>CP139505.1:249886703-250486703 GCA_021014915.2 Artemisia tridentata subsp. tridentata
TTTTATGCTCTTATCTGCTTATTGGTATCCTAGAGTTGCTTTTATCTGTTTTTCATAGTATAGAATAGAATTTGCCTTGTTATTCTTTAAAATTCAGTTTCAAAGTTAAGAAAATGGCTTTATGTCAGGACAGCTTATTGTTATTTTGTGTCAACTTATTTTTGTCTCCATCAGTTTCTCATTTTGCTAGTTCTTGAATCTAGGTGCATATTCTCAAGCTTTAATCAGTAGGTTTTGGGTCTTAAACCCCAAATCAGTTGGACATGTGTGTTTGGATTTAGCTTCTGATCTGAGTTAAGGACTGTTTTTAGGTTTATTTTCAGTATTGGATAATTCATATTAGGTCCGGATAGAGTAGTGAGACTGCATAACCATAGGTTTAAATCAGAAAAAGTCAAAGTCCACTATAATCTTATTATTTCTTCATTACAGTTGGATTTTAAGTTAGTATAATCACCCATATAGTTACAAAAGTAGTTAATATAGCTTATTCCATTTCTGTTATAACTTATTTCATCATCAGTTGTCAGTTTGAATCAGTTGAAATTCATCAAAGTCAAAGATAAGGTAATAGGAAAAAAAGTCAGCCATAAGTAAAATAAGTAGATATCAGTTTAAGCAGCTTCTTATCTAGGTTTAATTTCAGACATTCAATTGTTTCTAAAATTATTGAAAAGTGATTTTCTGAGTAATTTGGTGGCTAAACTTCTTATATCAACTCAGTTTTTGCATTTCTAAAATAGTTTGGTAGCTTAAAAGTTGGGTTGAAAAGAGCTTGCTAGGGCTGTTCACTGTCTGCAATCAGCAGTCCAGTCTAGCCCCATCTGATCTAAGCTCTGATTGGACAAGCAATTTTGGTTTAGATTTTAGGCGTTCTTGGATTTTAAGTAGTTTGTTATATAAGGTATTAGATTCTGCCATTAGATTTTCCAATTAAGCTTTGGACTAGTTCATAATTAAGCTGCAATTTGGTCTATTAATCACTAAATCTGTCATAAATATGGAACTGTGCAGCTGATTTACAGCTTATTGCATGAGCTTATTTGAGATTTCTGTGTTTGATTAAGCTTAAAATAGTTCAATTTACCAGTCCTGAGCTTTGGAAAATTTTTGGCCTGCTTTTGCTTATTTTTAGCTTATTTCCATTAGCTTATTGCACTGTTTTAGCTTATTCAGACTTATTCAGCTTTTGAAATTATTTTTCCTAGATTTCTTATTTAAAATTAGATTTACTCAAAAATTTTCAGATTTTTCCAATTAGTTTTAATATTTTTAAAGCATTTAATTAGTTTAAATTAGATTTAAATTCATAAAAAATTATTAAAAAGTCAAAAAAATATTTTTCTTTTTCCAAAAATTTTCTTTTATCAATTTTAATATAGGAAAATTATTTTTATATTTTTAGGTTTTAAATTTCACAAAATCATTTTTATTTACGTTTTATATTTCGTCGCATTCCGTTTTTAAAATTCAATTTTCGTTTTTAACATTACATGCTTAGCTTAATTGTTTCTTTAGTCTAAATAGTTGTTTTCATTTAATATTTTATTGTTCGTAGTATAAAATCAACTCAATCACTCTTATTCACATTCACTACACGAATCACGTTCCGGGAACACAAATTCCATTCGATCTTCGTCGGGACAAACGACTCGGGTTAACACATATTTCTTTGTGTGTTTTCCTTGAACTATAATTGACACGAATCAAATTTTTGGCGCCGCTGCCGGGGAGATTTGTTAAGATTTTTACGTTGTGTTTGCCGTTGGTGCCTTGAAGATCCTTTCTTCCGAAAGTTTATTTTCTACAAAATCTTTCAAAAATCCAAAAATATTGTGATTAATTTTCTTTAATATAAAAACCCAAAAAGATTTTATTTTCAAAAATTTATTTTCCTTTTTCTTTTATGTTTCTCAATTATAAAAATTCAAAAATATTCTTCTTATTCCTCTTATTCGTTTGATTCTTTATCTCTTACCCTCTCATACCATTTAATTCTTATCTTCTTATCCTCTTAACCGTTTAATTCTTATCTTCTTATCCCTCATATTGTTTAATTCTCCTCCATGTTCGATTCTTTCCCATCTCATCCCCATGATCCAAGGACCATGGAGGATTTCTATCATCCGACGCTCATCGGTAGAGGAGGACCGATCGCTCCAACAAACGATTTTGTTTTGAAAGATCATATGATTGAGTTTATTCAACAAATCTGCCAATTCCATGGATTTGAACATGAAGATGCGAACCATCATTTAGACAAATTTCTATCGATCACTCAATTCTTCAAGCAAAACGGAGTTTCTCAAGACAACATCCGTTTGAATCTCTTTCCCTTCTCGTTAACCCATGAAGCCGAATCTTGGTTTTACACTCTTAAAACCAATTCTATTCATACATGGGAAGAGATGTGCCTCAAGTTTCTTTCAAAATACTTTCCATACTCAAAAACGATGCAGTTTAGAAGAGACATTCTAAATTTCCGACAATTGCACAAGGAATCAGTATTTGAAGCTTGGGAGAGGTTCAAATATTTGCTACAGAGATGTCCGGATCATAGAATTTTACTTCTTGATCAAATCCTCACCTTTTATCATGGCATAAATATGATTGATCGAGACAAAATCATGTTGGCTGCCGGAGGCAATCTCATGCGGAAGACTCCTCAAGAAGCTTATGATTTGATCGAGAATATGACACAACATCACTATCAGTGGGATACTGGAGCCCTTTATGACTCTACCACTGTTTTGAGTGATCATTATTCCAATTATATTCCCGCTGAGATTGCACAAATTGGGGTCCTTGGCAATCACAAAAGTTATACAAAACAACATTGCCAGCAAGGACCAGGTCATCCTAACACTATTCAATTTACATACTCTGATGATAGTGATGAGGATGAACCTTTTGAAGAAGATATCGTTCAGGAATCAATTCAATCTCCGAGTGGCAATCCCACTCCATCTTCTGAACCTATCACTACCGACTCTTCCCCTTCTCTCACACCGGTTGAGGGAAGTGATTCTCTCTCAGAAGAGGTCGATGTTTTTCTTGCCCTTGATGATTCGATTTCGCCGGAAATTGATGATACTTATCTTGATCCGGAGGAAGATGCTCCGCTATCAGAAAAGGAGATATCTGATGAACCGTCACTTTCCCTTCCCCCGGAAGAAGTTAAAGAAGTTATTTTTGAAGAAAAGCCGTCAGATCCTCTAGAGCTCGAGCTCGAGGATGCTTTGCCCGAATATGCGAATTTTATGTTTGATACGGCTGAGGAAAGTAGTGGCAGTCCCACTTCTCATCCCGATTTCTTTCTCCCGGCTTTTGAAGCCTTCTACTTTGATATTGATCATTCGGAGGAGACGAGTAGTGGCAGTACCACTTCTCATGCTTATATCTCTCCTCCCGAATATGATTCATTTCATTTTGATATGAATGATCTTTATCACGAGGAGTTCTCCGATGAACTTTCTCTCTTTATATCTCCTCCGGAATACGATCATTTCTATTTTGATCTTGAGGGAGATATTAGTCTGGGGGGAGGTATACCTTCTCATCAAGTTTTCATCCCAACCCTCCCGCCCAAGACTTATGACAAAATTTCTTTTGATGATGAAGAGCTTTGCATGATAATCATCAAAATCTTTATGCTCTTCATCACATATGCTGTGGCTTCTCCTATCCTTCACTCCGTCGGGAGTGAGGATACTATCTTTGACCCCGGTATTACCATTTATGGTTTTTCTTTCTTAATACCGTGGGTATCTCGTCGGAGTGGAACTTTCATTTGTTTCAATGTTTATCCAAACCTCTTGAATGAAAGTCCGATTGAGAGTGTCTTTTCCACATGCTCCCCCATGGACAAATGAATTCGGGGCGAGTCTAAGCTTTCCGACTCGATACTAAACAAGCGCTTCGTGGGAGGCACCCCATGCATATCCTTCTATCTTCTTATCTCTTTTCTAATAAGTGACGTGAGGAGGGCTTCCTCTTCCATTTCTTGTGTTTCGTGGTTGTTTGTGTATGTCCAGGTTAGCCCGATTGATGAAGACTCTCGTGCTCGTGGTTTTCTCTCCACTCGAGTTTCATCATCCGTTGCTTATCCGATATCCTAAAATCTTATCGTTTTGCATCTATCTTTTGGCATAATTAATAAACGGCCTTAGATTTATGTAGGAGAACCCTTACCTTTAAGACATTGAGGACAATGTCTCGCTTTAGTCTGGGGGGGGGGGTAATCTTGCGATTTGATTTTTGCCTTGCATTTTTGCCGTTTTCTCATGCAACCCCGTTTTTCCTCCAAAAATTGAAAAATCCAAAAAAATGAGAAAAATTTTAAAAATTTTTGCAAAAATATAATAAATTTTGACATTTTTGTTGATTTTCCGCTGGTGAGAGTAGGAATAAAATTCTGACTTGATCGGGCGTGTTGAGCCCTAGCTTGTCCCCTTAACCATTTATAATCTATAAGCTCGTGCTAGTCTTTTACATAAGGAGCTAGAAAACGCGAATTCTTTTTAAGAGTTTGCAAGTTCCCGTTTTTGACTTTATATATGCATGGCTTGATTATTTGGCTAAGCATTCGCGGATCTTATTATTTAAGATTTTAAATTTGCGAAGAACGAGAAATGATAGAGTTGTTTATAAGTTAGATTGCTAAACGTGGAGTAGTTGGATCTCTTTAGAGCTCATCGAAGTTATTTGTGGCTTTTTGTTCCCATAAGCTTGTTTCACTCAAAAATAGATAAATAGGAATAATTAAAGATATTTTGGTTTTGGCGAAATTTAGTTTTTATTTCTTCCTTAGAGAATCCTTGCTTATGGAAGTTGGGTACGCATCAAGGTACTGCCAGTGTTACGGTGTAATAGACTATTCCATCTTGCCGGCTCGCAACCGATGTTGGGATTGTTATAAAAGCCGTAGGACTCGGGATTTGGCAAAATATATAATGAATAATGAATAATAATAATCCAAAGCCATAAAAAGTTTTCTGCATCTTGCCGGTTCGCAGCCGATGTTGTAGACTTCTAATAAAGGCAGAGGAAAAAATTCCAAGGTCATAATAGACTATCACATCTTGCCGGTTCGCAGCCGATGTTGTGATTGTTATAAAGGGCCAAGGATTAATAATATGTGCTTAATAATGTTAAAAATGCCAAATTTCGACTCCGGGGGTGTCCTAATAAAGGCTTCCGTCTCTGGACTCGTAGATGAGTTGTTTCGGTCGCAAATAAAAGGGATATTCTCAAAATCATGTTAAATCAGAGACCTTGATGTGGACCTCATTTTTGTATGCAACGGTTTTCGAGGGAAGATTTGGAAACTACTTAGCGTCTAAACTAGGTATCTTTATCGGCTAAGAAATTATCGAAACGAGAATTCGAAGAAATTCATTTCTCACCAAAAATAAAATAAATAGAGGAAAATAGGAATTTGGGAACGAAGAGTCCACAATTAGCTTTCTGAGTAGTGTCGGCAATCTAACTTGTAAATGACAATGATTTCGTTTTTAAGCTTAGTTTGGGGACTCGTGAAAAATCGGGGACGACGAATTTTATCCGTATGGTCACTTCTTTATGAGTCGTGTTTCCTGCTCGAAGACCCTAAAAGTTATCGTGAGATAATGATTGTCAACAAAAGCTGTCACATGCATAATTAGAAAAATACAAAAATAGAATAAAAGGAAAAATTGGGGAGTTTTTAGAACTTAAGGTTTCTTGATCTCTTTTGAAAATTTTGCTACTTTCCAAAGTTAGTAAAAAGAGATTGGAAATTTTCGGTTTCAAAAACGTGTTTTTATAACATTGCATGAGGACATTGCAATAGCTTAGTCTGGGGGAATTTTGGTATGTGCTTAAACACATACCTTTTCTTGACCAAAACCGGACCCAAAAAGACCAAAAACCCGACCAAAATGCCAAGTATATTGTGTTTTTGTGTTTTTGCATATGCAGGCACGGATATCGAAGAAAAGGACAAAATCAAGCAAAGAACCGGGAAACCGAGCACGGGATTGTGAAGAGGATTAAAGAGCCAATGCCGGGAAGAAAATATGGTCAAAAAGTCAACTGAGATCCTCCAAGTATCAAAGATTTGCAAATTCAGCCCTTAGATCAACTTTGAAAAATAGGCAAGATCAGTCCCTTGAGTTTCAGAATTTACATATTTAGTCCTTGGTTTTAAACTTGACTTTTGTTTAAAATCCGGATTTAAATAAAACAAACCATCACCCAACCCATTACTCTACTTAACCCACAACCCACCTAAATCCTAAACCCATAGCCCACCAAAATTCCTACCCAGCCCAAACCCACGACTCAACCCGAGTCCAACAAAACACCACCCATAACCCGGGTCAAAAGATAAAACAAACTCGGTCAAAATCAGAAAAACACACACCCGCCTATTTTTTCCCCCAATTACCCATATTTACTGTACACCGAAGAACCCTAGAATTAACCACGACAAATTCACCGAGAGTAAGGGCATTATTGTACTTCCTGACAACATGGTAGTTTTGATGTGACACACGGATCGCCAGCGTGGACGAATGGGACGATTTGATTGGACGAGCCATGTCATCAAAATGATCTAATGGCTGGAATTGATGCGTAGGGAGCAAGTCAGTGATCAATGGATATGATTGATTGAGGAGAGACCCTGAAGCTTCTCAGAAAGGCTATATATAGCCCCTCTTACTCACGGATTTGGGTTAGCTAGTTAGATAATTTAGAGTTAGTTAGTTAGTAGGCAGCTTATTAGGGTTAGGGTTAGAATTAGAGTTGATTTAATTTAGTTTATTGGATTTCTGGCTATTTGTATTCAGTATTCATCAGTGTAATCTCATTTCCAGTTTTCTTTTATTAAAGTCAAAAGTTTGGTCAAAGGTACTGTTCTTCTTCTTATTCAGCTTATTTTATGCTCTTATCTGCTTATTGGTATCCTAGAGTTGCTTTTATCTGTTTTTTATAGTATAGAATAGAATTTGCCTTGTTATTCTTTAAAATTCAGTTTCAAAGTTAAGAAAATGGCTTTATGTCAGGACAGCTTATTGTTATTTTGTGTCAACTTATTTTTGTCTCCATCAGTTTCTCATTTTGCTAGTTCTTGAATCTAGGTGCATATTCTCAAGCTTTAATCAGTAGGTTTTGGGTCTTAAACCCCAAATCAGTTGGACATGTGTGTTTGGATTTAGCTTCTGATCTGAGTTAAGGACTGTTTTTAGGTTTATTTTCAGTATTGGATAATTCATATTAGGTCCGGATAGAGTAGTGAGACTGCATAACCATAGGTTTAAATCAGAAAAAGTCAAAGTCCACTATAATCTTATTATTTCTTCATTACAGTTGGATTTTAAGTTAGTATAATCACTCATATAGTTACAAAAGTAGTTAATATAGCTTATTCCATTTCTGTTATAACTTATTTCATCATCAGTTGTCAGTTTGAATAAGTTGAAATTCATCAAAGTCAAAGATAAGGTAATAGGAAAAAAAGTCAGCCATAAGTAAAATAAGTAGATATCAGTTTAAGCAGCTTCTTATCTAGGTTTAATTTCAGACATTCAATTGTTTCTAAAATTATTGAAAAGTGATTTTCTGAGTAATTTGGTGGCTAAACTTCTTATATCAACTGAGTTTTTGCATTTCTAAAATAGTTTGGTAGCTTAAAAGTTGGGTTGAAAAGAGCTTGCTAGGGCTGTTCACTGTCTGCAATCAGCAGTCCAGTCTAGCCCCATCTGATCTAAGCTCTGATTGGACAAGCAATTGTGGTTTAGATTTTAGGCGTTCTTGGATTTTAAGTAGTTTGTTATATAAGGTATTAGATTCTGCCATTAGATTTTCCAATTAAGCTTTGGACTAGTTCATAATTAAGCTGCAATTTGGTCTATTAATCACTAAATCTGTCATAAATATGGAACTGTGCAGCTGATTTACAGCTTATTGCATGAGCTTATTTGAGATTTCTGTGTTTGATTAAGCTTAAAATAGTTCAATTTACCAGTCCTGAGCTTTGGAAAATTTTTGGCCTGCTTTTGCTTATTTTTAGCTTATTTCCATTAGCTTATTGCACTGTTTTAGCTTATTCAGACTTATTCAGCTTTTGAAATTATTTTTCCTAGATTTCTTATTTAAAATTAGATTTACTCAAAAATTTTCAGATTTTTCCAATTAGTTTTAATATTTTTAAAGCATTTAATTAGTTTAAATTAGATTTAAATTCATAAAAAATTATTAAAAAGTCAAAAAAATATTTTTCTTTTTCCAAAAATTTTCTTTTATCAATTTTAATTTAGGAAAATTATTTTTATATTTTTAGGTTTTAAATTTCACAAAATCATTTTTATTTACGTTTTATATTTCGTCGCATTCCGTTTTTAAAATTCAATTTTCGTTTTTAACATTACATGCTTAGCTTAATTGTTTCTTTAGTCTAAATAGTTGTTTTCATTTAATATTTTATTGTTCGTAGTATAAAATCAACTCAATCACTCTTATTCACATTCACTACACGAATCACGTTCCGGGAACACAAATTCCATTCGATCTTCGTCGGGACAAACGACTCGGGTTAACACATATTTCTTTGTGTGTTTTCCTTGAACTATAATTGACACGAATCAATATTCTAGTTTGATCACTTGTACTTTAGGTACAAAATTTTGATCAGACACTACATTTTGACTTTTTAAAGTCAACTAGATTATCATTCTTATTTGAATGAACATATCATATGCATTATGCTTCTCCATTGAGGCTATTCACAACTAACATTTCTTTTGCAGCATCTCATACCCTTTTAATGTATACGTTGGGACTCTTGTAATGGGGAGTATACATCGAGGGGGAGCATTTCATTTTTCTAACCATTTTTTTTGTAGGATCATGCATCATTACCTTGTTACTCCATTTAGGGGGAGTATCAAACAAGGGGGAGCTCTTAAAGTTCTCAAAATCGCATTCCGCTACGCAACTCTTCTTTTTGTTTCGACAAAAAGGGGGAAAAAGGATTAAGTTTGCATAACTGTGAATCATCACAGTACATACACTTTTGCATAAAAAGAGTTTTTAAACTCAAATAAAACAAACTTAATCTATATTTTAACGAACTCGTGCTATATTTATTCCTTTGCTCAAAAATATACTTTATGTTTTGTCATCAACAAAAAGGGGGAGATTGTTAATACAAATATCGTCCTAAAAACGTTATTTATATTTTACGATCTTTACTTAGTTTTGTTAATGACAATTACAAAGTATATCCTTTAACAAATCATAAATGCTAGCTAAAGTCTCTTTAAAACACATTTTACATTTCACTAGTTTACTTAGAATTACATTTTACACATCTAATAGTTTATTTCCTTAAAAGGAAACTTTATTTTTAAAATGATACAATGACATCATGGCATGCATCATACATAATATCTTGGCTAGATCTTCAAGCAAGATAGTTGACTTTGGAAGATTTTGATATGACATGACAAAGGTGTGGAGGATACAGCTGGATTTGGAAAGATTTCCAAAACTATTAGCTGCCATGTTGCTGTCAAGTTGGCGGAACCAATCGACATAAAGGACAGATCCCTTTTATGGGATCCGCCGGCTGTTCACCAGCTTGCCTATAAATAGCAAGCTGATCATTTGGACACACCATCACTCATAGAGCCTAACTGTTAGGATCTCTGGGAAATAAGAGTTTCATTGTTGCTGCTGATAGTGTTAAGCTGGTTCCTGCCGATAGCTTTGGTTCCTGCTGAAAGCTCATTGCTGCCGACAGTGTTATCTTGTTTCTGCCGATAGTGTTGTTGCTGCGGATAGTATTATTTGTTATCCGTATATTTAGAATGTTTGTTAAGATTTATTTTTAGAAGAGATTGTTGTTTATCTCTTCACACGTTTACTTGTAGAACGGGTTAGGGTTAGGTCATCTTGTTAGTATAAAAGATAAACCCGTCTATGAGTTTATGTACGCCTTTAACACCTTTAACGTTTTTAATATTCAAGAACACAATTCTTAGTTCATAGTTTGATCCATAGAGGATCATTGTTCGTTTAGAGTTTTCTTCTTTATAATACTTGCTGTTTAGTTTCCGCATAAACGCTTGTATTGTATACAGAGGTTCTTGTTTATACCAAGCTCAATCAAGCTCGAAGTACTCGATCCTACAAGTGGTATCAAAGCCTGGTAAGGATCTCTGATAAAGAAGAAAAAGGTCGATCTCATATCTCTTAACCCTCTCTCAATGGCAGACGATAACCCAGAAACCAATGTCATTAACCAGGAAGATCAACAACCCAAAACTGAAACATCCCAAGTCCAAACGCAAATCGTCACCGCGGTGTCCACCAACAATGCTAAATTCCCATATCTGAAGAAAGATGAATATGAAGTCTGGGCTATGAGAATGGAATATTGGATCACAAACAGTGATTACAATCTGTGGAATGTCATTCTCAAGGGAAATAGCAAGAAGAATACAGGAAGGGACGAGGATGGCAATATTTATATAGAGCCACCTGTTACTGCAGAAGAGCACATGGCTGTGCAAAGGGAAACCAAAGCAAGAACCCTTCTGCTTCAAGCTATTCCAGAGGATCATATGAGTGATTTCCATCACTTGGATGATGCTAGAAAGATCTGGCATGCTGTAAAAGCCAGATTTGGAGGGAATGATGAATCCAGAAAAATGAGAAAGTCTATGCTTAAGCAAGAGTTTCAGGAATTCAAGATCTCTGAGGCTGAGGGGATTCATAAAGGGTATGACAGATTCCACAAGATCCTGAGTCAACTCAACCAGTTGAAAGCTAGGCCGGATGATGAAGATTGCAACACCAAATTTCTGAGGGCTTTACCACCATCTTGGTCGCAGGTTTCCATAACCCTCAAGGCCAAAGGAGGACTGGATTTTATGAGCTTTGATGATCTGTACAACAAGTTGAAAACCCTTGAACTTGATATCAAAGGGTATTCCACCTATACACCTCATACTCCAACCCATACTGCTTTTGTTAGTAACTCTGGTGCTAACAAAACATCATATGGAAACAGTCCAACTCCATCAACATCATCAATCTCTTACTCACCTGTCACACCAAAAGTTCAAACTAGTTCTGAGAATCTTGTTGTGGATCTGCTTCATTCATTTGTTGCTGATAGTACACCACAACAGAAGATTGTGTATGATGATTTCAATCAGGTTGATGAATTGGATATGGAAGAGATGGACTTAAGATGGCAGATGGCTATGATATCGTTGAAGTTGGATAGGTTTGAAAAGAAGGCAGGAAGAAGGGTCAATTTTAATGGACAGGAGCCTGCCAGGTTTGATAGAAGGAAGGTGAGGTGTTATAAATGTTCTCAAACAGGACATTTTGCTAGGGAATGTACAGACAAGAAGGTGGATGATAAAGCACGGTATTCTGCTTTCAGAATTCAAGAGTTGGAGTCAGATGACCCCAAGGCTTTGGTATCTGTGGATTCAATGGTGGACTGGGAGCAACATGAGAAGTCTCTTGCAAGTGGAGCAGATAAGGTCTATGGGATGGTAGCTGGATATGGTGAAAAGAAACAAGTGGCTGGTCAGTTTGGAATGATGGGTCATCCATCTCAGGTACATAACTGCCCATTTGGTTGTGATTCTAAATATGATAAATTGAAACAGGAATTTGATGATAAAGAAAGTGAAAATAAGGATAACTTTATTCAACTTAAGGCACATAAAAAGGCTGTTAAAACTTTAGAACAACAAAAGGTCTGGTATCAACAACAACAGTCTGCTTATGAAGTAAAAATAAAGGTATTGGAAAGAGATTTAAAAAATGCTATTAATGAGGTTAAACATACTGAACGGGAAAAAGCTAAGGTAGTATTAGATAATCAGGATTTAAAATCTAAACTAGATGATACCTTGGCTAGATTTGATAAGTGGAAAGAGTCATCCACAAACCTTCACAGGCTTATTGATAGTTCTATGTCATCAAAAACTAAAAGAGGTTTAGGGTTCGGTGACCTGGTAGGGCCAAATCAATATTATGACCCTAATGAATATAGTGTTTTTAACCCAGAACCTGTAGATTATAGAAAGCCTGTAAAGTTTGTGAATGAGGGAGGGATGAATGATGTTCCTCCACCCATAACTGGAACATTTAAGCCGGCTAATCCTTTTGATGACTTTGATGATTCACAAATGATGTATGGAAAACAGGCAAAAGACTTGCCTAATCTTGATTGTGACTCTAATGAATTTGTCTCTTGTTCTTACAGTGACAAATCTTCAGAAATCAAGACAGATGACTATGCCACATGTGGATCAAGTGACAAGTCAGCATCAATAAAGTCAGAAGATCTCTCCTCAGAAGTAGCTAATGTTGAATCTCATTCGAAGATAGCTGCATCTAAAGATATTTCTTTTGATAATGTTAAAAACAATAATGTTTCTGGTTGTGGTTCTTTTTCAAACAATTCTAGTTGTGGTTCTGTTTCAAACAATTATGATTGTGGTTTTCATTATGTTAAGGATAATTTTGTTTCATGTGTTGGTTTGAATAATTCTGTGTGCAATGAGAAAGTTATTGTTAAGAAAAAGGCCCCTAGAAAGAAATCTTGCTTTGTGTGTCGTAGTTATGATCATCTCATTAAAGATTGTGACTATTATGAGAAACAGATGGGTTTGAATGCATGTCAAAATAGGTTTGTATGGAAAAATGTAAATGATATTCCCCCTTATATTCCTCAAGCAGCAAGGAGAACTTCAGTTGCTACTGGCAAGCCAGTTCCTGCTGGTAAGCCTGTTGCTGCTGATAGGTTCATTCCTGCCGATAATCCTGTTGCTGCTGATAAGTACATTCCTGCCGATAAGCCTGTTGCTGCTGTGTATTCAGTTCCTGCCAGTAGGATCAATCCTGCTGGTTGGAGAAGCAATTTAGCTAGACCTATCAGAAGACCTACTAGTTCTTACTTCCAAAATAATTTGAGACCTGTTTGTTTTGACACCAAAGATAAGGGAGGGGCAAGATGGAAAACTGCTGTTAAGTCCTCAGCAGGTTGTTCTTGGAAAATCAATAACCAACATATGAAAATGGGGTCCAAGATCAATGGTGGATCTCATCAATCTCCAGGGTTTAATTCTTATTGATCCACTAGGCAGGCTCAAGTCAGCAATGGCTTGAGTCTCTCTTGTATCTAATGTTGTATATGTATTCTTTCTCTCAGGATTTTCCTTTTAGAAGCAAAGATGTTGGAATTGTTGATAGTGGATGTTCCAGGAGTATGACAGGGAATTTGGATAGATTGCATGACTTTGTACCTTTGAATGGAGGTACTGTGACATTTGGAGGAGGAGAAGGAATAATTTCTGGAAAGGGAACTATCAAGACTGCTAAGCTGGACTTTGAAGATGTACTTTATGTGAAGGAACTTCAAGACTTCAATTTGTTCTCTGTCTCCCAAATCTGTGACAAGAAGAACAGTGTTCTCTTCACTGAGAATGATTGCTTTGTGTTGTCCAAAGACTTCAAGTTGCCTGATGAAAGTCAGGTTGAACTTAAAGTTCCTAGGACTTACAATCTTTATAGCTTCAATCTTAGTGATGTTCAGCCTGAGGGATCTCTTGCTTGTTTGGTTGCAAAAGCTTCTGTGGATGAGTCTAAGAAATGGCACAGAAGAATGGCCCATGTGAATTTCAAGACCATTAACAAGTTGGCTAAGAATGGGTTGGTGAAAGGGCTTCCTATGAAGATCTTCTCAAATGAGCATGATTGTGTTGCCTGCAACAAAGGAAAGCAGCACAAAGCATCATACAAGGCCATAACTGCTGTGAGCAACATCTCTGAGCCTTTGCAGCTTCTTCATATGGATCTCTTTGGTCCTACTTCTATCAGAAGTATTGACCATAAGAATTACTGCCTGGTGATTACAGATGATTTTAGCAGGTTTTCATGGACTTTCTTTTTGGGTACTAAAGATGAAACTTATCCAGTGCTTAGGGATTTTATTGCCTTAATAGAAAATCAGCTAAGTAAAAAGGTTAAGTCTATAAGGTGTGATAATGGCACAGAATTTAAGAACTCTAATCTTATTGACCTCTGTGGGACTAAGGGGATAAAAAGGGACTATAGTAATGCTCGAACTCCACAACAAAATGGGGTTGCAGAAAGGAAAAATAGGACCCTGATAGAAGCAGCTAGGACTATGTTAGCTGAATCTAAGATGCCTACTATGTTTTGGACTGAAGCAGTTTGCACTGCTTGTTATGTGTTGAATAGGGTATCTATTACTAGTCCTCATAATAAAACACCTTATGAACTTTTGTCTGGGAAGGTTCCAAACATTAGTTACCTTAAGCCTTTTGGATGTCATGTCACTATTTTGAACACTAGTGATTACCTAGGCAAGTTTGATGGGAAGGCTGATGAAGGGTTTATTGTTGGATATTCTGCTCATGGTAAAGCGTATAGGGTTTATAATCTGTCCTCTAAGAAAATAGAAGAGACTCTCAATTTAAGATATCTTGAAGATAAACCTAATTTGCAGGGTGCTGGTCCAGAGTGGTACTTTGATCTGGATTATTTATCTGACACCTTAGGTTATAATAGATTTAAATCAAATCTATCTGCTGGTACAAATGTTTCTCAAACTAACAATGCAGGTACCTCAGATGATGATTCTGATGTAGAGAGTGATGAACGACCTATAGTTGTTTCTTCTTTTCCCTCTAACAACATTTCAGGTTCAAAGCTCAAGGATTCTTTTGATATGGCTGGAGGTGATTCTAGTTATGCAGAAGATCTTGCTAGGCTTCAAAGACAAGAGTTTAATGCCAAAAGAACTGCTGGGATGTTTGATTCTGGATTTTCTAAAGAGACAGAGGAGATTCTGAGAAAGGCTGAAGCTGAAGTTAGAAGACAATTGAATTCAACTGATGGTATTCATGTTCCTGCTGATCCCATTCCTGCTGAAAGTGGATCTATTCCTGCTGAACCTTCTAGGGTTTCTGCTGATGTTCCTGTGTCTTCTCCATCTGTGGACACTCTGGGTGTTGTTAACTCCCCTGAAAGATTTCCAATTCCTTCTGATCTTGGAAACTCAGTCTCTTCAAAAGATAAGCTGAATGATCCTCATCATCAGTCCAGAACTGGAATTTTCACTTCTTCTTCATATGATGATGACTTCAACCCCTCCATAACTAATCAGGCATCCTCCATTGAAGTTAATCCAATTGCTACCAAGAGGATCAATACAGTTCATCCTCAGTCTTTGATTCTTGGAGATATAAATTCCCCTGTGCAGACAAGAAGCAAGCTACATCAACCCAAGTTTGGAGAATCTGCTTTTCTCAGTTATATACAGGATCAGTTGAGAAACAATCATACTGATTACTTACATTGTCTGTATGCTTGTTTCTTATCTCAAGTTGAACCAACTAGCATAGCTCAGGCTCTTGCTAATGATGATTGGGTTGAGGCTATGCAGGAGGAGATGCAGCAGTTCCAGAATCAGAAAGTATGGATGTTAGTGCCTTTACCTGCAGGAAAGCATGCTATTGGGACTAAATGGATCCTAAAGAATAAAAGGGATGCTAGGGGTATTGTGGTTCGAAATAAGGCTAGATTGGTAGCCCAAGGTCATAGACAAGAAGAGGGGATTGATTATGATGAGGTGTTTGCACCAGTGGCAAGAGTTGAAGCTATTCGGTTGTTTTTAGCTTTTGCTTCTTTTATGGGGTTTGTAGTATATCAGATGGATGTGAAGAGTGCATTTTTGTATGGAAGGATTGAGGAAGAGGTTTATGTTACTCAACCACAGGGGTTTGTGGATCCTCAAAATCCTAATTTGGTTTACAAAGTGGTTAAAGCACTTTATGGTCTTCATTAAGCACCAAGGGCTTGGTATGCACGATTATCAGCCTTTTTGCTTAAACATGGTTACAGAAGAGGGACTATTGATAAAACTCTTTTTATCAGAAAGAATTTCAAAGATATCATCCTGGTACAAGTTTATGTAGATGATATCATCTTTGGTTCCACTAATGAAGACTGGTGCAGGGAGTTTGAAGAATTGATGAAGAGTGAATTTGAGATGAGTGCTATGGGTGAAATGACTTTCTTCTTGGGTCTTCAGGTTAAGCAGAAACCAGATGGAATCTTTATTTGCCAGGAGAAGTATGTTTATGACATGCTTAAGAAATTTGATATGGAAAATGTGAAGGTTGCTACAACTCCTTTTGAACGTCCAAAGCCTAAGTCCAATAATGAACCTGATGCTGCAGTTAATGTTCATCTTTATAGGTCCATGATTGGATCACTCATGTATTTGACAGCTTCAAGACCTGATATCATGTTTGCTGTTGGTGCATGTGCTAGACATCAGGTTACACCATTGACTTCTAACCTAAATGCAGTTAAGAGAATCTTCAAGTATTTAAGAGGACAGCCAAAGATGGGACTTTGGTATCCTAAAGATTCTCCTTTTGTGTTGGAGGCATATAGTGACAGTGATTATGCTGGGGCTAACTTTGATAGGAAGTCTACAACAGGAGGTTGTCAGTTTCTGGGTAGGAGGTTGGTTTCTTGGCAATGCAAAAAGCAAACTATAGTGGCTACATCTTCTACTGAGGCAGAGTATGTTGCTGCTGCTAGTTGCTGTGGACAGGTACTTTGGATGCAAAATCAGTTGTTGGATTATGGGTTCAACTACATGAACACTAAGATTTTTATTGATAATCAAAGTACTATGTGTATTGTTAAGAATCCTGTTTATCATCAGAGGACAAAGCATATTGAAATTCGACATCATTTCATAAGAGATGCTTATGAGAAGCATCTTATTCAGGTGGTTAAGATTCACACAGATGATAATGTTGCTGATCTGCTGACCAAGGCTTTTGATGGACCAAGGTTTAAACATTTGGTGGTCCATATTGGAATGGTAAATCCTTAGTTGATAAAGCTTAAGGGGAGGATAAAGCTCAAGGGGAGGATTGTTCTTGTTGTTGTTGTATATTTTCTATCTTTCTTTCTTTCTTTTGTTTCTTTTCTTATTTTCTTTTATTTTGGTGTGATTCTTAGTTAAAAAAAAAAAAAAAAAAAAAAAAAAAAAAAAAAAAAAAAAAAAAAAAAATTGTGTATATTTTGTGTGCTAATAAGTGGTTTTGAGCAACACCTTGCAGGTACAGTGTTGGTGTTTACACCTACACAATAAATGGTGCTCAACTCACCATGTCTTGCAGACAAGAAAGAGTTGACTCACCATGAGGGTACGGCTCTGGTGTGATTATCAAATCCGTTGATAGCTGTAATAGCTTGCTCAAAGCTATAGGGTACTTCAACTCACCCATGATTTGTTTCTGAGAGTTGAAAATGGTTCTCAATTCACCATGGATGTAACCCTTATGGGATCCAAAGGATTGGCTAGTCCACAAAAGTATGGTTTGTGGTAAAGACACTTGGTATCCATATTTGGTATTCAATTCACCAAGGTTGGCTGTAATCAAAGAATTGGCTAGTCCTGAGCAAACGGCTACAGGTAAAGACAAGTCAAATCCGTTTATAGTTGCTGATTTGCTAATAAATCAGATGGTTATCAATGTACCATGGTCTAACATACCTAAACATTGGCTACTCCAGTAGTGATGGCTATTGGTAAAGAGACATCAAATCCATTAATTTTCAATGATTCACCTCTCACAGGAGTTAACACACCTGGATGTGATGAGAATAGTATGAAACTTCAAGTGATTTGATGTACATATTGTCATAGTAGCAGCCAAGTTCAAGTGAAAGTAATGGTGACCAGTATACATGTTTTGAAGAAGATTTCTTGTTCCTGCTGAACTATTGAAGTTGCTGCTGGATGCTGTAGAAGCTGGAATCTTACAAGTTATGGATGTTGCTGCTGGTTACTTAAAATTGTTGCTGCTAAGTCGCAGTCCTCAAGCCTGAGAGTTACAAGCTCTATCACATTGGAATCTTGCAGGTTAACCTAGTCAACCTCAAGATTAGGGGAGGATTGTTAGGATCTCTGGGAAATAAGAGTTTCATTGTTGCTGCTGATAGTGTTAAGCTGGTTCCTGCCGATAGCTTTGGTTCCTGCTGAAAGCTCATTGCTGCCGACAGTGTTATCTTGTTTCTGCCGATAGTGTTGTTGCTGCGGATAGTATTATTTGTTATCCGTATATTTAGAATGTTTGTTAAGATTTATTTTTAGAAGAGATTGTTGTTTATCTCTTCACACGTTTACTTGTAGAACGGGTTAGGGTTAGGTCATCTTGTTAGTATAAAAGATAAACCCGTCTATGAGTTTATGTACGCCTTTAACACCTTTAACGTTTTTAATATTCAAGAACACAATTCTTAGTTCATAGTTTGATCCATAGAGGATCATTGTTCGTTTAGAGTTTTCTTCTTTATAATACTTGCTGTTTAGTTTCCGCATAAACGCTTGTATTGTATACAGAGGTTCTTGTTTATACCAAGCTCAATCAAGCTCGAAGTACTCGATCCTACACTAACATTCATACTCATTCATTTACATATCATCTAACATTTATCATTCATTCATTTCATTAATCTTTCCTTTTGTAGCAAAGGAGATTAAGCATCAAGGTTCAACACAGAAGTGTAAAACCTTTAGCATAGTTACTGTGTGATATAGTTGTAGTTCACACATCATTATTTGTATCATTTATCTCAGTGAGTGTGGTTAGTGTTTTAGTCCTTAAAACAAAAAGAGTGTAGGGAGTGGTTGTACCCTTGTGAAAGAACCAAACGGGAGTGGTTGTACCCTTGTAAAGAACTCGACATCTAGCTTAGTGTCGGTAATTATATAGGCGATGTTAGGTTGGTTCTACCTTGAAATAGAACCCGGTGTTTAGCTTAGTACCGGAAATGGAAGTAAGCGACGTGTAAAGGTTTTCTCCACCTAGAAGAGAGTTTGTTTCTTAGTAAAGGATAACTCTCGAGTTAGAGGCTCGAGAAGTGGAGTAGGGCAAGGAAGAGAGTCCTTGTAGCCGAACCACTATAAACATCCGTGTTGTGTGGTTTGATCTTTCCTCTCTTGACTCTTCATTTATATATTGTGTGAATATTTGTTTGTGCTTGTTTCCTTTGAAATAACATAGAGTAACAAAGTGAATTAATTTTAAAACGGTAAAACTATTCAACCCCCCTTCTAGTTTTCCACACATGATTTGCTTATAAATTTTGAACCCACACTATGTTATTTTGACACATAATGAATTAGGTATGCCTATCACTATGAACTCTTAGACGTCATATAGTCATACACTAGTGTCAAAATCTCTAAGTTAAAGTAGTCGCGAAATTGTCCTAATTCCTTGGTCATCATTTCGCTTTCTTCCAAGTAATACACCCTTTTTGTCATGGGGATGTTAGATACAAACCTAGTAGAACTCAGAGTAGGTTTGACAACTTCAATATTTCATCCGAAATATTCAAGTAAGTTTAACTTGCGATCGCAATTGTTAAATGTCATATCCGAAACATCATATTCAAGTCTTTTAACAACATATGTTAAAACGCTCATCCAAATGCTAAAGGCTAACATCAACCTTTGGGTGACAAAGGACTCACGAGTTACTACTTAAGTGATTTGTAGTTCATTTCATCCTCGTGTGAATATACACTTCTTAAGACCAAGTATATTCATTTCCGGTAATTCCTCTTATCCCCATAGGTTTGTCATCGTGTTTTGTCGTCAAGCTCACCTCATATATAATGAGGATTGAACTTTATCCATTGGTTTTAGGGTAGAAAACCAACGTATCATCCTATCTCGCCAAGAGTCCGTTGACACTCTCTTTCTTCCGAATAACGGGCAATATGCCTATACGAAGATTGATATTTTTGAGTCTCTTCTTTTTCGTTGTCAATCTTGATCACCTACCAGCGTACAGTGGTCTCACAACAACAATGGATGTTCATTCCAAAAATCTCATCAATCACCCTAAAAACACCAAACCTCAATCAACTTTAAGCCATCCTTATGTTCCAAATCGATTCTCACCCACACATCTACCACCATTGTGTCAGTTAAATACTTCATTCTTTTTTATCCTAAACCTTAGCATCATAGGCCTTGCTTTACGCCTTTCAAAACCCCGTGAAACACTCACGTGCGAAGCACATCGAAATCCGTAAATTAGCCAAACCTCTCAAACGAGAACCATTCAACTATATACGTCTAGGTCTAGGAATGATGGAACACATTCCGTGAATTTCATAATTTACGTGTGTTCAAGAATATCTTCCAAATTTCGTCTTATGACTATCTAAATATTTCATTGAAAATATTAAAGTCATCCTTCATATCCCTCTAATGACTACTTACGTATTTCCTTGGAAATGTTAAAGTCATCTCTTCTCGTATAGTCTCGTTCATCTCGTAAAAAGAATTTATTAGGTATAAATTCTCTCTTCGTGTCAAAAAGTCTCACTAAATTAGCAAGATTTATTCGTAAAATCCTCTTAAATTCCAATGACAACTGTCACAATTCGCATTTTCGAGTCTTTACTATGCACGGGATTGCATCATTTCAATTTACGTATGTTCATTAAACGTTACCACTCAGTCATTACTACTAATATTATACTCAAATACTCCCGATTATGATCCTAATATAGTTCCATGCTAATTTTAATGATATGAAATTTATATTATTAATTTACCCGGTGTTTTGAAACCTTTTGCGATATTTTACGTTAAGAGCTTATAACTCCGTCGTTTTGCGATATTTCATCACGAACACTATTTTAACACCCGATTCTTATCAGTAACATGATTTCATAATTTTCACGACTTCGTCGAATTTTATTTTTATTCGTCACGTTTTATTTTCAGTTAACCCGGTACCCGATAACCCCGAAATTACACACTAAACTAACTAAGACTTATCCTAAAAATGTTTTAAGTGAAAAATTGCACATGCTAAAGCTTCTTGGAGAAGCTTGCCGCCCCCTTGTTGGCCTAATAAGCCAAAAAGCCTTAATGGCTTAACTTTACTTAAAACTTCATTTATATTTCATAACATTTATACATCATTTTAGCTAAGCAAAACAAGGCAAAAACCTCTCTCTTTCTCCCTCTCCATCCCACGGCACCAACAAGAGACCAAGGAGATCCCATTTTTTTTTGAAGACCAAGTTTCATTCTTGTCCCGAATACCTTCCTTGTTAGAGTTTTGTAATAAAAACTCCAAGGTTGTGGTCGTTTTTCATTCTAGCTCACCAATCATCAAGTAAGCTCAAGAACACCATTTTTGATCTTTACATACTTCCATTGTTCTTATATTGATGTATTTCCTATTTATTTTAAGAGCTATCCATGCAAAACCTATGTTATGTATACCACTTGTTTTATTTTTCGCTAAAACTATCTCAAACAACAGATCTGTACGTTTTATTAACATCCCCTCGAAGCCCACTATTTTTAGTGATGTTTAGGACCCATGACACCCTAAGAAGGTGTATGGTAGGATGTGTGCACTTGTGGAGTTGTGTTGTAGTCGTTTGATCAAGCCGCGAACCAAGAAAACGAGTTTTTAACATATATACATACCCGCTGTCCAGAAATGTAAACTTTGGAAAAATCAGTAAACATGGCGTTATTTTAGCTTTCATATTTAGAAAGTACTCTCAAACACGAAAACGTGGTCGCTTGAATCACTAAAAACCGAGTTATAACGAAGGAGATACGATGTTTTAAAGTTAGCAACGCAAAACTATTATTTTCAGAAAATGCGTGCTGTTGGCCAAACTTCAGGGGACAGAACGAGGCGTTAGCCGTAGTCTAGCTGAGCCGAGCCACTGAGAATATGTTAGTTCATGTTATGACGATCGCGTGGATATAAAGAACATTGAAAACCGACTTGTAACGACCAAGATATGAATTTCTGAAAATCCGATTAACAAAACTTATTTTGACAGCCTCACTATAATTCCAATATTTTCTAAGTATAAACAGTTTTGCGAGGCACCATCTTACGAGCTATTTTCCCGTTGAGCGAGATGGTTTGAGCCATAAACTCCTTGAGGTGAAACGAAGTATTCCCGGCCTATTTTCCAAATCAATCGACCGCTTGTTGATTGAACTTATATTGAGTAAGTTATGAATTTCCTAGTATCGCCAAAAACAACCATTATATAAAAATAAAATGTGTAAAACTAGCAAGTCGTCAAGTTGATGACCGATTATCTACATGATCGAGACGCGTATGATCAAAATTCAAAGGAGACGGCTGAGAGATCATGTTACAAGGTTTTCAAAAACGTCAAGTTCTATTCCTAACTCTTAACGTACAATATTTTACGACTAGTTTTGCGAGGCCGTTTGGTCATATTTTCACAAGTTATAAAAAGTGTTATTTTGCGACGAAAACATTATATTAACCGATAAAACACCAAACGAGGATCGTGGAGTATTATTCCAACATATTTACACGAAAAGTAGTTCATAACTTGCCGAGACGTCAAAAATGTAGTTTTCGACGATAAGCGTTATTTTCAAAACTAACGAGTGGTATCGTTAACATACGTAATTGCATGAGTAGAATCATTTCATTTGCTTACCTTAGATCATATCATTCACATTAGGTCGCGGTTAGAGACCGAGCCTCATTCCAGCATATTCACTGCTAGTATTGTGCTATCATATCAGGTGAGATTTCATAGCCCCTACTTTTATACGTTTTGAACTTTTGGGGGAGATACATGCTTAAATTACTTTTCTCGTTTATCAAATACGCTTTGCATTGGTATGCAAGACATCTAATACGCTTTGCATTGGTATGCAAGACATCTAATACGCTTTGCATTGGTATGCAAGTCATCTAATACGTTTTGCATTGGTATGCAAGTCATCTATTCTATTGTGCATTGGTATGCAAGACATCTATTACATTGTGCATTGGTATGCAAGTCATCTATTCTATTGTGCATTGGTATGCAAGACATCTATTACATTGTGCATTGGTATGCAAGTCATCTATCCTAATCATTTTATGTTAGCATTGGGTTGTAAACACACAGGTTGCAAGTCTTGAATGGGCAGGGCTTGGAACTGAGTGGATTTACAATGCCTATGCCGTGGAAACTTTCTCTAAACGCTTTTCAACTTATTTATAACAAACTCTATGAACTCACCAACCTCGTGTTGACACTTTAGCATGTATTTTCAGGAACCAAGCAATAGCACGCTACTGGAGGCTTTTGGCAGGGCATGGCATGGTCATAGAAGACTCTGATAAAACATTTGGGACCGCTTAACTTATTTTATGGGCAAACTTCCGCACCACTTTTCATAATGTAAATTAACACTTTTGACTTCTCAAATATATTCTAAATGATTGATGTGAAAACCGTTCTTTACACTTGTGTTGTGATACCAATTGAGTTGCACCCCAAAGACATTACTTTCCGCTGCAAACCATTTTTGGGGGTGTGACAACAACTTAAATATTTCATCCGAAATATTTAAAGTTTATTTAATTTGTGAAATGCAATTAAATGTCATCTCTCGTTCTCGATCAACGTTCATCGAATCCCGTTGGATTCATTCATAAAAGAATTTATTTGGTATAAATTCCTTTAATCTAAGGTCAAGAAAAATCACAACATATGTGAAATTTCTTTGTCGAAAATCAAATTATGGGACAAAACTGACCTCAGCAAGTCAAGGTACCCTTAAATAGGGGACGGTACCGCTAAATTTAACGGTACCATCGGACCGTTATTAGTTGAGACAGTTTATTCTGTTGTCAATTCTCACAGTTTCAAAAGCACTATAAAAACCCACTCGTTGTAGTCTTGAACCAAAACCGTCTCCTATCTGAATAGATTCTACCTATCTTTTGATTCCTTAGCTTTTTCCCCTTTCACTTCCGCATGGTACAAAACACACCATATATTTGGTTACTTTCGTATCCATCATCTTCTCAACTTATCTACAATTCTCAACCTTCGTTTTACACTACCAATGCTTCCGCATCCCACTCATCTTCCACACACTTCAAGCGAAGAACCGCTAAGATAAGTTGAGATAACCCTTCTTCATCAACATAGTTTCTTCTAGCAAAGATAACTCTACAAAAACCCCATCACCAACTCCACAACCTTGAAGATTCTATCTTCTTAACCTTTAGCACATTTCCACGAAATCACATGCCTCATCATATGAATGATCTATGAATATTCACAATGATTGAGAAGAGCTACGTGACTTCAAAGGTGAAGTTTATTGTATGCTATCCACCACTTGTCATGACGTTACTAAGCTCATCGCTTCCGTCAACGTTTTTTTTCCCCTTTATTTTTTTTCAACACATCTTGTCCAGATGGTCATCGACTAAGGGGGAGCGAAAACACACTCATATAGTCCTTCACCAAACACTCTCAAGAACACACAAATGTGGTTCTTATTCCATATAATTCTCTACTAAAACACTCACCTCCTAAGTACCCACTACTTAGCAAAACCTCAGTCACAAAACCACAATCGGTTCTAGCTTCCTAACCTCTACTCTTTGTGACCACCTAGATATTTGTTCTATACAAACACCTTCAACCCTTACATCAAACCTCACACTAATATCATTCATCATCACACTCAACCTTTACAACTAAACTTCACTCTTGACAGTGATATTTAGTTTAAGAACCTTCAACCCATCGATCATTACACTCAAACCTCACAACTATCCTTCACTCTTGATAGTGATAGTTAGTCCTCACAATCATTATACCCAATGTGTATAAACTACACAATCACACAAAATCCTTCATACACCAAATCATCTCTAACTCACAACTAGGATCATCCAAAACTAGAATTCTAGAACTTCGTTACCTCAACCCTGTTAGAGATATTCGCCCACAATCCTGTTAGGATCACATGAACATTTTCTTTTTCTCCTTTGAAATATATCATGCATCTCATTGTTAGTGCAAACGATATACTAATCTAAACCGTATTTTCTCACCTTTTCTCAAAGGTCAAATACAACGCTTCCCATCTTATGGAATCATTTCCATTCGCATCTAGGTACATATCGTTCTCATTTTCATTTTTTTGGTATAACTTCTATCGAATCTACTTTATAGCATGACTTGTCATAATAGTAATCATTTAGAGTATGTCTTATTAACAAACTATCATTAACACCAATCATCTTAGGTAGATGATTATGTTGTTCAAAAGGTTTGTTAGTTTTTGCCTTCCCAATGACAACTTGGAAGAAGTCATTTTATGTGTCAGTCAACGAACGAATCTTGTTCTTGTTAGTGTGATTGATTGAACAATTACATCTTAGGTTGTCGATCAATTTGTGACTCTCTAGTGTCATTGAATTGCATTACGCATTCACATCTTTGTGTCACTCAACTTTCTTGGGCTTTTTTCTTGGTTTTTATCCTTTTGGCACACTTTCATCACGTGTCTAACTTCTTGCATACTTTGATATGCTCATCAAACTCATTTTTTCAGTAGCTACGTTTTAGCATAGTTCAACCCTTACATGTCTTGCTATGTGTATCCTATCCCTATAATGTTACTCCTATTCTTTTATATATGATGTTGCACGAAGCTAACTCTTGATTTAGGAAAAGCCTTTGTAAGAATTTGATCCATGGATCCGCTAAATACTAAGGTAAATAAACAAGGGGACTCAATCACCATAGGGGAGCATTGAGCTAGGGGGAGCTCGGAAGTATTTGAATACATAGCATGGAGTCGTCTTAACAGTGGTGATAGAAGACTTCACTGGGATGATGCAAGCTCGCCTTTCTAGGGAGAAAGGAAAGTAGTGTAATAAGGGGGAGTAGAGAGTGAGTTCAAGGGAGAGCTCAACTACCTTTTTGATTCGACAAAAGGGGGAGAAGGGAGTGTAAACAGGTAACTTTTACATTTTACTATGTGTTACGGTTTACATATTTGTCATCGTCAAAAAGGGAGAGATTGTTAGTGCAAATATTACGATATTTAAACTAAACGGTTTCTTCGGTTTTAATAATGACAAACATGTAACATGTAAGGCATAACGTAAAATGCGCAAGTTACTTGTAAACACAAATCATCAACGCATACTTACATCAACATCTCTCGACGTATCAAGTATGCCTCAACAAAGTCGTAGATTTTCATCCCGACGTAAATCACTCAAGGTATGAACAAACAAATTTAAACTTGACGGATGATCAAAGAAATAATTTTTTTTTTTTGTTCTAAACTTCACATTTTTAATGTGACAAAACATTTTTCAAAAATACATTTTACAAATTATTTTTGAATTAAAAAGATATGTTTTAATTGGAAAAATAAGTTTAAAAATCACAACAGCTATTTTCCCCCCCAAAACAGCTCCAAACTTCCCAAAATAAACTTTCACCACTAAAAACAAAAATGGAGCGTTTTTGTCTGGCACGGTACCACTAAATTTAGTGGTACCGTGATATATTTAATGGTACCGTCCCTCGGTAACGGTCAAATTTTATTTGCCTACAAATAGTGGACCATTTTACACTTCCAACTTGATTTTTTCAGTCAGTTTTCTCTGGTCTAATCCCTTCTTAGTTAGATCACTTTCTTTGATCATTTAGAGAGTTTTTCTTTTGTTTAAGAGTGATTCTTTCATCCAACCAAAGATCACCTTCATTCCTCTATTAGTCCAAGAGAAGAACACAAAGTATCAAGAAGATACAAGGTGTTAGAGTCATTGTGTAGTGCACTTGCATTACTTGTTGTTTACTTGTTGTATCTAGACATACACCAAGTTGTTATTGTCTTGTTTAGTCATCTTGTGTGGATCATTGTGATCTTGTAGAGATCGGGGAGATCTTGTGTAGCTTGTGTTGATAGTGAGTAGATCGGGTAGATCGTGTGAAGATAGGGTTGATCGTGTAGATCGTGAGGATCGGGTAGATCGTGAGTAGATCGAGTGTAGATCATGTGGATCTTGTAGCTTGTGTGATTTGTGAGGATTGGGTAGATCGTGAGTGAGATTGGTACTGGCTAGATTAGTACTCGACATCTAGCTTAGTGTCGAAAAATAATGTAAGCGACGCGGTTTATGTGTTTAGGCCTTAAAACACAAGGTTTGTTATGTTGAGACATAAAACATAACGGGTTTGGTTGTACCCGAAGAAGAACTCGACATCTAGTTTAGTGTCGGAAAATATTGTAAGCAATGTTGTATGGTTTTCTCCGCCGCAAAGGGAGCTTGTTGATTAGTGGAGTAACTCTCGAGTTGGGTACTTGGAGAGTGGAGTAGGGCGAAGAGGAGCTTCGTGACCGAACCACTATAAATCTTCGTGTCTGGTTTGCGCTTTCTTTACTTATCTCTTTACGTTTATTCTTGCATTTACCGCTTTACATTTATATTTTGCATTGCATTTATATTTGTGTGATTTGTTGTTTATATCATGTCAGTTGTGTTTGTGTCATGACATGTTATTACTAAAATGTCTAAGTTTGTGTTAATGTGACATGTCTTAGGGTGTGTTTGGTATACTACTATCGGAATCAATGAATCACAATGATTATCATTGCAAATGTTTGGTTAGTAACTTGAGGAATCAAACTATCTCTTCATACCCATAGACTCATAGTAGATTGAGTAGACTCCTTTTCTAGTTGATTCCTGTGAGACTCACCACTAACATGTAAATTATTTTTATAATGCAAAAGTCTATCACATTTTCTTTCCTCATTTACAAATTTTGTTATTTTGGGACCCACCACTAACATGTGAAAACCATATTCTAAAGCTCACACCAAACGATAGAAATGGAATCGATATTCTTAGTTCCATACTACCCTCTAATAGGACTGTAAACGAACTGAACGTTCAGCGAACATTTCATGAACCGTTCGATAAAAAGTTCGTCTATGTTCGTTTATTTATTAAATGAACGAACATGAACAATATTTTACGATCGTTTAGTTAAATGAACGAACATGAACAAAAGTCACGTCCGTTTATTTATGTTCGTGAACGTCCGATTATGCGTTCATTAATGTTCGTTTATGTTCATATATCATATCTTTTAATTGTATAATTTTAAAATTAGTTTGTTTAAACAAAACAACACTTATAAAACACTATTAGATGCACAATTTAATAATGTTTATGTTTGTTTGTATATGTTCATTTTTGTTCGATCGTTTATGTCCGTTTAGCGTCGTTTAGTGTCTTAATAAACGAACATGAACTCATTTTCTTAATAAACGAACATGAACAAGCAAATTCGTCCGTTTAAGCGTTCGTGTTCGTTTATTTGTCCGGTTAAAATTAAATGAACGAACATGAACAAGACTCCGTTCGTGTTCGTCCGATTCGTTTACAGCCCTACCCTCTAATCAATGTCATGCTTTATATTATCTCTAGTTCTTGTAAGACTAATGTTGACACTTTTCATATTATGTCACACTTGATCGGGTGTTTGATACAAAAGTTCTTAAGTTTTTAAATGGAAACGTATTCACCCCCTCTACGGTTTCCACAACCGCGAAAGTCGAAGGGGTCAGTCTTTTCCTTCACCCCATATAAAAAAAAAAAGGCGGGGAAGGGCATATGCATTACAAAATCATTTTGGGTAATCTTCAACCCATTGAGCCATTTTGTTTACCTTTAACCGTTATAACAAATGGATCAAGATTACCACCTCTACATGCAAGTATCCCTGCAGCCACTATTAGGACACACATACGCAGTTAAAAAGTCAGCTAATTGTTTACTAAATTTACTGCAACTTCAAAACCAACAAAGCCATAGTAACATACTAACATGACCATTTACATGTACGTACCTTAAATAGTCAAAAGTTACAAAATTCTACTTTTACGGCGTGCTACTCTAGGTCACATTAACACCAAAAAATTCAAGGCTACTTAGTACACACCTTCTAATCTATACAATCACAATGAGGAAAAATAATCAAGAAAAACAATAATAATTCACGTTGCAGTTTAATTCCTCTAGCCATCAACCCAACGGGTTCTACTAATGACTTTCTCCCAATAATGCCATAACAGAGCCCCAGTTTCCTCCAGATTTCCATACTGAAAAAAAAAATGAGATGTTTGACTTGGATTGTAGATATGTTTAATGACAATACAGAATATAATATCTTGGAAATTGATGAGTGTATGTAACCTTTCGAGGGCTCATCTATATAAGGACCATTCATTACGGTCAGAATTGTACATGCCTCGCCGTATTCCAAATCAGGTAACAGTTTTGGAGTCAGCAAAAAACACCTAAATATTATCAAAGAAAAATCAACACCATTATCAAAAATTATGATTAAAGCTTTTGAAGAAAGACTGATTCACAGTCCATCTTATGTACAGGTGGCAAGATGGGTGGGTTGGGTCCTGTAAGAAGTCAAAATGGGTTTCAGCTGAAACAGGTCATATTGGGTACAGGTAAAGGAGCGGCAGGATCTGGGTTGGGATGACCCACAATTCTTTTCTTTTTTCGTATTTTTATCAAACTTATAACAATAATTACAAAAACAATATTATTACAATCACATAAATAATCAATTAAAAAGGGTTTAGCTGGTTGTTAAAAAATAAACATTTAAAAAGCAGATTTAAGGCAACTTTCAACCCACTTCTCGTTTTAGCTATATGTTTTTTCATTTTGCCCAATTGAGATAAGGGTCAACCCAAACAGACCCGTCATAATTTCAACTTGCGCTAACAACTATAAGAATTCTTACTGTGGTGTGTTGGGTTGGCTTGCAGCTCTGACTAATTGCTGGAACATCTTCCTTTCGTTGATAGGGTCCATTCCTAGCAGAAATTAAAATAAATGGTTATATTACTTCTAAAAATAACATTATAATAACACAGAAATAAATGTCAGTAAACCTTGATTTATCTCATCAACCACCCTAAATGGGCAGTGAGTCAGGTCTTGAAGTGAAACAAGGTACAGAATTGTTGAAACCGAACGTTCCTGCATAGGAACAAGGAACACTGATGAGATGTGACAAAAAAGATATGTAACTTTTTATATTGAATAAATATAAAATTACTAGTTTTTATACCCCTCCAGACTGGTGATGAGCACTAAGAACTTGAAGTTGTCCTGCTTGCCTGTTATTCATTGTAAAATCAAGGTTAAATATATACTAAAATGAAAACTATTAAGTCACATTTCTAAAAGTTCAGTGAGCGAAAGTACAAATAGCTAGTGGTATTTATAGGTACTTTAATTTTCAAAAAGGAAAAGTAGAATTAAAATTACCTGAACTTCACTTTAATAAGAATTCCATAGCTATCAAATTGGTTTCCATGTTCATCTGACAACAAAAAATCACATATATTAGCTGATGGACTGTATTAGAAACTTCTTGTGGTGATATACAGATATTAAACATACCCAATGAAACCTCTCCTGCAACAGCCATTTCTTGAAAATTCCTGCTGAAAGTCTCATTTATTTGAGTAACAAGGTTCCGGAGCGTGGGCAGCCACCTATCCTGCAGGCACCAAAATTCAAGAGATTCTGTAAATTTAAAACTAAAGCAACACTAAAAAAAGTAAATATTGCGTCTCTTCTACTCAAATATAGCATGGTACCAGCGCAAAGCGACGGTCACAATTAATTTCTGGTGTTTTTTGTTATTTTTGCAATGGATGTTGATTTTTTTGTTAGAAGAAGGATGTATGTGGTTAGCATGTGTAGAAAAGAAAGGGGTAACGTATTGGAGGATATTATAAATATTTGAAAGTTGAAATGTTTGTGGGGTTAGGTTTGGAGTGTCTGAATCTCAAAATGAGGCTTGGATTGGGGTTTTTGGGATTAGGTTGGGATATGTATGCTTTATAGTATAGAAGATATGTAAAATAAATTAATAATGCTGACACTGTTAACCTTTAATGAATTCAGTTCGTTTGAACGATTAGTTAATTCTTTTTCATCCGATTCCAGTTTTGCTGAGAGCTCCTCTATCTGTCAGGGAAAACTTAGCTGGATAAAACATATGGTAGAAAGATGCGTGAAATAGACATTGAGTGCAACAAAAAGTTACTTTTATTTGACGTCTTTCATATTCCTCCAGGATGTTGTGGTTCAGAAAGAGAATAGAATTTGCTTGAGAGGCAATATCTTGAATCGCAGCATTCAGTTCCTCAATAGTGGAAGGCATCTATAGAAGAGCACAAAACTTTACTAAATAAATATATAGACCTCACAATTGATGTACTATAAAAATATAAACTTTAAAACCAAACCTGAACAAACTCCCGTTCAAGAGCTGGAGTAATAACTGCAACTGATTCTGCAGCTCTCTTGGCAGCTGCCAACTGTTGGCGATGGTTCTCCACCTCATTTTTACCTTTTGAATTATTAAAAACGATAAATACGACTCGTGAATCGAAGAAGGTGGTTTAACTATGAACTTTCCAATAAAGAAAACATACAACTCTGCAAGGGTGAGAAAAAACATACAATTTTCAAAATTTATAGTAGCTTGCAACGCAAACTTTTCTTGCTGTTTGATTGTTGCTTCCATCTCTTTGATCTAATAATAAAAATAAACAAACGAAACATTAGATCATTGCGATTAAATACAAAGATGTGAGTGGTTGCTTACACACACTGCTAACGAAATGGTGTTGACTTTAACTCCCAGTAAATAAGATTATTGCATATCAAAAGTGTTCTAAATGATGAATGACCCAGGGCTTAAAAAGGGTCTAAGTTTTCTACATCTTTCAAAAAACGTCACCTATTAAAGGTAAAATATTCCACTATGTAAAAATATGAAATCAGGGAGTACCTTAATCTCGAGTTCAGTGGAGGTCATTAACTTTTCAGCATAACTTCTTCTGTGAGCAGTAGCTTGAGTAAGTAGATTCTGCACATAGTACATTGTGATCAGATAAACAAAACTCAAAAAATATTATATTTTATGCTATGAATTATTATATACCTTAAGATCTAGTACACATTTAAATCTCTGAACATTTAAGTTCTCAACATCTTCAACAAGCTTTGACATTGCAACAGCCATATCCTCTTCTTTTCCCATGGATTGTAATCTTGACCTCTTTTGAGCTAAATACCAAAGCATGTCATATAATGGAAAAAATACAACTTCGTAAAGAATTAGAGATAAATATAATAAGAAAGAGGGTTACTCACTGACGCGGGTTTGCATCTCACGTAATTTCCGTTTTTCATGTTGTGCTTCGTTAACAAGATTCTCCTACATGATATTAGGTGTAATCAATAAAATAATGATTTACAACCTCTAAAAAAAGGTGTTTTAAAAGTTATGTTAACATACACGTTCTTTTTGAAGCTGAGCTGCTTCATCTTCTAACTCCTTTATCTCACTCTGAAGTGACCTGACACTCGCTTCTAGACCAGTGACGGACTCCTCCAACTCCTTTTTCTTTACTCTCAGATTGTTCAATTCGTCACCATCTGTGTCTGAAAAGATGGAGCCAAGCATTCTCCTTAGATATAAGACATATTTGGGTTTCAGATTGTGATTTTTAGGGTTTTCCTTTCTTTTGCGACATTTTTCAATTCTATGCTAATAGATGTTTTATACAAGACATAATGACGGTTGTAGCATGGGATATGGATCCATTATTAAGACCTGTAACTAATGATTTGGGATCATGGTGTTTTACAAGAATTTCAGAGCAGCCCGTATACTTAAAATAGCAAAACAGCTTACGAACATTTAAAGTGCTACCTAATGGGCCTTTTCTGGTGATCTTGAGCTGGTTTAGAGTACTTCTTTAAACTACCAATTTAACCCTCCAACCTTTTGTAATTACACCAAACTAGCTGGAACTCGCATTAAATTATTTTAGAAACTCGATGGAACTTCAAACTAAATGGTTTGAAATAACTGTGGCCTATATCTTCCCCGTCAAAAATCATAGGTGCAGAGAATCAGAGGGAACAACAAAACATGCTAGTCAGAAGTAAGTTGAAAGAAAAACCTAAGTTTTATAAATAAGAGCAAACTACCAATCAAGAACATATACATGACATCAGGTTAACAACTTACCGGATAAAAGAAGACGAGAGTCACCCACTGATTCCACAGATGTTGAAACATGACTACCATATCGAGATTTATTCCAGCGGTAGTGATTCCCAGGAGTCCAAAGATCCATTATTCCACAACTATGTGCCTTATCAGCATTTTCATCAGCTTTTTTAGACCCAATGTACTGGTAGAACAATTAAAAGAATACTAGTTTTAGCACTAAGTTATAGAGATACCGGGAAATTTATCAAAACAGCCAAAATATATATAGGTTAAGGAGAAACAATTACAACATACTTTTATGTGAAATAAGCTCTTCGGATTTTATTTCATTTTATTTATTTTGATCTTTTTGTAGTTGGCTTTTTTTGTTTGCGTTTTAAAATTAAAATTAAAAATTAGCTCTAGAAAAACCAAGTCTAGGCCCCAAATAATAACCTTCATCAAATTGATGGCTCTTTTCATATAAACACAAAAGTTAGGCCATTTTGTCAAAAGCCATATATATTTTGGCTATTTTGATCACTCCCATAAATAATAAACACTGTAAAGTCTTCATGATTTTATATTTACAGAATTAGAATAAAATACATACTGAATACTCTAGATTGAATTGCCCTATCAAGACCTCTTTGACTGCATGAGGTGCATCAAACACCTGGTCAAGCCTTGAATATACCCCAATTGAGGACATCTGCTTATTTCATCAAAATAAAATTTCAAAACATTATTGCTATAAAAAGGATGTATACAATTAAAAAAAGAATGACGTCACATGCCTCCTGAGATATTTGCAATGGCTCTGGGTTACGACCTTCATTAGCCAAATGATTTATAACTGCAACATCAAATGACCTAAGGTTCTTGACCAAGTAGTCACGGTCAGCAGAATCTTGAGTTATGAAAGCCTGAATAGAGTAAAAAAAATTAAAAAAAATAAAATAATAATAAATATATATATATATATATATATATATATATATATATATATATATATAAATATATATATATATATATATATATATATAGCAATGAAACAATTGTGAAATTGATAATTTCTGGCAGAAATACCTTCCACATGTAATACCCAATCTGTTTCTCTAAGTACGCTGCATGTTGCGCATTTGATATGTTGACCTGAAACATCGTTGAAACAGATTATAAACAATATTATTAGTACTTGTAACAATATAGTGATTTTATGTAAGTAAAGCACCTCGCATAAGACAGGACCATACACATCTTTCTTAAATTCATGTCTATGGTTTTGTACCCATTGATAAGCATCAGTTATTCTATCGGCCCCTGAATTTTTTAATGCGTTGAAGCGTTTATTTTTTATACTATCCATCTCTTTTAGCCTCTCTGCCATTTGCCTAACTGATACTCTATTTCGATCTAAAAGCTTCTCTTTGTCTTTCTTTTGATTTCTTTTCTCCTTAGCAGATTGTTCCAAATCCAATATTTCAGCAGTTAATTTTTCCTGCAAAATAAAAAAAACATCATGCATTTATAAATTTTCAAGAATTCATCCAGAACTGCTGAAAAAGAAACAAAAAGAAGTATAAATTACAATTTTCTCCCTAGGGGGTTCATAGCGAGGAAGATTTTGCAATTCCAGCTCAGCATCTGCTAAATCTTTTTCAGCTTTTGTGATTCTCGCCTGCCGTGATTGTTCTTGCTTCTCCAATTCCTCCATGTCCTTGTACTTCCCTTTCACTTTGGCACCCTAAATAGTATAAAACCATTATAAGAAAGATAAAGTTATGATATAAACTATTTCTTCAAAACATGTAACCAAAAACAACAGAAACACTGTACCAACTGGTTTTCTTTATCCAACATTTGCTTCCGTGATGTGTCAATATTATCTAAAAGGTCTCTCAACTTATTGCATTTGATATCATGATCCTTCTTTTCTTTCTTTTGCTTACTACAGACAGATTGTTACATTAGAATTAGCCGCATACTACATTAGATAGACTAACTTATCAAAATATACAAAGAAAATTTAACATACTCGATAGGTTCTCTAATATTATTCAACATCTTCGCTGCTTCCTCCATTTTTTTCTTCGCTTCTATCTCTTGATCTTTAGCCTCGAGATACTCAGCCCTCTTCAGATCATATTTTAACCATGGCAATTTCTTCTTCATAGATTCTGCCTGTGATATCATAAAAATAATATTTAATTTCCAATTTCATCAAATAATAAGAAGCTATAGTTTCCAATCACACCTTTGATAGAAGTTCATCTCGTTGGCGAACACGCTCCACATCTCTTTCTTGTTCAGCATTAAGTGCCTTTAACTGACTTAGCGTTTCTCTATTCTTCTCGACAGCCTTAAAAAAAAAAAAAAAAAAAAAAAAAAAAAAAAAGATATATGTAAATACTTTACATTTTTTTGAAATGTGCATAGTATTCAGTTAAAAGAGTGCTGTAATGCTCTTAAAACACTTGCCTGTTCAGATCTTTGCAATTCAGCACTTGTATCAATAAGAGCACGATGCAGAACCGGAAGTTGGGGATCACCTACAGCCTTCTCGGTTTCTTCTAAAAGTCTCACTGGAGATAGTTTAGCAAACTCGCACACGCGATCTTGTGGTAAGAACTGAAAATCCAAAACAAACAGAATAACTAACAGAAAAATCAAACAAGTACGAGTTGAAAAGAAAAAAGGAAGGTACTCTAAATACAAGCTTAAAAATGCCATATATTTACAAGAAATTAGTAGCCAACTGGAGCTACTAAACTAGTTAAAAGCAGGATAATGAGTTAAGTATGTAGCCATAAGCATCATGATGAGTGCTTGTAACATGCATTCTGCAGGCCCATAACTTAATGTGATGTTAATACTTAGTTTATTCTTTAAAGCTGTAAATTACGCAAAATACTAATAAGGTCCAGCACACCAGACTATTTGCCTTTTGTAAAATTAAACTGAGGCCATTTTAGACTCTTCAATGCATAACCACATCATATATATGTATCTTAGTCTACCCTAAGTTTCTTTGTAGACTTCAGCTCACACTTTATGAAGCACTATAAAGATCATATAGTAAAACTTTTGTTTCCACACAATGTCACCCACTTAGAAATTGTGCAGAAAGCTCTGGTTTTCTACTTCCCATCTATATTGTAAACGGCTGATGTTTCTTAATAGCAACCAAGTTTCACCTAGGTCACTTAAGTTCTTTTTAGAGATTACACGACATTAATAATACTATAATAGCATACAGTATTAACTACCATTACGAATAAAAAACAAAAACTCCACATCAAAAACCATATAGGCCATGTCAACACATTTACAATAGGCACACTGCAAACCAAATCAGTACATATATCAAGTAATACACTTTGCATGTCAATTCTTCACAAAGCATAAGAACTCACTTGTGTCAGATTGTTGACTTGAATATTGAACTTTTGGATAATATCAAGTACTTCTTTCTTAGAAGCTCCTCGGCCTGAAACAATAGTATACATATAAACAAATGAAACTGGAGAAACTGACAGACTTAGTTTAGGGTTTTAACTATAACTTACCATTATATAGCCACTCAGACTTGTTACGTGCATCAATTTTTCGCATTATAATTATCTTTTCATCTGGGGTGTCACCTCTCAACGTAATCTTAGTATAACCAGACTCCTCTCCACGCTTCACAAATGCACCAACGCTCCCAGCCCTCCCAAGAAGCTGCACAATTTTTATTTTTTATTTTTGAAATAGTAAAAGAAGTCAGAATTTTAAGTTTTTAACAACTGATTCAAAACAACCAGATGTCAAATAAAGGGTCTATTATTTACCTGAGGTTCGCCACCTAGACCAAGAGCAATTGCGCAGACCAGAGAGCTTTTACCAGACCCGTTTGGTCCAATGACAAGGTTTAAACGAGAACCCGGCTTGGTTACCAGGTGATGAAATGTCATGAAGTTGCTTAACTCAATCTCCACTATATTCCCAGGTAAATAGTCATCCGCTCCCCTGATAAAAGAAAAAAAAAAAAAAGAGTATATCATAAATGAAGACTAATAAAACTTAAGACAGCCTTATAATGAAAGCATTAAAGGAAAGAAACTATAATATTTAGCCTCCAAACTTTTACATGAACAAAGAAGAAAACACCAAGAACCCAATATATGTTCATATCATGTAAACGTATTTAAGTAGTTTCTTAAATATTTTCCGCTTTAGCACCTCCGCCTCACGGGTTTGCTCTTGGTACAAGCCCATACATTGTACCAAAATGCGTCCCACAAGTCAAGGTCAAGTTCATACTCTAAACACCCAAGTTCTGCTCCGGTCATGGGCAATGTGGAACACGGAATATTCGAGAACATATCCCACCATACCAAAGTTAACCTCGAATATATATATAAAAGAATACAAAGTAAACTATTATCCGTCATCCTACACTCAGCTGCATCATCCATAAAACTCACAATGCCCCGAATTCTTTGTTAGACAGATGGTTAACCTTAAAAAAAAGTGACTAAAGTCATAGGCGGAGACAGGAGGGGGGCACGTTTCCAAGTAACTGACTGTGCCCCCCTAGCAAAAACTAGAATTACAACCTCGACCCGTATGGATCTTTAGTTCCCCCAATTGCAACTTATAAATAAAACTACTATCTAACCGCAAACTTTAACCAAAACCCTAAACAAGAACTAACAACATTCACTTCCCAGCGCATCCGTATCGGCCAACGTACATCAGTCTCGATAGCTCTGCAACCCTTTACAACAATTTCTAAAAACCAAAAACCCTCATCTTAAAATGCCCAAAAAAGTACTAATTCTAGATTAGGCTAAACAAATACAAAAGGGTTTAAGTATAATGACATAAAGCTTCAATCTTTATAAAATAAACTGTAAAAATATTAGGGTTTTGAAATTGAAGAGATGTATATACCTGTTAATTTTGGGGCGTTTGGGACGTGGTTCACCCATTGTTGTGAACCTTGTTCAATTCAATTGGGGGAAAAATAAAGCTAGGGTTTTTTCGATCAATAATGGCGTCTAAGAGACTGAAATTGGCGGCAAAAGGGAAAAGTGTGGGGTCTTTCAGTCTTTGGCTGATATTTTTTTGGTCACAAACTCGCAATAAATTACTCCATATCTAATCCTAATTTGTAGGGGGTTATAAAAGAAAGTAGATGTATGATAATGAATCAGTCCCATATTAATAGTCAGGTTTGACTTTTTTACTTTTTCAACTTTTTTTTTCTTTTTTTTTTTTACTTTATATATACATATAGCTACCATAAAATAACAACCTACTTTCTTCAATTTATCGAGATGAAACACCTACTTTTTTATTAATATTTAAGCCAACGAAACTATCAAGTATTGTTCCGATATAAACAAAAAGTTGTATAAAATAATTAAATAATACTTGAAATGACTATATTACCCTTGTCTTCTTAAACAACTTTTTGTTGATATCGGAACAATACTTGATAGTTGCATTGGCTTAAATGTTAATAAAAAAGTAGGTGTTTCATCTCGAAACAATACTTGATAGTTGCGTTGGCTTAAATGTTAATAAAAAAGTAGGTGTTTTATCTCGGTAAATTGGAAAAAGTACGTTGTTATTTTATGGTCTTTACCCATATATATAATATATATATATATATATATATATATATATATATATATATATATATATTTTTTTTTTTTTTTTTTTTTTGTTATTTGATTAAAAATACATTTAAAACATAATCCATTCATATTTTTCGCATTAAGTATTATATAACATAAACAAAAATATTTATGGTCAAAGTTGAAGAAAAAATACTATAAAAAGTCAAATTGGAAAATTAATATGGGACGGAGAAAGTAATAATGTTTGATATCGGAGAAAAGTTCATTTGCTGCTTAGTTGTTGTTTGTGTATTAAGAGGCTCTGAATCTGAATTTGATTCGCACATCTGAATCTGAATATGTGGCAGGAAAGTTTGAATCTGATTCCCGTCTTAATCTGAATAAGTCGTTGAGAAATCTGAATCTGACTCAAATAAAACTGTTTGTTTTTTGTAAAGATGTCTAGATGTGTTAAACTATCAGTTTTTACAGTTTAAAAGTAAAACTATTGCATTCGGACAAGAAATAAATTTTATTAAATATAAAAAGATTTAAGATCATTTGAGGACAAAACTTTGTGTACATACGAGGACAAAACTATTAGTTTCTACTTCTTCTGAAGAGATTGTTGTTAATGATGATGTTTCAGCTAAGTATACTGATGAGATTGTAGCTTATGAACACGTTGATGAATCCGAAGCTATTAAGAGTACATTTTTTTTTATTTTTTTTTAATTTTTACTATAAATCGTGTGTTTAGTGTTAATAAGCTAAGTTATTAAGCAGTTGTAAGCTCTGAATAAGCTATTAGTTTGTTTTTTTTATTGAATTAAGAAGTTTTGATCTCTGAATATGCAGATTTAAGCTTTAAATAAGCTATGTTATTAAGCATTTTTAAGCTCTGGATAAGCTATTAGTTAGATATATCACATGTATTGATTTTCTTTATATAAGCTTTTTTTAATAGTTTCTGATTGTATTAAACACTTTGGATATATAACATGTGATATCACATTTGACATATTTTTGTTACAGGCGTTACATGTGATATACCATTATGTTATATATCACATTATGTTATATATCACATGTGATATATTTTTGTTTCATGCATTACATGTGTTTGATCACATGTGATATTAAGAACATGTGTGTTATTGCATTTTTAGTTAATCAGTGTTTTTATTTGTGCTTTTATTTTTTTAGATTTGAATGCTATGAAAACTCCTGAATCGTTTGCTACTCACTCTAATTTTGATACTCCTGGTGGAACTGTTTATTATATTCCTAAAGTTCATGTGGATGTTTTACTAGTTAAGGGCAAAGTTTATAAGTCGATTGATGAGTGCATTACCGGCTATATGAAATATGCTGCTACAGCAGGGTTTGTGGTTAGGAAATCATGACAGAAAAAATTGAGGAATGGTGTTGTGAAACAACAGTATCTAGTGTGTAATAGGGAAGGTTGTCCTAAGGGAATACATGTAGACACGTTAGACTTAGAGAATAGTGACATGCAGAAGAGAAGTTCGATATCACAGGGTGCAAAGCACATGTTATTTTTGACTTGATTCCTGGTACTAGTAAGTACAGGTTGAGTGTTTTTTATAGTATAGAAAACTATAAAGGGGGTTGAATAGTTTTTACCGATTTAAATTTAGTTTATAAAACTTTAGATCGATAGTATGTGAAACCTTTGGATGTTGATGGATAATACAAGTTACTTTGAAAAGAAATAAATACAATAAAAGTAAAGAGATGAAAGAATAGAAGCGAGACACAATGGTTTTAGTGGTTCGGCTACAAGGACACCTTCCTTGCCCTACTCCATTCCCCGAGTACCCAACTAGAGAGTTCGTAAACACTATATCAACAAGCTCCTTCAACCGGTGGAGAAACCTCACAACGTCGCTTACACTTTTTTCGGTACAAAGCTAAATACCGAGTCCTTTACACGAAAGACCAATCCAACACAACAACACAACTAACACAACAACTTTGAGAATACAAGAGGAAGTATCAACAACAAGAGACAACTCAGTGGTCTTGAGGTGATGAAGAATCCGAGCAACTTGAAGCGAAGAATGGCTCATATGCTAGAAAGCGTGATCTCGTCTTGTAAGAAGAACCTTGAGAACACAAGAGAAATAAAGCTACAAGAATGATCTTTAGATCTGAGGTTAGAGAACTTAGAATATAGAGAGAAGATACATCTAAGTGGGGTGTGAAACAAGAGAGAAATGACTCACTATTTGTAGGCAATTCTGAGCACTGTTCACCCGGATCCGGCGGATCCCTTCCCAAAGGGATCCGGCAAGTGTAAAGCAAGGGATCCGGGTATCTAGTAGTACCAGTCCGGATTTTGGGTTACAATTCCGGGTTTTGGGTTATGGGTTAAGGTCCATGGGTCATGTGATGTCATGAATGATGTCAAAGACATCTTGGGTCATGGGTTATGGACTTTGGGTCATGGGTCATGGGTTTTACCCATTATGGTGTCATGCATGATGTCATGCAATGGGTCATGGGTTATAGATCAAGCTCCATGGGTTATGGGTTACCCAACTCTTTTTCATGCATTTCATTTATTACAAGTAAGTATATTTGTATGTAAATAGTAAATGGAACATTTAATGTTTAGATTTATACTTTTACATAATCTTATGTTTGTTATCGACAAAACTTAAAGAGATCGCTAAATATTAATAAACGTTTGTATGGTTTATTTGTATTAACAATCTCCCCCTTTTTGTTGATGACAAAACATAATATTATGGTGAGTAAAATTTAAAGATTAGATGTTTTTAGAAAAGGTTTTAAAGTTTTACTCTCTTCTCCCCTTTTTTTTCGAAACAAAAATAGTGTCGAAGAGAAAGTATGGCAGGATTTGATCCCAAAATGCACACACTCCCCCTTTACGGTTGCTCACCTTGATGAGGACGTCAAGTGAGAAAATGGAGTTGAAAACTGTTGATACAAAAGTTGGGCGTTCCTTGATAGGACTTCTATTCTCGTACCAATTGAATCTTAATGCTCGATGGAACCTGCGCACTAAGAAAAGAGAACAAACACCGTTAGGCTTATCGAGGGATTGTCTCCCCCGATTATCCTCCGGCGTGAGAGTAAGTAATCGAATGTAGGGTTTAGTAAAGGGTTAGGGTTTATTGAAGATCGTACCTTTACCGAGGGCTGGAATGCCCTTTATATATGCACGAAACCCTAGTAGGTTTCGTGTTCCCTACTCCTCGGCGTGTTAGCCGACATCGGATATTTGGTATATATCCTCTTTATTTAGAAGATACTCCATATATTATCCGGAAATAACTTTGGGCTTGGGCCTTGTCGACCCAAGTCGCATAACTGGTAGTCCAGTTGCGGCCCATACGTGGTGGGCTTAACTGTTAGTATTGTTTACTAATCGGGTTCGTGACCCGGGTATGGACTATACGTCATCATGTCCCCCCAGTCTAGTATGCGCAGGGTAAAACCTGCGGATGCTAGACTAAAATCGTGTCGAATTAATTCCTCACGCGTACGCGGGAAGCTTTCAAAAATATACCGCCTAAAAATACACGTATCATGTATCTAGTCCAAAAAAGTGCAATTTGGGTACCTTGGGAAATGGAGAGGTTGCCCACTTGTCTTGTACCGTCCTTTATCCTAGCCACACGATTTGAGTTAGTAGGACACACGTGTCACTCATCTGTGGTGGATAGGAAAAGTATATAAACTGCCGCCACTCATTCACTGTGACGTCCACAGTTAAAAAATCGCAATTCCACCATTTTTACATCTTCAAATCTTCTTCCAAAAAAAGATAATTCAAAGGTAATTGCCCATAATCTGAGTCACAAAATGGTAGCGCAACTTCATGATTTCCATTCTAACATAACCGAGGATGAACTGATTCAGTTCACCTCGGATTACTTCATCCCTATGGGCCTGCGCCCCGAGGTACCAGGTCCGAATGACACCATCGCGGATTTCCCTGCCGGGAAGGTGGGGTTATATACGCGCTTTTTCGAGTGGGCGAATCAGCGCGTCCCCATCTCCGTGTTATTGAGTGACATACTCCATTATTACGACCTCCACATCTCCCAGTTGCATTGTATTGGTGCTGGGAAGATTGCTAATTTTGAGGTGAACTGTCGCTTGTTAGCGGTTCACCCGTCCCTCCACTTATTCCGCGCGTTCTATCACGCGACGTGGTCAAATGGGTGGGTTACCTTCTCCAAGCGCGTAGGCAAGTTACAGTGCTATGTGCAGAAGGTGGATAAACTCAAGGACTGGAGGGAGAAGTTCTTTTGGATTGACGCCGCTGTCTTTCCTTCCCACTTTCCGTTTTACACCCGTGCCAATCTGCCCAAGGATGAGCGCCCCCCTGAGACGTGGTATAACGTGGATCATGCGGCGATCATAGATGAGAACCGCCTTCCGATCAAACCATATCCGGAAGCGTTTCTGGTGCACATGGGCATCAGTCGCAACTACTTTGAGCATGAGACAGAAGTTCCCACATTCTTGAATGCGGATGGCACGGGTGGGTGCTCCTTCTGTCGCCTTACTGTCGTTATTAGTGTAAGCGTTTCTTCGTTTTCCATACTTTATGTAACTTGCTTCTTTTTGTCTATTTTATGCGCAGAGATGGATCTTTTTTCGGTTGTACGTCTGGAGAATCCGCGTTCCGTGGCAGTGGGAGTGCGTCCTTTGGGGGATGGTGAGCAGACTATTCTGCAGGCGACGGCAGGGCGCGTCGTGGATTTGGTTATCCTAGATCCCGAAGGCTCCCCTGATGTGGTGGTAGCTGAGCCGTTGCAGGAGGTGGCTCCTCCTGTGCAGCAGGGTCCTGACATTGCGCAGACTCCTCCCCTCGAGATGGTGATCCATTTAGAGGAGACCGATAGTGAGATGGAGGAGAGCTCCCCACTGACGCGCAAGAGAGCGCTTAGTGGTGATGGTGAAGGTCCTTCCAAGAGGCCGCGGACTGAGGCTGGGGGAAGCTCGTCTTTTACTGAGGTGCAGATGAAGTAAGTACCTTGGTTACTAGTTATAAACTTTTGTCAAGTTATATTTTGTGCTAACTTTGTTCCTTCGTGTCCTCAGTGTGGATGCTGAGAAGTCTGGTGGAGGTGCGTCCACGGCTGAGACTGAGACCGAGAGGGACGTGTTCTCAACTCCTCCCCCTATGTAAGTATTTTGTAGCAATTCCTTAGGATTTTGTGTATGCTTGACTGTGCACTAACCTTGTCTCTTGATGTTTTGTGCAGTGAACAGCCTGTGGAGGACGCTGGCGTCCTAGATGGGAGTGCGCCACCCGAGGTGAGTCATGCTCTGGACGGGGCGCGTTCACCGAGGGATGTTGAAGTGGAGTCAAGTCCATTTGACTCTACGATGGAGCTGGCCTCCATCGCTGTGCGCCAGTCTGAGCTGGCCTCCATCGCTGGCGCAGGCAAGGGTGCACAAGTCTGAGGAAATTTCCAGACTGCAGGCGCAATTAGCGTCTGTGCAGGCTGAATTAGCAAGCTCTAAAGCTGAGCAGCTGAGCTCCAAGGCTAAACTGGAGCGCGCAGAGGCGTCTGCGCAAAGGTTGGGGGAGGGGAAGATGTTTGTGATGGCTGAGCTGGAGAAGGAGCGTGCTGCTGCGGATCTTCAGAGGCGAAATTCTTTATGGGCGCTGAAGTACTTGCAACAGAATAGGAGCAAGCACTTTGCCAATATTGAAGAGTTCCGTAGCAAAGTGGAGCTTGCGCTGAAGATGCAGGAGGAGAAGCTCCGTAAGCTCAGCGTCGAGTATGATGAGGAGCTATACCCTCATTTGGTTCAGTCTGTGGCTGAGCGCAGGTACATGCTGTTGTATTTCCATATAACTTGTATATATTTATATCCTCTCTCGTATTAACACTTGTGTTATTTTGGTAGGTGGTTGATCAGTCATGGTCTTCGCCTGGCTGCCATGTGTACTTTGGAGCATCCCGAGGTCACCACGTCCTTCGGAAAGGTTGTGGATTGCGCTATTGCGCATGGGGAGACTTTAGCCGCAGACAAGCTTGATGAGGCCAAGTTGTTGACTGTGCCAATTGCCGAGGTGCCTGGGTATAAGGCGAATGCCCGTGCTGAGCTTGTTGCTGCCATGGAAGAGCTAAAGAAGATTGAGCTTCCGCATATCGCTACCTTGGAGCGTGATCAGGATCAGCCTATCAGCGTGATCATGGCGGGGCTCACTCTTCCCAGGCACCTGCAGGATGGTGCAGATCAGCAGTTGGACTTCTACTTGAAGCCTGACGTAGCGCAGCTGAAGGTACCCATTTTTGCCCAGCCTCGTGACATTCTGAATCCTTTCCGTCTTGAGAAAGAGATTTCTTTGCAAAGGTCTCTAAATGCTCATGTTTCCAGAGTCGCAAGGAAGAAAGGCGCGAAAGGAAAGGCCATTTTGTGCGGCATAGGCGCTGCGCATCAGCCTAGATCCGATGGCATGCCTGTCTGTGTGGCCACTGTTTCCCTTGATGATGCAGAGCTGTTGAAGAGGCTCGAGGATGCAAAGGAAGCGGCTTTGAGTGGGGGCTCCAGCCAGTTAAGGCGTACATATAGTATTTAACTTTTTTGTACAAGTCTTTTTGTAGAAACGTATTCTATAGATAAAAGGTTGCTTTTTGTACTTAGTGTTTTTGTAACTTCTAAATACTTATGCTTTTGACCTCGTAGATCTTGTATGACTTATGTATCTTTGCGTGAAGATATCTTTAAGTGCCTAAGCGTATTTAGAAAGAGAAGAATCATAATCGTGTATGAATTTCCTTAAATAATGACCGTAGTCATGTATTGAATATGTCTAACTTATTGTAAAGAAAGAAATCATAGTCGTCTATGTATTTTTGTAATTTTACTTGTCGTATTTTACTTTAAGGAGTCAAAAGTCTTGACTTCCTGAGTTGTTAAACGCGCACAGTGTGCCCTTTTGCGCATCCGTCGTGGGGTGCGTAAGGAACTTGCGCCAACGTCTTGAGCGCAAGGTGTTTAACAAGGATTCGTGATCCAATGTTGATGGGTTTGCAACCCTCTTACTCAACGAGTTGTTTATTAGGTTAACTCATCCTTTCTGCCATCGTGGGTCTTAGTGTGTGCATGCACGCCATGTAGGCAAGATTATAACAATATTGAAACACGATGATAAAAGATGCAAACAATAAAGTTAAATGTGTTATGGAGTTAGCTAGAAACCATAACGTTTTATTAATACTTGCAAGTTTTGAAAAAGAATACTTATCTAGATAATACTTAAAAAATAAAATTACATGGATATTTATTGGGGGCACTTTCTAAAGCGCATGAGTGTCCATGTTGGGCCGTAGCCTTCTTCAAAGATAGCACCGTTTAAGGTTGCGGACGTTCCATGTTCGCTGTAGCTCACGTCCGTCCTTGTCGCGTAGCTTGTACGCTCCATTACCAAGTGCTTCTATGACCTCGTAAGGTCCTTCCCACTTTGGTCCTAGCTTACCAGTGTCTTCTGTGCGGCTTGAGTCATTGTCGCGATATACGAAGTCGCCTGGTCTGAATGAAGTGCTGCGTACTTTGGTATCATAGTATTTTTTCATTCTCGACTTGGCTTTCTCTTCGCGTATTGCTGCGCGTTCACGTCGCTCTTCTAATAGATCTAAGTCTATGCGCCGCTCATCGTCATTGGTTGCCACGTTAACTTCCGCAGTACGGATGGTTGGCATTCCAATTTCAGCTGGTATAACAGCTTCTGTCCCATAGACCAAAGAGAAGGGGGTGTCCCCGTTGCTAACCTTGATGGTTGTTCGGTGCGCCCAGAGAACATGTGATAGTTCTTCTACCCATCTACCTTTGTGTCTGTCCAGGCGCGCTTTGATTCCTTCGCCTAGGCTTCTATTTGCGCGCTCAACCAGACCATTGGTTTGTGGATGAGTTACTGATGCAAAGTGTTGCGTGATGTTCAGCTGTTCGCACCAATCTTTGAACGGGTTATCACGGAATTGTTTTCCGTTATCAGAGATAATTTCTCCAGGTAATCCAAAGCGACATACTATGTTGTCCCACACGAATCGTTTCACCTGGTTACCTGTTATAGTCGCTACTGCCTTTGCTTCGATCCACTTGGTAAAGTAATCTATTACCACAATGAGGAATTTCAATCCTCCTGCGGCAATGGGGAAAGGTCCAGCGATGTCGATACCCCATTTGTAGAAGGGCCATGGCGATGTAATAGGTGTTAGTTCATGTTGTGGTCGGCGCGGAATAGGTCTGTGAACTTGGCAATCATTGCACTTCCGTACCAAGTCACGTGCGTCACGGTGCATAGTTGGCCAATAGTATCCAGACCTTAGGGCGCGCGCTACAATGGACCGTGGTCCTGAGTGCATGCTGCATGAGCCTGCGTGGATCTCTCGAAGTACATAGTCTGCCTGGAGAGGTCCAACACACCTAAGCCATGGTTGTAGGAATGAGCGTCTATATAAGACGTCGTCTCTGAGCTCGAATCGCTGCGCTGTGCGTCGGATTCTTCGAGCTTCCTTCTGCTCTTGGGGAAGTATGCCCTTGCTGATGAAGTCAATGATCGGTGTCATCCACGTAGGATTTTCCTCTTCTATCACCGTGGATATTTCCATCTCTGTGATTGACTTGTTTTTCAAGGTTTCCACCAAAACTTGTTTTGATAGATGCGCAAAACTGGTGGATGCAATCTTGCTCAGCGCATCTGCTTTCCTATTTTCACTCCTGGGAACCTGCTTGATGATAAATCTATCGAAGTTTTGGATCAGAGATTTGGTCTTTTCGAGGTATTGGATCATGTGTTCCTCCTTTGCTATATATTCTCCTGACACGTGGTTAGCCACTAGCCGCGAATCGACGTTTACTTCTAGGTTGCGTGCACCCATTTGAGTTGCGATGCGTAACCCAGCTAGGAGTGCTTCGTATTCTGCCTCGTTGTTCGTGGCTGTGAATTCGAAACGCAGTGCGTAGGTGAATTCAACTCCTTCTGGGTTGGTGAGAATAAGGCCACCTCCTGATCCATCTACGCATGAGGATCCATCAGTAAATAGAATCCATGGTTCTTGAAGTTCCTCCTTGCTTGTCGCAGGTGGAGTGTCTGTATCCGGCTTCTCAATGATGAAGTCGGCCAATATCTGCCCTTTAATTGCAGTGCGCGGTCTGTATGATATGTTATGCTCACCCAGTAACACACTCCATTTTTGTAGGCGTCCCGATGCGTCGGGTTTCGATATAACCTGTTTGATGGGTTGGTCTGTGATAACAGCGATTGGATGCGCCTGGAAGTACCTGCGCAGTCTTTTCGCTGCAAACACTAAGGCTAGGACCAATTTCTCCATTGCAGTGTAGTTAATCTCCGTTTTCTTCAGCGCCTTACTAACAAAATAGATGGGTGTTTGGACGGAGTTCCTGTCTGTCAATAGCACTGCGCTGACTGCTCCTTGGGTCGCAGATAGATACATGATCAGCTCTTCCCCTGGTCTGGGTGCGACAAGTTTTGGGAGTGCTGCTATGTGTTGTTTGAGCTGTTGGAAGGCTTCTTCTGCTTCCGCAGTCCACCTGAAGTCTCCCTTTTTGGTGCACTTCTTGAGTGTCTTGAATAGGGGAAGTGACTTGTCTGCTGATTTGGATAAAAATCGGTTCAGTCCGGCTAGCTTGCCGTTTAGTGACTGAACTTCTTTCAGTGTGCGCGGTGAGGGGAGGTCAATGACTGCTTGAGTCTTCTCTGGGCAAGGCTTGATCCCATCGGGTTCTATCAAATACCCGAGAAACATGCCTTCCGTAGCGCCAAACGTACACTTCTTGGGGTTCAATTTCATGTTGATTCTCCTGAGTGTTTTGAACGTTTCCTCCATGTCGCGCACTAGCTCTTCCTCTGTATGGCTTTTGATGACGAGATCATCGACGTAGACTTCCAAGTTGCGTCCCACTTGCTTCTCGAACGCAGTGTCCACCAATCTTTGGTATGTTGCTCCTGCGTTTTTTAGGCCGAAGGGCATCTTTGTGTAGCAGTAGACCCCTTGACTTGTGTGGAAGGCCGTCTTTTCTTCGTCTTCCTCCGCCATTTGAATTTGGTGGTATCCCTTATATGCGTCCAGGAAGCATTTGAAGGGATATCCACACAGAGACTCGATCTTCCAGTCTATCTCCGGTAGAGGATAGCAGTCCTGTGGACATGCTTTATTGAGATCTGTGAAGTCTACGCACATCCTCCAACTGCCGTCGCTCTTCTTTACCATCACTGGGTTAGAGAGCCAGTCATGGTAGTAGACTTCACGCATGATGCCTGCGTCTACTAGTTTATGTACTTCTTCCAGGATGGCTTTTGCGCGGTCTGGAGCTTGTCCGCGCTTTTTCTGTCGTATTGGAGGATATCCTTGTCGGATTTGCAGCTTATGTTCCGTGATGGAGCGTGGCACTCCTGTCATATGCTTTGGTTCCCATGCAAAAATATCCAAATTATTTTGCAAGAGTGCGCATATAGCTGATCTGCCTTTGTCAGACAGAGACCCGCCAATAGATACCTGTTGATCCGGGTATTCAGGGTGAATGGCGACCGTTAGGTTTGGGACTTTAATTGCGCGCTGTTCTGGAACAACGCTTACGTCACTTGTCACTGCGTTGCATTCTTTGGGTGGTATGGTGGTATTGTAAAGGGTGACAATACCTCCTTCCACTGGGAACTTGAGCATCCCATGCGCTGTGGATGGCACGGCGCGAATGGATGATATTCCAGGTCTCCCAATGATACCGTTGTACGGAGAGGGGGATTTGATTATCATGAAGTTCATCCAGGTGACTGTAGAGTGTGGTTTGTCACCAACTTCTACGAATAGACGTAATTGCCCCATGGGCCATATTTTTTCCCCTGTGAAGCCGGTGAGCGGCGTTGTGGCTGGGATTAGCTGGCTCTGTATCTCAGGTCGCAGCTTCTTGAAACAGTGTTCATATATAATATCGGCGGATGCACCTCCATCTATATACATGCGACGGATGTCGTGACCCCCCGTATGTATTTCGATGGTAAGTGGATCCACTACTGCGTTGTTCGCGGTCAGGGGGGGGAAAGAAATTTCGTTTCCCTTAGAGAAACGCTGACTAACTTTCTGTCTTGTCGCGCGCGGCCATGGCTGTATCATGTAGATGATATCTGCCTTTTCTCTTGGCGTCTCTTTCTTGGCCACTGGTTTTGGTTTGTCTTTCCCTTCTCTGATGTTTTTTACGAGGTGGTCCATCTTTCCTTCCTTTACCAATTTTTCAATCAATTGGCGCAGTTGGACGCAATCGTTAGTTGTGTGGCCCTTCTGTCCATGGTATTCGCAATAACCATTCCCTATGCGCTTATCCTCTGGGGTGCGGATTGGTGGTGGTTTCGGGAAGTTCGCCCCTTCTGTTGCGAATATCTCCTTTGGAGTTTTTGTTAATGGGGTATACTTGTCGTTTCCCCTTCCACCGCCTTGATTGCGGTAACTCCTATTACGATTGCCGCTCTGGTCATTGGATTGTCTCCTTGACTCTTCTTGCGACCTATGGTTCGAATAGCTTTTCTTGCTATCCGCGGCGGCTTCTTCTCCTTGGACGAAAGACCTCGTGCGCTTCATGAGTTCGTCGAAAGTTAAGGGAACCTTATCGTTTAACTTTTTTATCAAATCTGGGTTATTGATCGCATTCATAAAACCCGATATTTTTAGTATCTCTGGACACGCTTTAACTTTCATACATTCGTCCTTAAAGCGTTCCATGAAAGCACTTGTGGGTTCCCCTTGTCGCTGTTTAACCCTAGCAAGTTCGACAGGGTTTTTAGCGCACTTCTTCCTTTGAGTAAAGTTTAGACGAAACGCCTTGCGCAACTCTTCAAACCCATCGATGCTTCTACGTGGAAGCTTGCTAAACCAGTTGCGCGCATTCCCTACTAACGTAGAGTTGAACATATGGCACCACACAGGTTGTGGCCAATTTTCGATAGTAGCTGCTGATTCGAAAATTTTTAGGTGATCATCAGGATCACCTGTCCCATCATATGTTTTGACGTTAGCAGGCATGCGCCTTTTCTTATTCTCCGAAAAGTCGCTGATGCGCCTAGTGAACGCATCAACCTTTTGGCGACGCCAGGGAAGAGACATATCTTCGTCTTCCTGGTCGCGGTATTTTCCTCTTGATTTCCAGTGTCCAGTCTCGCTGTCCGAGGAATCTCTTGAAGATGAGCGGACTCTTTTGTGACGCTTGCGTCGACTATCATCAGAGTCCGAGCTTGCTCCTCTGCGGCGCTTGCGCCGACTATCCTCAGAATCGGAGCTTGAGGGGCTTTCACTTGGGGAACATCGTCGCCCAAGCCTATCTTGGATCCTGCGTCTGCCAAGCCTAGCGTGGACATTGGCGCGCCGCTCCCCCTCTTCAGGCTCTTCCATATGTTGAAGGTCGGCTGCTTCATCGTCCACAACCTTCCTTCCAATCCTGGCAAACACTGGTTGTTTGCGGCTATCCCTTTCGCGTCTTTCCTTTTGGTAGCGCGGTGGGGATGCTTCGTGCTCAGGGTCGAAGTTGAGTCTGGCGTGCAGACTTTGGCTTGACCTCTTCTTTGCCTCCTCTCGCATGAGCGCAGTCAAGGCTTCGTAGTTTTGGGATACAAAGTCGCTTGGCGCTAATTCGGAAGTGACTCCTTCTAGCGCGATGGAGTCTATTTCCAAGGTAGGATCCTTGTTTCGGATAGGCGCGTTGGGAGGTTCAGTGAAGTTCACCTCTGGCATGGCAAGAGGAGTGCGCTCCAGTTCTACCGCGCTAGTACTTGTTGTAATAGCGGGGGTAGTTTTGGTAAGTGATTCTACCGCAGGAAAGACCAGATCTGAATACGCTCCTAAGCTTCTAGGCGTGCTGGTTGTCCCAGTGGCCTGCTTAGGGGGCGCATCCGTTTGATGCTTCTTCCCTAGTGAGTCATCATGCGCTTTCTTCCCATGCGGACTCTTGTGACTTCCGTGTTTCGTCATTCTAGTTCTTGGTAAAATTCTTAGTGTAGGGTCCCACGGATGGCGCCACTTGTTGATACAAAAGTTGGGCGTTCCTTGATAGGACTTCTATTCTCGTACCAATTGAATCTTAATGCTCGATGGAACCTGCGCACTAAGAAAAGAGAACAAACACCGTTAGGCTTATCGAGGGATTGTCTCCCCCGATTATCCTCCGGCGTGAGAGTAAGTAATCGAATGTAGGGTTTAGTAAAGGGTTAGGGTTTATTGAAGATCGTACCTTTACCGAGGGCTGGAATGCCCTTTATATATGCACGAAACCCTAGTAGGTTTCGTGTTCCCTACTCCTCGGCGTGTTAGCCGACATCGGATATTTGGTATATATCCTCTTTATTTAGAAGATACTCCATATATTATCCGGAAATAACTTTGGGCTTGGGCCTTGTCGACCCAAGTCGCATAACTGGTAGTCCAGTTGTGGCCCATACGTGGTGGGCTTAACTGTTAGTATTGTTTACTAATCGGGTTCGTGACCCGGGTATGGACTATACGTCATCAAAAACCTACAAGATAGAATGTTAGTGATAAGGTCAAGAAGTAGAAGTAATAGATGCATATCGCTTGACGAGAGATTCGAGGAAGAAGAGACAAGGTATGTAGAACTAATCCTTGTAATAAAATGACCCAAAATGTAGTGGTATATAAGCCACATACAATTGTAAAAATAAAAACAAGGAATTGTTCTTATAACAAAACAACAAATAAAAAGAAAAATAAGAAAAATATATTATTGGTCGTTCGATGCTTGCATATGGTTTTAGAGTTGGAAGTTTCGGTGGGTGACGATGTTGATGCGATCAAGGATGTGGTTTAGAATGAATCGCATTTCGTCTCTAATTTTTATGGCTACTTTCCTAGAGCTTTGGCAATGTTCACAAAATAGATAGTGTGGGAGAGGTGGTAGGGATTCATCCATCCAAGTTGGTTGATTAGATTGCGGAAGAGGTGGTGAAAAGGTTGGTATTGTGGGATCAACATCTATGATGTCGGAGATAGGTGGAGGTTGATTAGCTAAGTGTTATAGGGAGGTGATGGATGTTAAAGGTGGTAATTCTTCAAGGTCATTGAAGAGAGCATTTTGTGAGGTAGGAGGTGTCGAGAAAACTAGTTCTTTTGGGTTAATGTTAGGTAAGAGAGGAGGTATGGATTTCAATGGTTGAGTTGGAGCAGGTGGCGGAGTTGGAGTTGGTGGTGGAGTTGTTGTTGGTGTCCTAAGGAGTTCTTCTAATGAGGTGAAGAAAGGAGGGTTGTTTTCTTTTGGAGAGCTTGGTGAAGAAGGTGGTGCCTTTTGATAGTCGGGGGGGGGGGGTGAGAAGTTGCTAGGAGATGATGAGTTGTTGGATAGAGGATTGACAAAGCAACATGGTCTCACACTTATACGTGCGGTTTTTCTTGCTTTTGGTGGTGGAGGAATGTTAGAGGTTGGTAAAGTAAACTTGGTGTTTTGAGCTTGGATGGTTTCTTGTATGTGATGTTCAAAGGTGTTGGTAATGTTTTGTAGAGTGTTGATTTCTTTGACCAAATTGTCACAGTTTTGAGAGGATTGTGGTCTTTTGGAAGCCATGGTTAAGAGTGTTTCTGAGATTGAGGGATGAGAGGGATAATGGAGAAGCAAACATCTTATGACCTTATTTATAGAGGGAGATCGTGCATTGCAATGAATGCTAAAACCACATAGGGGTGCAAACGAGCCGAGCTACTCGCGAGCTACTCGAACTCGACTCGATAAAAAGCTCGAAACGAGCCGATCCTTGTCGAGCTCGAGCCGAGCTCGAGCCTGAAAATCAACTCGTTTACTTATCGAGCCCGAGCTCGAGCTTCGCTTATCGAGCTCGAGTAGGCTCGTCGAGCCTTATCGAGCCATACCTTTTAACATAGAAGCCCGCTATAAGCCCAATAACCCAGCCCAATTAACTTTATCTAAACCCAGATTAAAAAATGTTCTCCATTCCCCGATTTCCCCCAAATCCTCTAGCTTCCTTCATCCTAAAAATTAAAAAACCCTAATCTTCTTCGGTCTTATCGAGCCAAATCCTTTTGACTTTTTGAGGTACATCGTTAAACTTTATCCTTTTTTATCTATCGAATTGTCTGATTTATTGTAAGTTGGTTTATGTTTTCTTTCCCTATGAACGATGACACATGCATATTGATTTATTGTAAGTTGGTTTATTGTAAGTTGGTTTATGTTTATTATTCTCCAAGTCACTTTCTTTCCTTATCGTCTATGTAACTGGCACTTTACATAATTCATTCCGTATCGAACTTTTTTTTACAAAACTTCGGTTATGTTTGTCTTTGTTGATTTTCTTATTTCTTTAAGTGGTTAGTATATTCACTAGTGGCATTGACAATGTGATTGTTCTTGTATGTTTATTATTTTATTGTGTGTTCCACTGGTTAGTATATTCACCAGTGGCATTGACAATGTGATTGTTCTTGTATCTTACAGGTTACAGTACGGAACGAGTTTCGTTTTTTTACCCCAAACTGCCAATTCAAGTCAACAATGATAGGATTTGGTTAATCAGTAAGTCAATTTATTTTTGTAATTGTTATAAAAGCATATATATGATTTAATGGTATAGCTACCAAGTCCAAATGGTTAGCTTTTGTAGTAGTGTTTGTGTACATACATAGGAGAGATTGGCCTTTGGAATTATGATAAATTTATCAAGATAAATTTCAGATACAATGTCAAGCTATTTAAACAGGTACTTGTATCAGTTTGCTTGTAGTGTATAATTTATTAACCCATATCTATATTGTCAATGTAGATCTTCAATGCAAGGCTCAACATCGAATCAAGTGCGACAAGGAGGTGAGAATATGTCTTCTCAAGAGTACATTAACCTTGATGGAGATGAAAACATTGCTGGATCTACTCAAAAAAATAACCAGGCTGCAAATGTAGGAGAGGATGATCCTAGTGGTCTAGATGATGTGCAATCGCAGCGTAAACGTAAAAAAACTTCATCAGTATGGGATGATATCGTTGAAGTTACTCTTCCTAATGGGGAAAAAAAAGTTCAATGCATTCATTGCAAAGAACATATGGCGGTAAGTAGAGGCAAGCCTACAACAACATGGAACAGACACATGGCTAAATGCTTTAAGCGCCAACAGTTTATGAGAAGTCAACAATTGCTCAATTTTCCGCCACTTGATGAGGCCATGATTGGTAATAGGCCTCCTCCACTGGTTGGACCTGGTGCAAAGTATGATGGTATTAAGATGAGGGAATCAATTGTACACTGGTTAATGGCGACTGAGCAACCGTTCTCGACTGTTGAGAATATCATGTTCAATTACATGATGAAGACGGCGAATCCATTGTTTGACTCGGTAAGTAGGACTACAATTAAGGCAGATTGTTTTAGAGTGTACGATCAAGAAAAGAAAAACTTGAAATCTCTTCTAAATGAAGCATCATGTGTTAGTTTAACAACTGACTGTTGGAAGTCGTCTCATCAAAAAATTGAGTATATGGTCATCACTGGGCACTTCATTGATAAAAATTGGAGGTATTTTGAAAACTTTTTTCTTATACTTTTAATTATTTCTTTTATCATGTTATATCATTTTGAAAATTGGAGGTATGTTTGAACTTTTTATTATACATCAACAGATTGCAGAATCGTGTGCTGAGTTTTGTGCATGTCCCTCCGCCTCGTGCTGGTCTTATTATTGCAGATGGCATATACAAATGTTTAAAGAATTGGGAAATTGAGGGAAAGATCTTCTCTATATCTGTGGATAATGCGTCCTACAATGATCGGGTAGTTGGTAAATTGAAGACTGATTGCTCTCGAGTGAAGAAACTTTCTTGTGGTGGTTAGGGGTGCAAACGAGCCGAGCCACTCGCGAGCTACTCGAGCTCGACTCGATAAAAAGCTCGAAACGAGCCGAGCCTTGTCGAGCTCGAGCCTGAAAATCAACTCGTTTACTTATCGAGCCCGAGCTCGAGCTTCGCTTATCGAGCTCGAGTAGGCTCGTCGAGCCTTATCGAGCCATACCTTTTAACATAGAAGCCCGCTATAAGCCCAATAACCCAGCCCAATTAACTTTATCTAAACCCAGATTAAAAAATGTTCTCCATTCCCGATTTCCCCCAAATCCTCTAGCTTCCTTCATCCTAAAAATTAAAAAACCCTAATCTTCTTCGGTCTTATCGAGCCAAATCCTTTTGACTTTTTGAGGTACATCGTTAAACTTTATCCTTTTTTATCTATCGAATTGTCTGATTTATTGTAAGTTGGTTTATGTTTTCTTTCCCTATGAACGGTGACACATGCATATTGATTTATTGTAAGTTGGTTTATTGTAAGTTGGTTTATGTTTATTATTCTCCAAGTCACTTTCTTTCCTTATCGTCTATGTAACTGGCACTTTACATAATTCATTCCGTATCGAACTTTTTTTTACAAAACTTCGGTTATGTTTGTCTTTGTTGATTTTCTTATTTCTTTAAGTGGTTAGTATATTCTCTAGTGGCATTGACAATGTGATTGTTCTTGTATGTTTATTATTTTATTGTGTGTTCCACTGGTTAGTATATTCACCAGTGGCATTGACAATGTGATTGTTCTTGTATCTTACAGGTTACAGTACGGAACGAGTTTCGTTTTTTTACCCCAAACTGCCTATTCAAGTCAACAATGATAGGATTTGGTTAATCAGTAAGTCAATTTATTTTTGTAATTGTTATAAAAGCATATATATGATTTAATGGTATAGCTACCAAGTCCAAATGGTTAGCTTTTGTAGTAGTGTTTGTGTACATACATAGGAGAGATTGGCCTTTGGAATTATGATAAATTTATCAAGATAAATTTTAGATACAATGTCAAGCTATTTAAACAGGTACTTGTATCAGTTTGCTTGTAGTGTATAATTTATTAACCCATATCTATATTGTCAATGTAGATCTTCAATGCAAGGCTCAACATCGAATCAAGTGCGACAAGGAGGTGAGAATATGTCTTCTCAAGAGTACATTAACCTTGATGGAGATGAAAACATTGCTGGATCTACTCAAAAAAATAACCAGGCTGCAAATGTAGGAGAGGATGATCCTAGTGGTCTAGATGATGTGCAATCGCAGCGTAAACGTAAAAAAAACTTCATCAGTATGGGATGATATCGTTGAAGTTACTCTTCCTAATGGGGAAAAAAAAGTTCAATGCATTCATTGCAAAGAATATATGGCGATAAGTAGAGGCAAGCCTACAACAACATGGAACAGACACATGGCTAAATGCTTTAAGCGCCAACAGTTTATGAGAAGTCAACAATTGCTCAATTTTCCGCCACTTGATGAGGCCATGATTGGTAATAGGCCTCCTCCACTGGTTGGACCTGGTGAAAAGTATGATGGTATTAAGATGAGGGAATCAATTGTACACTGGTTAATGGCGACTGAGCAACCATTCTCGACTGTTAAGAATATCATGTTCAATTACATGATGAAGACGGCGAATCCATTGTTTGACTCGGTAAGTAGGACTACAATTAAGGCAGATTGTTTTAGAGTGTACGATCAAGAAAAGAAAAACTTGAAATCTCTTCTAAATGAAGCATCATGTGTTAGTTTAACAACTGACTGTTGGAAGTCGTCTCATCAAAAAATCGAGTATATGGTCATCACTGGGCACTTCATTGATAAAAATTGGAGGTATTTTGAAAACTTTTTTCTTATACTTTTAATTATTTCTTTTATCATGTTATATCATTTTGAAAATTGGAGGTATGTTTGAACTTTTTATTATACATCAACAGATTGCAGAATCGTGTGCTGAGTTTTGTGCATGTCCCTCCGCCTCGTACTGGTCTTATTATTGCAGATGGCATATACAAATGTTTAAAGAATTGGGAAATTGAGGGAAAGATCTTCTCTATATCTGTGGATAATGCGTCCTACAATGATCGGGTAGTTGGTAAATTGAAGACTGATTGCTCTCGAGTGAAGAAACTTTCTTGCGGTGGTAGGCTATTCCATGTTCAATGTTGTGCGCATATCCTAAATTTGCTTGTTAAAGATGGTCTTTCGAAGATCGAAACTGTAATTGACGAAGTTCGTGAAGCTGTGAAATATATTAATAGTTCAGAGGGAAGGCGTTTGACCTTTTCTACTGCTGCGGAGTAACTTAGCGTGTCTGATAGGAGGTTATTGATTGATGTTCCAACAAGATGGAATTCGACATATGATATGTTGTCCCTTGCTATCAAGTTCAAAGATGTTTTTGCAAGGTATGTATCTGATATATGTAAATGCCTTTTTTAAAATCTGTTTTCAAGGATGTGTTTTTATTAACTGTAATATGTCATTTAGGTATGCAGAATACGAACCACTTTTCCTACATGTGCCGAGCAATGAAGATTGGGAAAATGTGAAAAATGTGTGTGAAGTGTTAAAGGTTTTTAAGGAATGCACAAATGTCATATCAGGTACTGATTATCCGACTTCAAATATATATCTTATGGAGGTCTACAAGGTTAAAGAAGCTTTAAACAAGGGTGCCTTATCCGAGATTGAATTTATCAAGGATATGACAGCAGCGATGAAGGAAAAATTTGACAAGTATTGGGGCGAGTGCCACTTACTGATGTCAATAGCAGCAATACTCGATCCTTGGTTAAAGTTCAAATATGTTGAATTCGTTTATCCATTGATATACTCACCCGCAGAAGCTGTTGAAAATCAGAATGATGTGTTAAAAGCACTTGAAACTATGTTTGAAGACTACTTGGAGATGCATGATGCATCGATCAAAGAGGTAACAAGTCAAAAAAGTGGAAGTTCTGGAGGCAGCGTTAACTCAAGACCTATCGAAGAGATGCCAACTTCTGGATGGCAAGCATTCGGGGAGTTTCTTAAAGAGGTTGAAGTGGAGAGACCTAGCAAATCAGAATTAAAAATCTATCTTGAAGAATCTGTACTGAAACTTAAACAAGATGAGATACCCAAATTTAATTTGTTAAATTGGTGGCACACTCACAAGCTTAAATTTCCTGTTTTGTCCTTGATGGCATCGGATATTCTAGCTGTTCCAGTCTCCACAGTTGCTTCCGAGTCAACTTTTAGTGCCGGTGGAAGAGTAATTGATCCGTATCGATCTTCGTTGGCGCCTGCCACTGTTGAAATGTTGATTTGTGGAGGGGATTGGATACGACAAATTTATGGTGTGAAGAAGAAGCTAAAGGTACATTTTCAAACCTCAAAAAATAGTATATTAATACTTCATTATTATAACTACTAAGTACTAACTTAATTTTTATTATTTTGTAGAAGGAGGACATACCGTGTGAGGTCTTACTACCTAGCGTTAAAAAGACTTAAATTAAGGTGCACATCGATTTGTAGTTGTTATAGACCGTAGTTGTTACAACAGCCTTGTCGAACAGGTATAAATACTATCTTTGTCTCTTATTAAAACAATAAAAGTTGGTTTACTTTTTTTTATGATGCAAAGCAACACACATATCCAACGATACAGAAGTGATTGTTTATGAAAAGAAAGGAAATGCAAAGCAACACACATATACAAACTGGAAAATGAGCTTTGGTCAGTCTGGTATTGTTAAGCAAGCAAACTGGAAAATGAGCTTTGGTCAGTCTGGTATTGCTGCACACATATCTTTTTATATATTGTGTTTACTTAATTCGATTTTATTGTATCAGGTTTAACAATAATATGGAAATGGAAGTATGGAACTTTTGGAGAGAATTAACTACAACATCTGCTTTGTGGTTTTTTTTTTATTTTTTTTTATTTTTTTTATTTTTTTTTTTTTTATTTTTATGGTTAACTTTTGGAGGAATTAACTTTGTCTTACAATTATGGATTGTTATTTGTGTCGATGCTGTAACTTTTAATTGTTGGGTGTATGTAAATTTCCTTTATTTTTTGTTGCATTAACATTAATTTTAGATTATTAAGTGCCATTAAAATGGCTTTAAAATGCATTTGGAAATTGGAATTGCCTTTCAAAAACTATACTGGACATGGGCTTTTATTGGTGGAACAAAGTACCAAACTTGTTATTGGCAGGTCCATTAAGAAAACTAAATCGAGCTCAAATCGAGCTCAGGCTCGTTTAAGCAGATAAAGCGAGCTCGAGCCGAGCTTTGGCTCGTGAAAAAACATTTTTTTATTTACTCGAGCTTATGCGAGCCGAGCTCGAGCTCTGTGAAAATTAAACGAGCCGAGCTCGAGCTAAAAAATAAAGGCTCGAATCGAGCCAAGCTCGAGCTCGAGCTTGCTAAAAAACTGACGATCTGAGCTCGAGTATAGTAAAGCTCGAGCTCGGCTCGGCTCGTTTGCACCCCTAGCTAAAACCACAAAAGAATCCACAATATAATGATTAGATATGAATTGAATGCAAGTAATCATAAGACCTTAACTACTAAGACTTAAAATCATTAAATATTGAGTAGAAAATAGGAAGAAAAAGAGAATTCAAGTAGATATTGTCAAATGATTGGCAAAACTGTTTTCTGCTCAACCGGATCCCTCGGATCCATCCGAGAAGGGATCCAGCCTACATAAATGCAGGGATCCGGGTATCTGATGCAAGCAGACTGTAGTTGTAGAAAACATATTAGGAGTAGTGTGTGCCTATATGTAAACTATGTGGAGTTGCGGTTATCTCGACCCTTGGAAGAAAAATAAAAATAGAAGTGTAAAATACATACGTATATACGTGAGATAACCCAAAGACTCCTTAATTTCAATATTGCTACGTTTGAATATACCCGAAAATACATATTGGTTATGTATTCCCTTTAGCATTCAAGAGGCATATGATATGATGTATGAGAAAAGGTTTTTACGTTGTATTAACTATGTAGAGAAAAACGTGAATGTCCTAGACGTGAGAAGATTTTAATTTGAAAGTTGAATGAGGTGTTGGTTTTGAAGAGTTTGTTTCGTAGAATGTTTGATGTGAAGAGAAGTGTGTGTGTGTGTATATATATATATATATATATATATATATATATATATATATATATATATATATATACATATATATATATAACAATATGGACATGACGTCATCAAATGAAGGATTGCCCAGTAAGCAGCCTGATTGATGAATAAGCAGCTGGATTGCCCAGTAAGCGGCCATTAATGCCACCTAAGCAGTGTTTTAATGTGAATAAAATTCGAAATTTTTGCCCAGTAATGCCATGTCATTATGCCACCTAAGCAATATTTGATTAAAATTTTGAAATTTTAGCCACCTAAGCAATATTTTAATAAAATTTCGTTTTTTTATTTTTTTTTATAAATCCGAATTTTATTTGTGTAAAAATTTATGATGTAAGATTCGAACCTAGGTCTAGGCATCCACTCACAAGCATGTCAACCAGTGGAGCACACAAGTTTTTGTGATTGATAATTGAAAACAAATAAAGACATGCTTTAATAATTATTGCATTCCTTAATAATACATATATTTTTCTTAAATTTAGAACTTATCCCATATATTTTCCAAATTAATATACGATTTTTATTGTTGATCACAGAAAACCTTAATTTTTCATCCTCATAATTTTATTTTGCTTCTATAATGCTTTATTATGTTCATAATTGTTGTATAAATTTTATGAATATTATGTGTGCTTGCCAATCTTTGTATCACGTTTCATGTTTTTTTTTTCCAGATCATGTGTGCAGGTTATTCTTATTTGTTGGTAATATATAGCCAGGTACGTTTTCTTACATTTACGAGAGACTTCTTTTTTGCAGGTTATGTTTAAAAATTCTGAGCAACTTTATTCGCACACAGCAACTTGGCGCAACCATTATGGTATGATATATGTTATATTGTTGTAATCTCTTAGCTATTGTGCCTGTATATATTTATTTTCAATTATGAAAAGTAAGTTTAATTTGATTTTACTCTCGACTGTCGTAATAGATACTTATTTGGATTATAATCTTGCTGCAGCTATCAACCCAACTCTACGACTGAATTGTTTAAATTGAGGTTGGCTGCTGAGGAGGGATGGTTAAGTTTAGGACATGATATTGGGTTCACAACACATGTAAGATTATTAGGTTAGCTGCTCTAGCCAAACGCATTCCTTGAACCTATATATAGTAACCCTTAATTTGTTCTTCCAACATGCATATTCACTGGTCTCCAAAAACAAATAATAATATATGAAAATCAAGACAATACTTGTGAGATATGTAACTGTTTATTTTTACCGTATATTAGAGATACATATATATTAAGATAGTGATATATGGTTGAAGAAAGAAGAATGTGAGCAACTTAACTGCCTCTTTAGCGTCTAGATATGACCAAATGGGAAACATGAGCTGGTATTTTTTTTACTTGCAATAACTCCTCGAACCGTAATCTGTTGTGTTTTCTCATTGATGATTGCTCCGCGCGCTACGTTCACAACAATTCCACCATTTCCTAATGCCAACATTACCCTTTTGTTAATCATGTGACGCGTTTGGTCTGTTAATGCACAGCAGATAATTAACGAAGATCTCACGGTTTGCTGCAAGTTTCTGGACGCGAAAGAAAGGGAATGTAACATGTGGTTTTTTGTTTCTGGAGGTGTATGAGATGATACAGCCGAAGGCGTTAAGCCTCTTAGCAACATCAAGCCTAATTCTCCCCATTCCATCAATCCCCAATCGCTTGCCTCCCAACTGAACTCACATAAACCAATATACCACGGTCATACAAACAAACATATGCATCATCCAAACATGCAGAAATATCTACAAACACAAATACACACGCGCATAGAACCTTGTGACCGATAGGATAATCTCTTTGCTGGTGACACAGCCCAGCCTTCATGAACCGATTAGCAACACTAACTCGCCTCAGCACATCAATCAACAAACCCACATGCCATATCAGCTACATCCTCCGAGAAAATTGTGCCAACATTAGCAACTTTGATTCCACGACGATTACACTCATGGAGATTAATATGGTCAAGACCAGCACCTGTGGTCATGATAAACGAAGCTCAGGCAAGTTGTAACTAAACCTGAGGTATCAGTACAGTGCTCTGGCTATCTTTTTCATAATATTGACTCTTTTCTTTTCTATACGCAGCTCAACTCTTTGATGGGATCGCTAAATGAAAAGGGTGAGCGAGAAAGAGCTCTTAAAAAGAAGCTGGAAAAACGTTATAACAAAATATCGTAAGACTTCCCAACTCTTATAATCCTTTACCTGACACACTTGACAAATTGTGGGCTGTATTTGATGGTCCCGCTGATCAGGTTCCTGTGAAGCCTTTTTTTCAAAACCCTAATCTCCAATTTAGTTGTTCGTCTTTCAGTTATATAATTTATGTTCGTGTTTTGATCAGTTGAGAACATGGTTACCATTCATATAGGTATGTTGTTTTGTATTTGTTTTTTCAAAACCCTAATATCCAATTTAGTTTTTTGTCTTTCAGTTATATAATTATTGCTTCATGTATCAGAGAAGCCTGAAAACGTTGAGATCATGAAGAATCTGAAGCCAGCAGTTTCTGAATTAAAAAGGGGCCGTGACGCCATTGCATCTTATAGCCTTGGTTGCTCTTGCGGTAAGTACATATACTTGGATGTTGACATCGACCACTGAAGCGGGTGACACTTACCATTCATTAACTTGTAATTGAGGGTCTTTGAAATTCTCATGTATGTATAGTTGATTAGTTGATTTGGATTAGGAGATGATAGGCTTATTAAGCAATAGGTACAACGTTTCATATCTTGGGACTTGGGCTAAGTTTGGATGATAAGGGTAGGAAAACAAGTAATGGATGATAACATAGTGGTTTAAGTGGGATTAAAAGCCTTTTTTTTGCTGTTGACTCTGCTGAAATAGTGAGAAAGAGCATTATAAGGATGGTGTTCAGACTATTTTGGTGCTCTGAGTGCACAGCAGGCAAATGCTATAATTGTTGGTCATTTGTGACCATGATGAAGAAGTAAGTATAGCATGAATGGCTTTAGAAGAAGGTAGAAGGTGACACATCACCATGATATAATTAGAGGGAGGCGCTGCCATACCCAGTTAAGTCTGCAAACACTTACTTCATATATTCTTTCTATCGAGTATTAAATTCTTATTCTTAGAGTGTAGTTTCACTTTTCTGAAGAGTTGACGAAGTCAGTAGTGAAGCTCTTTACATAGGTGATCTTGGGCTCATTTTAGTAAGTTATAGGTCCTAGAAAATTTGGAAGATATGCTTCTTTTTTCTTTTCTAGGAGCTGCAAGCCAGATGCTTCTGATATAATAGTGGATCGTTGTGAAAGTGTTTCTCCCATGTTTGCCTGTTTCAGCTTTATCCTTTTGTATTTGCGCTTGGTTCTAGATCATGTGTGCAGGTTATTCTTATTTGTTGGTAATATATAGCCAGGTACGTTGCTTCTTTTCCATTCCTATATGTTGAATCAATCTATGAAGGACTTTTTTGTAGATAACGTTTGTGGAATTGTTGTAGTTACCATGAACAAATGCAACTGATTATTGTGACACAAAGATTCTATTTTGCATCACATGTTTAATGGAGGAGTACGTGTGCACTGTTCGCATTGCTTTTATATTTGTAGAACCTTTTGTTTTGCTGTAGAGCCCTTAAAAATTGCCACGTGGACCCTGATAATTTGACACTGTTTTGTGTTGTGTGCTATTTTGTTTGGCTTGAGTATTATAGGTTATGATGTATACAGCTCAAGGAAGGACCAAAGAGACAATGAATGATGGTGACCCTGTTTCTCTCTTTAATTTTTTCAACATTCGTTTATGTTTTGGGCTGTTCTGTCTTATTTTGTACCGATATCTTTAATTTTGAGTTCTCTGCTATCTTGAGACTATGGAATGCGGTAAAAGGTGTAATTTTATTCTTATTTTGTTATTTTTTATGATTTAGTCATTTTTTTTTATTTCCCTTTTTTGTTATTGAACTTCTGAGGATGTGTATAGTAGATCAGCAGTGGGAGAGACAAGAGAGATAATGGATTGGAATGTTGTGCCCAGTGGAAGAGAGCCACCACTTTTCTTGCAGTTATATTTGTACGATACAGAAAATGAGGTGGGAAACAAACACCCCCAAATTTTATTGACCAATACCGTAACAAGTTTGCAAACATCATCAATATAGAAAACATAGAGGGAAGATATATTTTAGTCTAACTTTGTTGTTCTGTGACATATAGGCATATTCAACCAGATTGTCAAACGTTGTATTGGAGTGCTACGTGGCCAAAAGAAGTTGAGTTACTGGCAAGGCAGTTCGTTTATAATCCGCACAAAGTAAGTGCCCTTTCTATTTGGTTAATAATTCATCAGCATGGTTATATTATGGCTGAGAATCAGAAGTATAACAAGTAAGTATATCATCATTTTAATCTTCACTATTTCATGCTCACTTAACGTATACTCTTGACTAATTGTTGCTCCTATTATTCAGTTTGGTGAATCTGTTGGATGATATCATGGATGGTAGTCGAATTTTGATATTTATGGACACTAAAAAGGGTTGTGACCAAATTACATGTCAACTCGAGATGGATGGTTGGCCTGCTTTATCAATTCATGGAGACAAAAGTCAAGCAGAGAGGGATTGGGTTTTATCGGAGTTTAAAGCTGGTAAAAGTCCGATAATGACAGCAACAGACGTTGCAGCTCCTAGGTTAGGTAAGTGCCTTTACATAAGTGCCTTTACAATACCAAAAACTGATTATAAGGTATGTTTCTGGAATCTGGTGTTATGACTTTTTGAAGCGTATGTACTTGAACTTTTAACCTATTCTGCAAGAACTTTTTAATTTACAGTTTCTCAAATTCAGTTAGAAGGCGATGGTCTATCTTACAGTTGCATCCTGTTATGGCCACACAGCTTATTGTTGCTTCAGACGATGACAGATGCAGATATGGGATATGCGGAACACATGTCTCCACTGCGGGAGTTGGTAGGTCACACTAAAGGTATGATGGTAATTATTTGTTGGTTGATCATATGCTATTAATGATGTCCACTGGTATCCAAAGATACCAGGGATTATGCTGGCATCCTCTTTCGATGGAAAAAATCGGTATTTTATTCATTCTTTCATTATATTACAAAACAAGAAATATATCTTAAAAAATGCAAAAGTCCTATATAGTGGATTCTGCAATTTCTTTTGTTGATGCTATTATTGGTTGAACACACAAGAATTACAAACTTTGGTGGTCGTCTTTCCCTTTTTATCAGTATCATGAAAGTTTTGCATAGAGATACCAACTTAAAAATTATTTGAATTTTAATCTAAATGTCTTGAGTTCTCAAAACTAATGCAGCCCATTTGTTTCTTTTTGAGAATTATTGCAGCCCAGTAACATACCTGATAATAATTAGATGTATAGCAAATCTACACTATTGCTATGTGACAGACCTTGAGTTACCGTTTAGTATTTGTAACTCGACGTTTATGATATGCAATGTATGAGAGTATGTACTTTGTTACAAAATGACTAAGATGGTGTGGCCATTGTTTAGTATTTCAACATGCCCGTGCAATGAAAGACTAATTTCTCGGCTCAAATGACTAAGTTGGTGTGGCCATTGGTCAATCTTATACAATTTATTAGTTATTGTTGGATTCACATAGTTTCTGGTTATTATCAGGTAACCCCGTGTTAGCCCCGTGTTGGAGAAACCATCATGCTTCCTACGCGCTTTATTGAGAGATCTATTAAGATCAGTTTTTTTCATTGGCTACTGAAGTTAATGGTCCAAACTATCACAAGTAAGATACGTATTTTCATGTTATTCCGAACTATAAAGTAAGATCTTTTATGCAGAAAAATAAACAAATATCATCACAAAAACATAGTGTTATCCCCTCGAACTCGGGTTCATTTTGGATGTAGCACAACGAGGTCGGGTGGATATGTAACGGGTCAAACACGTACATGCTAAAAATAGTCATTTCAATGCACAATGAGTAGGCCGGGTGGGTATTAATTAAGTTTTGTTTATCGTTTTGTTTTTAAGGGGTGTTTGGGGTACACTGATATAAACAACATAGCCTTTTTTGTTTTTAATGCACAATGAGCCAGGTCGGGTGGGTATTAATCAAGTTATGTTTATCATTTTGTTCTTTAAGGGTGTTTTGGAGTACGCTAATTTAAACAACATAACCTTTTTTGTTACTAAAATGGGTTATTAGCTTATGCAGTTATGCATGCATTGTTGATTAACCTTCAATCAAATATATTGCAGGAAAGAACCCATTGCATGATAATTGTTATTTATACACTATCTTTTTTGTCATTTCAATGGGGTTTTGTTTGTGACAAATAAGGTACTGTAGTTGCGTAGTCCATATCTTTGTTTCACATGAGTATATTTTATTGTGTAACTGATTTTTCCAGATGTAAGCGCTACAATTATCACTCTGCAATATATCCAAAGTTTGTTACATATCTTTTATTGTTTTGCACAAATGTGGATATGTTCAACCTTCTATCGTAGTAAGGATTGCTATGTCACAACTCAAAGTTTAAATGAAACAGATTGAATCATACGAAATAATTAACAGTCTAAACATTGCTACTCTTGCCGAGTGAAATCGAATCTAAAATAGCATTTCAGCATTCAATGATTTGTACATCAACTGTAACACGTTTTTCTCTAAAGTGGAGGCTATTATAAAGGTAAGTCCCTCCTTCTGATTGGCAATGGGTTTTTGTGGTTCTGGGAAGTATCTAACAGGCATGGGTGCGAAGGTGCAAATTTTGCCTTGAAGATGAGGAGGATATGTCAGGGGACGAAGGAGATGAAATTGATAAAGATGAGGATGGCGATGATGAAGGCCGCAATGATCTGGAAGAAGATGAAGACCATCACTTGCCACATCCGGACACTGAAGATGATCACGAGATTGAAGATGAGTTTGACGATGACATGATTGAGGAAGAAGATGAAAATGAAGAAGAAGATGATGGTGGAGTTAATCCCGCAAGTAAGAAAGCCCCAAACAGACTGGCAAGACAAGCTTGAGTTGCTGTACTAAATCACGGTGTTCCAAAGGCTAATTAAAGGCCAGTTTTAATTGTTCATATTCATTACCATTGTCATATCGGTATCACGTTTGTTTTCAGTTTGGTATAAATTTGTGTCTATTAATCAGTTTAGTAGGTGTATGACGGACGTACTGGATGATGATAATGGATGACGAAGACATTTATTCGATGTTCTAAATAGCTGCAACTGGTGAAGGTACCATATCATGTTCTATTGCTGATCAATAAGTCATCATTTTTATTTAATGAAGTCATATAATATAATACAACTTATGTATTTGAAACTGATGGAGGTACGTATAACTGGTGTCATCAGATGCTAAGCAATTTGTTTTTGATTCTGATATATAAATTAACTATCTTTTTTTCATAGACTGTGTCATGGTTGTACAATTGAGTTTTCAAGAGCAATATAGAAAAGATTTATCAGATGACTCAACCCAACAATAGGTGAACAAAAGCTATTGTATAATCTAGGTTTTTACGGCATACATGCCAACAATGGGTGCAGACTTTCTACGATTCAGGGCAAGGGAAGTTATTCATTTTTATCTAACTGTGTTGTTGCGTCGTGTTGCTCCCATAACCAACTCTTCTAGCCTACAATCTCGCACGGGTATGGCCAACAGTCTGCCTCTTTTCATGGTAGTTGATAATACGGGCTTTCACAACCCTACACCTTACAAATGTTTTTCTTGATAGTACTAACATGTTTATAAATATCTGCAGAAGAAAAGGCGTCATCATAAGTCGATGGATATTGATTATGATGGTAACTATACATAATCTCCTTATGTTAATAATAATGATGTTCTCTGAGAAAAGAAAACCAGTTTTGTTTTATGTTTAGTTATTGCGTTTTATTACCTTGGTAGTTTTCAGATTAAGATTTCATTTTCTGGAAAAAAAATTAAAAAAAAAGGTATGATTAATATATGCTAATTAAATTGTCTACCTTCAATTGTATATGTATTCATCTGAATTCTTAATGAATCATGCTGATGTATATATGTTTGATTGCAGGTCACTGTTGATGAAATTGGATAGCTTGACTTCTATGCACCATTTAGATCCAAATTTCATCATGATGGAAGTCACAATAATCATGCTCAAAACGCATATCCAAACAACCCTTTTGAGGGGATAGCTTAAAGCATTAGATAACAGGGAGTAATGTTTCGTTGTGTAGGTTCAAGAGTGTTATGAGCTTTCCACTGAGAATAAAGGAAAGCATGATCCTAAGAAGCTTGAGGAGCTTGGAAGTGTGTAGACAATTTTAGATACCGGGGATTCTGTTTCATTGCAAAAGCATTCTCCCACATGCTTAGCTTGGCTAATTTGGCCGATATTTAGACACGCCAATGAACATTGTGGTCACAGAGCTCACAAAGCATATAAAACAAAAGTTTATAGTTTGGGAAGATTTTACCCTCAGAGACGTTGGTGATGGAGAGACAAGAGCCTTCTGTATGAGTTGCACACAAGACTTTGCATACATCAAGGGTTCCAAACATGTAGGCACCAGTCACCTCAAACGTCACCTCGAATACCAGTATACCACAAACTCCTTTCAAAGATGAGTGTTGACTCTCCAGGTCCCATCAAACAAACACCCAAGACACGTTCCAAAACTGCATCAGTCCCTGTAGCATCTGACTCTGCGGGTCCCATCAAATATACACCTAAACGACGTCCCAAAACTGCTTCAGTTCATGTAGCATCTGACTCTCCGGGTCTCATCAAACATACACCTAAACGACCTCCCAAAACTGCATCAGTTCCTGTAGCATTTGACGCTGACAGGTGTCGCCTTGAGATTGCTCGAATGATCATACCAAATGGATATCCACTTCATATGATTGAACACAAAGAATTCATGGATGTTTTGCATAACCTTCAGCCTAAGTTCAACATGGGTGACTTAAATACTGTTCAAGGCGACTTTGTGGAAACTTATCTTAACGAAAGGTCAACCATTGAGAACTTGATTGCACAAATGCTCGGTCGGATTTTCCTTACACTTGACCTATGGAACTCAAACAATACAACAGGTTACATCTTCATAACGGGTCTATTTACTGATAGTGAATGGAACATACCCACGAGGCTACTAAAAGTCATTATGGAACCTTATCCCGAGTCTTATTCTGCTTTTACTAACGCGGACACGGCTTGCAATATCAGAAAAAAAGAGTAAATTGTAAATTGTCGTTATCGGTCAAAGGTGATGTAAACATAGGTTTGTGATTGTGATATATCAAGAACATGGATGATTAAGGAGTTTAGCTTAGAAGTTTTAGTAATTGTAGTTTTTTTTTTATGTTTTACCATATAAAAAAGGGTTGGTGTATCATACTGTCATATAATTATGTAAGTAATCCATGTCTTATTTTAAGTGTTGATAATGTTTACATAGGATTGGAATACATGAAAAGAGATATTTGAAACTTGCCTAACTTTGAGAAAGATTAGGTAGTTAAGTCACTTCATTAATGATCCTAAGCTTTTGAACATAATATGAGAGATTTAGAGAGCGGGGCGGGGATTCTTTTTTATAAGTTGTTTTATGGAAGATGTACGTAGGAGAGCCTGATGAATATTTTGACAATGGTAGTAGAAAGACAATGGAACAAATTTTGGAAGGTGAAGTAACACACAAATATGTAACAAGAAAAAATAGGCATAACCTGTACTTTCTATATTTTTTGATCCATTTTTATGTCAATGTAAGGATCCTGATTGAGCAGGGGGTGCTGATTTTGGTTTAGCGAATACCCTTTGGGTAGACAAAAGGGTGTTAACAGAAGGTTAGATGATGTGTTTTGGCCTGATGGTGCTAAACTAACCTCGGATGAGAGCCTTGAAGGTATATGTTTATATTCTGAAATTATAACTGAACATACACGCATATACATGTATATTGATGTGTTTTTATTCTTTTCAGGTGGGAAGGCGTCTAATAGAATTGCTTTTGCAGGCCGCTTATATACAACCTCCAGCTTTTGCAGGCCGCTTATATACAACCTCCAGGTGGGAAGGCGTCTGATAGAATTGATGTGTTTTTATTCTTTTCAGGTGGGAAGGCGTCTGACATTATAACGAACGATTTGTTTATGTAATTATCAAATAAGAAGGTTAGAATGGCTGTCGTATTGGTCGATATATAAGTGGTTTCAGTCAAATTAATGCAATGATGATGTAATAGTTATATTTAACCAACATTCGTTCTATGTTGGTTACTAACTATGTTGAGAGATTAAACCTTATCTCCAACGTTTTTTTAATCTTTAATTAAGTATATAAAGTATTTTAGTTGATTTGTTGAATTTCCCCGGTTCATTATCAAAACTGATGTTAATCATGTACGGTACACAAGTTTCATAAGAGCTGCACATCTCACACGAATCTCCTTTTATATACTTGACTTCTTTACATGCACGTTCTTTGCAAATCTTATCCTTCCGAATATTTTCCTATTATAAATACAAATGTATTGTAGAACGTATTAATAAACTACAAAAATACAAAATCGTAAATACATATCTTTCTATTCGTAAACTGGAATTTACTAATTGCGGGACAAGAAATGTAAGGTTACTTCGTTAACTTAATATTTTAACAATATTTATAAGGCTTGGTCGCCCATCGAACGGGCTATGCTTTGTTAGTTTGTTCTTGCGTAGCACTTTAAAACTTTTCTTCTCTCATATTCGATAACCGTTTGTTTCTTTTTGTTCTTAATGTATTCAATAAAAATTTGGTACATTTATATCTTATTTTTGTTAACTTCTCTTTTCCAACGATAATCATAAATCACTTTGAATCTCAATCATTAGGTATTGTGTTCCTTAAAAATACAGTATTGATTTTTTATAAATTTTGCACCATAACAAGGATATGCTAAAACAAGACATACATGTTTATGATTCTGTAGCAGTTAAGACTCGTCAGAGTTTCATGTTTGAAAGTGACACACCAGAAACATGCTTCTAATGTTGTTACCCAGCCAGAAGGTAATTTGTTGTTAAACTTTTTATTTATACATTAAGAATTGTGCTTGGACTATGTTGATTAATTCACAGAATTTAATCGACCATCCAAAAGAAAATTTGGAAAACATTGTTCTATGTTTCTTTAGTAAATTACAAGGATTTTTTTAATTATTTATTCGTTACGTATGTTTTTTTGTAATAGGTGAAATAAGAAACACTAAGCCCTTGGTAACATTCACAATGTAGTGGGTGCTCGAACCAGTTTTGACACTGGAATGCCAATCACAAGGTTTGTATTTCTCCCTTCTCTTGATTTGGAAACTTAATGATTAGGTCAAGTTAAAGTCACGGGTCAGACGGGTCATCCCATTCAAAAAACACGGGTCAGACGGGTCACTTTACGATGCGTCACTACAGTTAAAAGGCACGGGTCAGATGAGTTTTTTGTATCAGGTGTGCCAAGTTCTATATGCTAATCCAACACATTGATGGTCAAGTTAAAGACACGGGTCAGACGGGTCATCCCACTAAAAAAAAATACGGGTCACACGGGCCACATTGGTCAGACGAGTTTTTTGTATCAGGTGCCAAGTTGTATATGCTAATCCAACACATTGATGGTCAAGTTAAAGACACGGGTCAGACGGGTCATTCCACTAAAAGAACACGGGTCAGACGGGTCACATTAAGATGGGTTACCGCAGTTAAAAGGCATTGGTCAGACAAGTTTTTTTATCGGTGTGCCAAGTTGTATATGCTATTTCCAACACATTGATAGAATACATTTAGATGGAGTTAAACCTAAATAACGTTAACAAAAGCCAATGCATATTGCGCGGGCTTCGACAACTTAAAAATAATTTACCACTAACTAACACCATCTAACATCTTATAATTATGATATTAAAAAATAAAATAAAACAAACGTCCTTAAAAATAATTTTAGAATAACTAAAACCATCCAAATTATAATTACAAGTCATGCCCGCCCTTGGGCGGGCTTTGAAGTCAAAGATTGTGATTAATCCATCGGATACAATTATATTAAAAGGTTAATTGTATTCTTTCAATAATAGTGAATTCCATCGGATACAATTACATGCTTCATGTGGGAAATAAAGTATAATGTTTCACTCTCATACAACTAATAGTTAAGGAAATAATGATAAAAAAAAAGCCAAACAACAAATATAAACGACTATATTATATTGTGTTTACATATATAATTTAAATTTGACTAAAATAAACCAGTCTATGCTTACAAGTCATGCCCGCCCAGCGGGCGGGCTTTGAAGTCTAGTATATATTTTATATATATATATATATATATATATATATATTATACATATATATATATACATATATATACATATATATATATACATATATATATGTATATATATATATATATATACATATATATATATATATACATATATATATATATACATATATATATATATATACATATATAGGATCCGGTTCCATTGAGAAGGTTTTTATTTTGAGAAGATTGAGAAATCTTCGTTTGAACAAACTGATTCATGTTTTTGATTTGATTCACAAGTAAAACATCATTTTATGGTGAATCGAATCTATAAATTACAAATTTGATTCACAAATCATTGTTAAAATCGAGTTATGATGATGATTCATTAAATTTGTACAGATGATTCAGTATTCTACATATATCGCAAAATCGAGAGATTTTTAACATTGATTCAAATTTTTTTTACACATTTTGAATTTTAATCACATTAAAATGAGTTTTACGCTTGAAAAACATGAATCAAAGTTAAAAATCTATCGTTTTTGAAAACCTTCTCAATCTTCTCAAAATAAAAACCTTCTCAATCGATCCAGATTCTACATATATATACATATATATATATATATATATATATATATATATTGTATATATATATATATACGTGTAAACATAAACCTCATTAGTTTGAGTGTTTGTGATTTGTGCAAGAAATAGAGATCCTAGACTCAGAAGAGAAGATTATAAATACATACCTTATAGAAAGAGGAGTTAGAGAGGAGTTTAAGACGATTGTTCCATAAGGCCGAGACCTAATCGAAGTAGGTTGAAAGGTTCACGCTTCAATGGTTTGGTGAGAATATCGGCAATGTTGTCTTCGGAAGAAACTTTCTCAATTGAGATGTTCCCTTTTTGGACATTATCTCTAGGAAAGTGATGGCATATTTCTATGTGTTTGGTGCGAGAATGCAAAACTGTATTCTTGCTAAGGTTGATGGCACCTTTGTTATCGCAGAGGATGGCAATGTCACTTAGATGAAAATCGTAGTCAACAAGAGCTTGTTTCATCCATAGTGCTTGTTGGCATGCTTTGCCTACGGACACATATTCTGCTTCGGTGGTAGAGATGGCTAGTGCGGTTTGTTTCTTGGAAAACGATGATGTTAAACAACATCTGATGCAGGTTTTCTGACCAGATTTTAATATTTATAAATTACTCATCTACCTATGGTCTACTTTATTCACTAACGGGCAGAGAAACCGATTGTGTGTAGTGTAGTATTAGGTAAAACCGAGGTCGTCCCAAGAGCTATGTGTGTGTGGATTCTAACTTAAGTCAATGTCACGTTTTAAAAGTGGTTTTGAGTTGTTTGATTAATTAAACTAAATAACATAAATGAAATAGGGAAATTAAATTGAGTTGAATGCAGTACGGAGAAAGTGTACTAGCATAATTATTCATCCTATCATGCAATGACTATGTTCTCTAATAATGCTTCCTATCCCTTCAAGTGGGGTTTAGATTCACTAGACTCCTATGGTCAATTCGTCTAGCCTATGTCCCCTAGAATCCTACTCTGATATCAAAGGTTCTACCATTTGGATTGACAGAGGTCGCCGGTAGACTAGGTTAAGTCATTAAGTGCCGCTACATGCTAGATTCATTCTAATGTGTGATTCGGCCTCTCGGATCTTAGACCACACATCCCCAACTTCTTAAGTTTATCCAACATCGGAAGGTGATCCTTTGGTCCATTCGCACACAATGAATTGGTAGTCCTGTGGTCAATTCTTAACAACCCTCGCAACCTATTACTCTAGGGTCCTTTGGTCCATTCTCCTAGTGTAATAAGTACAACCGTCCTTCAAAACTACCAAAGCTAGAGGATCTACGAATAAACTAAGCATGCATACACTAGAAGCAATAATAAAAGCGCGAAAACTAAATCATAACATTAAAGGAATCATAACTAGGCTAGCACCAAAGGTGCTTAGCCGATCATTTCAAAAAGTACAAAAGATTCAATGTTTTGCATGGTAATGAAAGACATGAAATCAAAAGTATAAATCAAATGTGATTTGCTAAAACTTTTTGATGTTATGGCGTGATTTCTCCCTTGGAAAATGCTCTGTATGCTGTTGGTGATCGTCCTTGTGGAACCCTACTTCGTTCTCTGACTTTTTGTGGTGTGAAAGTTATGTAAAATGCAGGAAATAGGGTTTGTATTTATAGGCCCGACAAAGTTACGACATAACCTCTAGGTATGGTTACGCCGTAACTAGTGTATTTTATTTTGATTCTTATCCGATTAATAATATTTACGGCGTAACTTGATGGATAGTTACGCCTTAATCTTCATACGGCAATAATTACGTCGTAATCTTCTTGATGGTTACGCCGTAATAACTTCAATACCTTTCTGTGTAATTTTTACGCTGTAACCTCTAGCATTGGTTATGGCGTAACTTTCATAGTCACAAATTTCTTCTAAGTGTCCAAAATGTTACGGCATAATCTTTGTGGTGATTTACGCCGTAATTCCTGATTTGCGTTGACTTGGTCTTCGTGTATAAATCCTTGGCTATGGCGTACGTGGAGAGTGTAACTACACCGTAACTTCTTCAAAGCATACTAAAGTGTGTATCATTATAAGTACTTTTCTAATTCCGCGTCTCTTTTGCTCCTATGCTCACTTATAACCTGGAAATGAAATATAAAGAAATCAAAGTATATATCCATATAAAACAATACAAATAATGAGCATATTAGAGGGAAATTGACACTAAAAAATATCAGAATTATTTGATGTCATCAAATATCCCCCCACTTAAACTCTACTTGCCCTTAAGTAGACCTTATTAGAATCATTTCTAAAAAGATATCCCCAAGTTACTTGGGAAATATGAGATTAAAAATTTCCTATGCTAGAATTTTCAAAGTCGAACACCTCACGAAATGGGAAACAAACACTCATACTCTCCCTAATCTAAGTGTCAATTTCGGGGTGATCACTCAACGCACAGTCATAGCATGTATTCTATCATAGGCTTGGCGGTTACACATATCTCCACCACTAGAGCTAAGGTCAAAACAATCTTTGAAGACAATATTGGGTGAACAAATTATAAAGCTAGGGGTGATTTGTCATTACTAGCGTACTACGGCGAAGGCGACAAAGACCATCGATACATGACCAAATTCATGGCCAAGTCACCAATGACTGCTCACTCCCTTACCTAAGTACGGTTCATGACCTAAGGGTAGGATAAGACATGGGACACACAAAAATGGTGAAAAATAAAAAATAAGAAACAAATAGTCTTAGCCTATAACCAAGTTGTCACCGCCCACCGTCCATCCAAAGTTCAAGCTTCAAAACGCGAAAATCGGATCATGATGTAGTAAGTTAGTGTGCCAATGTAGATGTCATATGGTGAGGTACACACTAACTTTAGTCTTAAACTACTAACATCAATCTTCAAATGTGATCGAGGTAGGATCCACGACTCTAGTCCAATAAGCTCCAACAATATTGCTAATGATTTTTGCACTAACCAATATACAACAAATGAATAAAACTACTACCTTTTTTTCTTTTATATTTTTCATTTTTTTTATTTTTTTTATTTTTTTTAATTTTTTTAACAGCTAATATATACAAATAACTCATCCCCCCACTTGAGATGAATCATATATGAGGAATATGGGGGGTCTTCAATGATCTGCAGATTTATGTCTTCAATGTAAGCGTAATTCCCGAGTCTCTCTACCCAAACCTCAAACTTAAGCAAACGGTGACTTCCCAGTCATAAATTAAGACTCCACGGTAGGCTAAGGCGAATAGGTGTAACGAAACAATATTGATAAGGGTATGAAATGAAAAGAAAGGCACGGAAGGGTGTATCTAGGGGTATCTTGCACTAAAGGTGAGTGCGACAAAAGGGTTTTAATACGGGGGTCAAAAAGTCGAGGTGACTAATCGATAAACGCACACGATTATATACACATATGGCTATTTGGATGTTAATCCTAAAATATTGCCTTCTCGAATTGTCTCTGTTAATACAAATAAGCCGTAAAACATTTATTTATATTTTACGATCTTTCAATGTTTTGTCTATAACAAACGTAAAATCATTTTAACGGAATAAATAAAATACGTAAAGTTTTGAGCCACTAGTTTACTAACTCATTTCACTAAACAAATAAATCATCAAACATGTTTAGTTAATTAGTTTGCCAAAACCATTTTTAGGAAACACTTATAAGTAAATATGTTACTTGCATTTTTCATAAAATACATACTTTGAAAACAACTAGTTAAAAACAATGTACTAGTTAATAGAATTGGACTATCCAAACCCAAAGAACATGTCCAAGACCCATGACCCATGGTGCAAAACTCATAACCCGTAACTCATGTGCTTGACATCATGTATGACATCACAAATGGGTAATATCCATGACCTATGACCCAAAGTCCATAACCCATGACCCAAGATGTCTTTGACATCATGCATGACATCACATAACCCATGGACCTTGATCCGTAACCCATAACCCGGAATTGTAATCCAAAATCCGGACTGGTACTACCAGAAGGCCGAATCCCTTGGATTACACTGGCCGGATCCCTTTTCCAAGGGATCCGCCGGATCCGGGTGAAAAGTGGCTTTTATTACCTATAAATAGTGAGCTATTACTTCTTTCTTTCTTGCACCTTTCTATACATTTCTTCTCTCTATGTTTCTCTCACACTAACCTCAGATCCTAGATCTTTCTTGTAGTCTTTTGTGTAGTGATTCTATAGGTACCTTCTAAAGGCGAGATCACTACGTTTAGAGTCGAAGTCATGCAACCTCCAAGATATGGAATGCTAGACTTCATCATCATCTCATGATCACAGAAGTGACTCTTGTAGGTGATTCATCTCAAGTATATCCAAGACATGGTGTGTGCTTTGGTGTAGTTGAAGCTTGGATCGCCATGTCAAGTTGTGAAGATTGATGCTATTGGAGAGCGGTTCTCCAAGTCGTGTAGATCAAGATTGTGAAGATGAGTTTTGGTGGCTCATGAAGATCTTGGTGTAGATTGTCGAAGTCGAGGTTTGATACCTCAAGGTTGTCTTGGTGCAAGATATTATTGTCGAGGTTTGGTGCCTCAAGTCTTGTTGTATACATTGGTGTAGTCAGGGGTAATCACCCATATGTTGTGTCTTGTAGATTGGTGATATTGGAGATTGGATCTCCAAGTTGTGTTGTGTTGGGTAGTGGTTCCTCCTTTGTTATGGAACCCGGTATCTAGCCTTGTACCGGATAAAGTGTAGGCGACGTTTTGATAGGTTTGGCTCTACCTCGTGACAGAGCTCGGTATTTAGCTTTGTACCGGATAAAGTGTAAGCGACGTTGTGAAGGCTTCTCCTCCGATAAAAGGAGTTTGTCTTGTGTAGTGTTTACGGAACTCTCGAGTTTGGTACTCGGGGAGTGGAGTAGGGCAGGGAAAAAGAGTCTCTGTAGCCGAACCACTATAAACACTCGTGTTATGGTTGTTTCTTTCTATCTATATTTCTTTAGTTATTTTTCTTTTCTAACTATCAATATCCAACACGTAAACTAGATTGACGTAAGTCTTTAATAGGAAGTTTTAATCGGTCAAACTATTCAATCCCCCATTCTAGTTTTCTACAATTGGCATCAGAGCTTCGTTACCAAGTTTCTTAAAGTATATTGTACTTTAAAATCTTGAAACGATCCGTGTATGTTTAAAAACTACAAAGAAGGATAAATCTTTTGCAAAAATTGACATATAACTCATTTTTACAAAAGTGTTAAAACTTTCTATGTTTAGGATATTGATAAGTTTATTATTATCTATTATATTCTAACAAATCTTCTTCGAGAAATCTTCAGTTTAGGAATCTTTAAAAACTTCATCCTATCAAAGGATAAATGGAGTTTACACACAAAAGAATAACCTAAAGAGCTATCGACCTGCTTTACTAAAAGGCATTAAGGTATTTTAAAAGCTCATGAAGTATTTCGGGTCTATGGTTTCAAAAACCATATAAAGAGATTATACCAAAGGTATGTTTTCTTAGTTATAATTAGTCATTTAAAATGTGCTAATTGCTTATGGTTAAAATGTGTATTTATATGTGTCTTTCTCTTTTAAGATGTGTTAATATATACTTGACCTCCTTTTTTCTAAAACCATATTTTTTTATTGGTCATAGTTTAGATGTATATCACCTGAGTGTCATATCTACGTGAATTATATGTTAGACACCAAATCAAAAATTTCAAAAGTCTCTCTTCACAAATTTCCACATTCTTCAAACCATCAGGAATAGTATTCCATCAATCCCTCCTCTCTTAAACTCTAAGTCCTAGTTACTTAGGATAATCAACCATATATTCTTAAGTTAAGCTCAAAGGATTAGTAACAACCAATACATAGTAAAACCAAACGATCAAAACCTTTCTGTCCCTGTTGTCTACCTGGATCCCTTCATTATAACGGGCCGGATCCATTTTAGAATGGATCCGGAAGAACTGGCTTGACAGACATCAGTTTAACATCTCACCTTATCTTCCTCCTCTCCCCAAATGACCAAAAACGCATACCTCTTCATTTTAGGCTCTCATCTACCTCAATCTCAGACTTCCAACCACCTTCGTAAATAACTACATCTTTCCAAAACTTCTCTCTTTTGAGAAAGGTTAATTAAAACATTTCTACCAACTTAAGTATGTAAACTCAAATTATCTCATACGGATGATCTTTTGAAATAATATCAGCATTGTTAATACAAGTAAAAACATAGCAGTCAACAAACTTTTGCTAATCTTCTTAGAAAACCTCATGAAGCTCCTTCAACCAAAACATTCATTTTCCAAAGAAGTTTTCTAAAATGTCAAGAATGTACATCGGATCATAACCCACACTTGTGTTGATGATGTACTATCCCGTCTTCTTCTCCATGATCGCATCCCAAGCTTCATAGTAGGATTGACAACTTGATTATTTCATCCGTGATACTCAAGTAAATTATTTTGCAACACAACTATAATTTGTCATATCCGAAAATCCAAACTCAAGCTTTCCAACAACATATGTTTAACTTGCTCATCCAACCATATTTGTTCTTTATATGTGTTCTCCATATTTGTTCTCCATACTTGTTCTCCATATTTGTTCTCCATATTTGTTCTCCATACTTGTTCTCCATATTTATTCTCCATATTTGTTCTCCAAACTTGTTCTCCATACTTGTTCTCCATATTTGTTCTCCATACTTGTTCTCCATACTTGTTCTCCATATTTGTTCTCCATATTTGTTCTCCATTTTTGTTCTCCATATAGTTCTCCATATGGACTCCTTTAAATTTTTATAACATCTTCGTCACCTTAGTCATTATACATTAAGTTGAGTTTCATTAGATATAATATTAATAAAACGAAGCCAAGTATCATCATTGTTACTCTTCTATAGGCCATTATAGGAATACAAATTTTCCTAGCCTGAAGAATGAATACTGGAGAACTTATTGCACTAGAAACTCAATTTGACCTAGCGGTCGAATTGCTTCTAGGAGAGAAGTTGGGTATACCCGTAAAAATGGTCGTGTTTAGCCTTAATTGAGCACCGCTAGTAATAGTCTCATATTCATTCTTCCACTTGAAAAATCTCTATTCCTATTCTTTCCTAAAGTAAGTTTGCAATGGCAATACTTTGCTTTTCCTTAGGATTAAGAATCAAACAAGTAGTAAAATTCATTTCTCATTTAATCAATCAAAACCACTTGCCTCGTCAAGAGATTATCTCGCATTGATCGAGAAGAGCTACATGACTTCGAGGATGAAGTTCATTGTATGCTAATCACCATCCGTAATGACTATACATAGCTCATTGCCTTCATTAAACCGAAACGACCTTCTAAACCTTATTACACTAGTTATCCTTCTCCTTTTACTCATATATGAGCTAATCTTATGGTTAGTAGCTCTTTTGATCTTTTAGGATTAACTTAATTTTCTTCCGAGATGTTTATGATTTATCTTTTACAAAATAACTACCATTTCTCAACTTCGCTTCTTGCATCACCTCCTTCTGATTATTATACACTTACCTACATTTTAAATAATTTTTTAACAAATTTATTTCTACCATCTTTACCTCAAAATACTCTAAAAACCAATCTTTTAATTCTTATGATTTTTAAAGAATTTTTAAAATTTTCATATCAACTTTCCCTAAATCCTAAAAACATTTAACACTTAGTGATATAATTATCTTAACTCATATTCACATATTTTCTCTCCATCCTCAAATGGCCCATTTTGGGTAATGAGAAGATGTCAACTACCTCAACCAAATAATGACACACTTCCACCCACACATACTTCTCTACCAACACCTGTGGTACATCCACAACCTCCTCAACTAGGCCCATCCACCTTAAACATACTTCCACAACCTTCTCTCTTAGAACCAACATCACAACAACCAAGCCACGATGATACTTGTTATCATTGTCAACATGTCCAAACCTTAGTTCATGAACTACGTAATGAAGTACGTTTAATGTTCTACCATCTCCTTAAACATCTGGACGACGTCACCAAACCAAACCATCCTTAGAAACCGTGAAGTGCAAGCACAATTGGTCTTCTTCCTCTAGCCTTAGGCCTATACTTTGTCATTAGGATTTTTCCTCTTCATGTTAGATCATTTCCTTAGTTTTAGAGAATTGACCTATGTGTGTATCATTTCTCTTGGTTTATTAAATGAATCTACATGATTATGTGCTTCTTGTTTATGTGATCATGATTGGTGTGACTATTACCTGATTTCATACCTTTTTCTATTCTTTACTGCTGCTAACAAGTTGCAGGTAAGCCGGATCCCTCACTTTGTACTAGGCGGATCCTTTCAGAAAAGGATCCGGTGGATCCGGGCACTCAGAATACTAACTGAACTTTTATGCAGTTCAATTTTCAGCAAAGGGACACAATCTACTTGTTTTCTAACCTTAGTTTTGCAGATTTTCAAAAATACACATGGAGTACTTGACGCCCTCAATAAGGGGGAGCTTTCATCAAAAGCAAAAATGTTGCAATGCTTGCAATGATCGCATCTTAGTCTCCTTAAATACTTGACGCCCTCACTAAGGGGGAGCATCCGTCAAGGGGAGCAAATATGTGTGTCTTTATCCTTCTTATCTCTTCTTCTCTTATATCTGTCTAACTCTTCTTTCTCTAAATCTTTCCCAAAATCTCTTCTCATTTTTTCTATAATCTTGCATTCGGGTTAGTTTCTTTTCGACGCTCTTTTTGTTTCGACAAAAAGGGGGAGAAGAAAGTAAAAACTCAAATTCAAAAAGTTACGAATTCTATTTTTTACTTAAAATAATTTTATGTTTTGTCATCAACAAAAAGGGGGAGATTGTTAATACAAATAAGCCGTAAAATGTTTATTTATATTTTACGATCTTTCAATGTTTTGTCGATAACAAACGTAAAATCATTTTAACGGAATAAATAAAATACGTAAAGTTTTGAGCCAATAGTTTACTAACTCATTTCACTAAACAAATAAATCATCAAACATGTTTAGTTAATTAGTTTGCCAAAACCATTTTTATGAAACACTTATAAGTAAATATGTTACTTGCATTTTTCATAAAATACATACTTTGAAAACAACTAGTTAAAAACAATGTACTAGTTAATAGAGTTGGACTATCCAAACCCAAAACCCATGTCCAAGACCCATGACCCATGGAGCACAACCCATAACCCATAACCCATGTGCTTGACATCATGCATGACATCACAAATGGGTAATATCCATGACCCATGACCCAAAGTCCATAACCCATGACCCAAGGTCCATAACCTATGACCCAAGATGTCTTTGACATCATGCATGACATCGCATAACCCATGGACCTTGATCCATAACCCATAACCCGGAATTGTAATCCAAAATCCGGACTAGTACTACCAGATGGCCGGATTCCTTGGATTACACTGGCAAGGGATCCGCCGGATCCGGGTGAACAGTGGCTTTTATTGCCTATAAATAGTGAGCCATTTCTTCTTTCTTTCTTGCACCTTTCTATACATTTCTTCTCTCTATGTTTCTCTCTCACTAACCTCAGATCCTAGATCTTTCTTGTAGTCTTTTGTGTAGTGATTCTATAGGTACCTTCTAAAGGCGAGATCATTACGTTTAGAGTCGAAGTTGTGCAACCTCCAAGATATGGAATGTTAGACTTCATCATCATCTCAAGATCATAGAAGGGACTCTCGTAGATGATTCATCTCAAGTATATCCAAGACATGGTGTGTGCTTTGGTGTAGTTGAAGCTTGGATCGCCAAGTCAAGTTGTGAAGATTGATGCTAGTGGAGAGTGGTTCTCCAAGTCGTGTAGATCAAGATTGTGAAGATGAGTTTTGGTGGCTCATGAAGATCTTGGTGTAGATTTTCGAAGTCGAGGTTTGATACCTCAAGGTTGTCTTGGTGCAAGACATTGTTGTCGAGGTTTAGTGCCTCAAGTATTGTTGTATACATTGGTGTAGTCAGGGGTGATCACCCGTATGTTATGTCTTGTAGATTGGTGATATTGGAGATTGGATCTCCAAGTTGTATTGTGTTGGGTAGTGGTTCCTCCTTTGTAATGGAGCCCGGTATCTAGCCTTGTACCGGATAAAGTGTAGGCGACGTTGTGATAGGTTTGGCTCTACCTCGTGGAAGAGCTTGGTAATTAGCTTTGTACCGGATAAAGTGTAAACGACGGTGTGAAGGCTTCTCCACCGGTGAAAGGAGTTTGTCTTGTGTAGTGTTTACGGAACTTTCGAGTAGGGTACTCGGGGAGTGTAGTAGGGCAGGGAAAAAGAGTCTCTATAGCTGAACCATTATAAACACTCTTGTTATGGTTGTGTCTTTCTATCTCTATCTCTTTAGTTATTTTCCTTTTCTAACTATCAATATCCAACATGCAAACTAGATTGACATAAGTCGATCTAAAGTATTTTAAAAGGAAGTTTTAATCGGTCAAACTATTCAACCCCCCCTTCTAGTTTTCTACAGTCTCTTCCAAATGTATCAAGCTAACTCGACACACTACTCGTCTATGGTCTCGAAATGATGTAAAGGCCAAGTTCTAAAGTTTACATACTACCGGCACACTCAATATTTGGTGGATTTGGGGTAAATAAGGGGAAACGGAAAGGCTAAATCTCACCATGGAAATCAAGGGTTATGGTGTGCTCGGCTAAGGTCTATTCTAGTTAGGTTAAGAAAAATATGTCAAAATTTTAAAAATGGCATAATTTTTCAAAATAAACTAGAAAAATGAGGGCAAACAAGTTCAAGTTATAATTCTACTCCCGTCCCCCTACTTGAAATGTACAAAGTCCCTTTTGTACTAAACATGAACTAAAGATGAGGTAAAAGTAGAATTGGAACGAGAACTTCCCTGAAATTTGCTCCAAAATAAAAGAATGATCACGTTGAATATGCGTGCCTTCGTCTTCCTTCCATGAGCAAACTTCAATTCCCTGAAATCACGACACTACCAACAAGCATAAATCTAAAATAAAAAGGAAAAATAAAAAACAAACAAAAACCTAACTCACTTTCGTAGGAATCACGGTTGCATTTAGCGTATGCAACAAGCCTTTTAAACCACTCGGTGTCCCGAGTGGACGAGTGAAGTCTCGTGAGGGTTTACAGGGAACACTCCCACAAAGTTCATTTAAAACTAATACAAGGTTATGGTGTGTAAGATTAGAAATTAAATTTGGTTACATGACAGGTTACGGCATAAACTCATTCATGAGTTACGCCGTAATTGCATAAACCTGAGAGTCATCCGATATCGAAGGATGGTTACGACGTAACTATAGAATTTGGTTACGTCGTAAAGTCTGCACATAATGGATTCTTCAGACTGGTTCCATCTATAGTGAGTTTTACGCTATCCTCTTTGCTTTAATTCCTGCAAAATATGAAAACAAATACATCAAACCCAACTATTCTAAGAAAATGAAAAAGAAAAAGGATAATTCGGATTGTCTCCTGAAAGAGCACTTTTGTTTCTTTTTACGAGTCTTTAAGTTAGACTCAAAGCCGCGGTTCCTCATTGTTGCCGACGGACTTGACCAAGCTCTTCCATCTCTCTCATCAAATTATGTCTTACCCAGGAAACATTTTTGGTGGTGCAAAGAAACTCCTTTCTTTCAATTTTCCGTACTTTGGCAAACCTCTCATCAGGTCCTAAATGGTACCTAGCAACTTCAAAATTTTCTGCCACAATTGGTGGGGGTCTCTTGTAAGGAATATCTAAGAGTTTACATCTTCGTTGCTCGTATGCTTCATCATCCGGATCCGTGAACCCATCATGCCCTTGTAACTCAAGGTAGTCCATGATTCCATCTAAATCATCATCGTCGGATTCCATTTCCCTAAACCAATTGTCATCAAGCTTATCTTCAATAAGCTCTCGTTTGCAAAGGTCTTTCTCTTCACCCCACCTTGCTTTGTATTCTTCTTCATTCTCATCCCTTATATCATTAGGATTCCCGTCATCGCTAGGAGCCTCCTTTTTTATGCAACCCTTCCAAATTTTCTCTTTAGTTGAAGCATCCACTTTTCCGTACCTGATTTTAATCCAATTATCAAAGCCAAACCTCTCCAGCCATGGTAGTTCACTTCTTTCATCATCGTTTATTGAGGTCTATAAAAACTCATCATCCCCAACCCTTACCATACTACTTCCTCCATCACAATCTTCGTCATACGGGTCACAAGAAGCCCAAAACACTTCCCCATTGCTCCCTTCAGTCCAAATCTTCTCGCCTCAATGTTTTCGTTCAAACGTTCCTCTTGAATTATCACTTGGTTCATCTGCACGGCTTTTACAAACTTCATTGTCTGTGATCATTTCATCTTGCTAATCTGGGCTATCATTGATGATAGGGATTTCACTGCCGTGGACGTGGTTCAGGTCCGCCCAGATGCTCATCTTTGTGTCACAATCAACTTTGCCATAGACAATTCGTACCCAATCATCGAATGGTATTGTTCCATTCCATTTAAGGTTCCTCCTATCCTTATCATTAGTGGAAGTACATAGATGCCTGTTACTTCGTAACCTCACTACGTCACCCCTACCATCACACTGATCGACATTAGGGTCACAGGATGCCCATAAGTCGTACCATTTTCCATTGTCAACCGGTATAGCTTCGCACCAATGGTATTCCTTCTCGATCTTCCTAGGAATGTCATTAGCTTTTTTATGATGCAGTGCCACGATTGTCATAAGATTCTTAGTTTCGTCATTAGTCAATGATGAGCTAATGATCACCTTGAGGTCCTCGTTCCCATCGATCAATTCACACTTGGTGTTGGGGGTTACCTCAGTATCTGGGCCAGGGTTACGCCGTAACTCAACATTAGGGTTATGGCGTAACATTCCTCTGTCCCTCATTCCAGCATTAGTATCCTGCAAACCCTCACTCAAAGAGTTGACATGATTAGTATTAAGGTGCTCGTATGCAAGGTTATCAGTAAGATTCACGTCATTACTCGATATGTCCTTCTTAATGACACATATAGTCTCAATTGGATGACATTTCCCCCTTTCATCCATTTTGAAAACGAGTTCACTATTATCAATTTTTAGAGAAATGCGCTTATTGAAAACATTAATTATGGCGCGTGCTATAGCAAGGAGTAGCCTTCCTAGAATCAAAGGTGTTTCTAGGTCTTCTTCCATATTAAGAATGACATAGTCCATTGGAAAAGTGAATTTATCAGTCCTTACTAGAACATTTTCCTGGATGCCTTTAGGGATACTAACAGTTCGGTCAGCCATTTCTATGGTCATAGAGATAGGTTTTAGAGGTCCTAAATTGAGCCTTTTGCACATAGAGAATGACATTATGCTAATACTAGCCCCTAGGTCTGCTAATGCATTTTTAACACATAAATTATCAATAGAACAAGGAAGAAGGAAACTCCCTGGGTCTTTCTCCTTTGGGGGTAGATGGTTCTGAACAACAGTTGAACAATGCTCGTTCAATTTTATATCATCCCCCACTTTTGTTGGTTCATCATTGAGTAAGTCTTTGTTTTCAGAAGATGTCTCCAGGACTGTCAGAAAGTTCTTTTCCTCATTGTCATCATCGTACTCATATTCATTCTAATTAGACAAGTTAGAAAAATATTCAATTCCTTCTTCTAAGAACTTGAAAGGGGTATAGAGGGGTTGTCCATCATTGGTGAAGATAGCCTTGTAGGCTTCAACATTTTCTTTTATACTTTGCTCCTGAACATCATTCGTTATTAACCCAATTTTTGTCTCAAGACTTCTAAGGGTCTCGTCATGGGCCTTGAGATTTGCTTTTGTTCCTTCCTAAAAACTTCTGAGCCAATCTTCTCTTTCATCTTGCCTTTTAGCAGATTCTTCCAGGTATTTGTGAATTGACTCCTCAATGGTAGACTTCCTTTCCCCATAAGGAGGTCGGTTGTCTATTCTAGAGTAGTAACCTGGTGGTCCAACACGATACCTTGCCCCATTACCGTTATTTCCTTGAAAAGGCCTCTTAGCTTCACCATATTTAACCTCTTCAATTTTCTTATCTTCTTCATCCAATGGGCAGTCTCTGGCTAGGTGAGCTCCTATGCAAGTGTCGCATCCTACTTGTATAGCATGCACATTTTCCTTCAGCTTCTTCATATCCCTGCCAAGACTTTCAAGTTTGTTAGTAATAACAACAATACCATCCAACCTTCCGCCCATGTTTCTGCTACTGCCTCCATCATGCTACTTTTGAGAGTAGTCTGCCATATCTTGAATAGCCTTGATGGCTTGAATAGGAGTCATCCTAGGGATCGGCCCCTGAGAGTCGATCATTTGCCTTGTTGCAATGTTAATACCTTTGTAGAATATGTTGATCTTTTGCTGTTTGTTGAGGTCATGAGTTGGGCATTTGTAAAGAAGATCATTGTACCTATCCCAAGTCTGGTATAATGTCTCATCAACTTCCTGACTAAAGTTATGGATCTCCTCTAGTTGTTTTTTCATCTTCGAAAGAGGGCAATATCGTTGGATGAATTTTCTTTTCAGGAGATCCCATGTGTTGATGATTCCTGCTGGCAACCTATCAACCCACCTCTTAGCGGCTCTCGTGAGCATCATCTGAAATTCTCGGAGCATGATAGCGTCGTGAGAAACACTAGGAATGTTGAAAAGGCTCACGATGTACAAGACATGTTCAACATGCTTGTAAGCATCTTCAGTCTTGTTTCCGGAAAAGGGTTTTTCACGTAACTCCCTCATTAACTGATTCTTAATCTCAAATTGAACATCAGCTCCAATAACTGGCCTAACAAGCCCCGGCCCTTGCTCTTCTCGAGTCATAGCAAGGTACTCCTCGAGGGTGAGTGTATCAATGTCCACAACTGCCATTGTTCCTGAAACTTAAAGAAAGATGTGAGAAAATTGAAAAATTAACAAAAATTTAAAAACTTAAATAAAAATCCTAATATAGCTCCCCGGCAGCGCCGCCAAAAACTTGATGCAGGTTTTCTGACCAGGTTTTAATATTTATAAATTACTCGTCTGCCTATGGTCTACCTTATGCACTAACGGGCAGAGAACTCGATCGTGTGTAGTGTAGTATTTGGTAAAACCGAGGTCGTCCCAAGAGCTATGTGTGCGTGGATTCTAACTTAAGTTTATGTCACGTTTTAAAAGGGGTTTTGAGTTGTTTGATTAATTAAACTAAATAACAAAAATGAAATGCGGAAATTAAATTGAGTTGAATGCAGTAGGGAGAAAGTGTACTAGCATAATTATTCATCCTATCATGCAATGACTATGTTCTCTAATAATGCTTCCTATCGCTTCAAGTGGGGTTTAGATTCACTAGACTCCTATGGTCAATTCGTCTAGCCTATGTCCCCTAGAATCCTACTCCGATATCATAGGTTCTACCCTTTGGATTGACAAAGGTCACCGGTAGACTAGGTTAAGTCATTAAGTGCCACTACATGCTAGATTCATTCTAATGTGTGATCTGGCCTTTCGGATCTTAGACCACACATCCATAACTTCTTAAGTTTATCCAACATCGGAAGGTGATCCTTTGGTCCATTCGTACGCAAGGAATTGGTAGTCCTATGGTCAATTCTTACCAACCCTTGCAACCTACTACTCTAGGGTCCTTTGGTCCATTCTCCTAGTGTAATAAGTACAACCGCCCTTCAAAACTACCAAAGCTAGAGGATCTACGAATAAACTAAGCATGCATACACTAGAAGCAATAATAAAAGCGCGACAACTAAATCATAACATTAAAGGAATCATAACTAGGCTAGCACCAAAGGTGCTTAGCTGATCATTTTGAAAAGTACAAAAGATTCAATGTTTTGCATGGTAATGAAAGACAAGAAATCAAAAGTTTAAATCAAATGTGATTTGCTAAAACTTGTTGATGTTATGGCGCGATATCTCCTTTTGAAAATGCTTCATATGCTGTTGGTGATCGTCCTTGAGGAACCCTACTTCTGTGGTGTGAAAGTTATGTAAAATGCAGGAAATAGGGTTTGTATTTGTAGGCCCGACAAAGTTAGGGCGTAACCTCTAGGTATGGTTACGCCGTAACTAGTGTATCTTCTTTTGATCCTTATCCAATTAATAATATTACGGCGTAACTTGATGGATAGTTACGCCGTAGTCTTCATATGGCAATAATTACGTCGTAATCTTCTTGATGGTTACGACATAATAAATTTAATACCTTTCTATGTAATTTTTAATCCGTAACCTCTAGCATTGGTTATGGCCTAACCTTCATAGTTACAAATTTCTTCTAAGTGTCTAAAATGTTACGGCGTAATCTCTATAGTGATTTACGCCGTAATTCCTGATTTACGTTGACTTGGTCTTCGTGTATAAATCCTTGGCTATGGCGTAAGTGGAGAGTGTAACTACGCCGTAACTTCTTCAAAGCATACTAAAGTGTGTATCATCATAAGTACTTTTCCGATTCCATGTCTCTTTTGCTCCTATGCTCACTTATAACATGGAAACGAAATATAAAGAAATCAAAGTATATATCCATATAAAACAATACAAATAATGAGAATATTTTGGGGAAATTGACACTAAAATATCAGGATTATTTGATGTCATCAACATCCCATGAAAGTACAAACACCACTTGTGCTTTTGTGATCAACATAATCACCTGCATAGACAATAGTTTCGATCCCTGTACCTTTTGGATACCATAATCCCAATTGAGTTGTACCTTTTATGTTCCTAAAGATTTTTTTGACCACTTCAAGATGTGAAGATTTAGGATCTTCTTGAAAGCAAGCACACATACACACACTAAACATAGTATCCGGCCGACTAGCCGTAAGATAAAGTAGTCTACTTATCATACTACGGTACTTGGTGTAACACCCCCAAAATATCAGAACGAAATGTAATATCATTGGGTTGTTACTTATTAGTACTGTTGGGACAACATTAGTCAGGTTTCCTTATGTTTTAATGATGACAAATAAACCTTCGAAACACATAAAGTCACAAAAGTTAACAAAAATTCTCCCGTCCCAATAACTGGGCCTGGCGCGCTTCCGGCGCTCCAAATCGCTAGCCCACTGTATTGATCAGGATGAATTTTGAAAGTCGGCTTTCCCCTTACCCGACAAATGTGGATCTTTCAATACATGTATGAATATGTTATGTGCTTAATTGGGAACACTCGAAACGAATTTTAGAATTAGAGGGATCCAAATTTACAACCTCCCATTTTTGGCAAAACGCCAACTCAAGTATTTTGATAAACGCCTCTAGCCAAGGATTTTCTAAACCTAGGGAGCTTATATATTTCACGTGACATCAAGTGAAAGTATTCATATGGCCATAGTTTGTGTTTATGTCTTCTCTAATTACGTAACGAGTTTACTCCCTTATTGGTCAAACTAAGTCAAATGTCCCTTTGCGTAAATGCACCCTTTCCCGATATAGGATATGCTTTACAATGATGCAAAGCAATTAGCTTGTTTGCATCAAGATGATTATTGATTACGTCGAGTCGTGGAAATTCACGTATTATGAGATTATGAATACTTGACGTTGAGTTACTTGGGATTATAAGTAACCTTTGATTTTCCTCATCCTATACTCAACCCATAGTCATCTTTGTTAATTATTTTCTTCCTTAACTACAAAATGATTAAGCCTTAATCAATCCTTTGATTAATCTCCTCACCAAACTAATCCTTCAACCATTTCAAAATCCTCCCATATCTTATCTCCAACATTCTCTTAATATTCCCTTACATCTTTAGTACTTCCATGTACTTCATGTCTCCTACATACCCACACCGTATCTTCCAAACATTCTCTTTACAACATTCCAATCCAACCACTAAGATTTCACCACCTCTTCATCTTCTTCATCCAACCCTCCATTTCAAATACAAATAAACCTTCACCACAAAACACCTCACTTCTCATACTCTCCAACATTCAAAATTTGAATTTTGAATCCTAAGCCAAAGACTCCCCATCACCTCATCCTTACATACATCACATCTTTAAAACTCAGTCTCTTACACTCTTTTCCTCACTTCAAATTCAAATTACACACACTCCCCTCACAACCGTTTCCTTCCCGCACACACTCTCCAACCCACTCCTTCTCATTTCAAGCACATGGGTAATTCAAAATTTGAATTCAAGCACAAAGGCTCCCCATCCAATCACCATCACATCCCTCTCTTACATATCCAACCCATATCCAACTCATCTCAACCTTATCTCTTACTCCCTCTCTCACATTCAAATTCAAATTTTGAAATACACCCTTAGGCTCCAAACCATCACATCAAATCCAAATCACCCAAACTCATCTCAACCCTCCATCTCACCCTCCTCTCCAAGTTTAGCATATCATTGGAATATTCTTCTTAACCTAACCATGCTTACTTTTCTAACCCAACCATGGTTCACCTTAAACCTAACCTCACTCTCTCACTTCCCTCTCACACCATTTGAATTTCAAATTCAAATCTTCCCTCTCTAACATCCACACTTCCTTTCCAAGGAAATGAATATTCCATGGCATATTCTTTCTCTCTTCTCTATGCCATGTGAGGAATACCCAAACTACCCCTATCCAATTATCCCTTCTACCCTTCTCCCTTTGATAATTGGTTTCACTTAAACACTTCACAAATGATTTTTACCAAATGGCTATTTGAGTTGGTTGACCACAAGGATGAATAATGTTAAGGTCAATGTGTGAAGTACAATTGGGGGTTTAGCAAGGTTGGGTATTTAAAAGACAAAAATCCCAAGATAATGTTACAGTAGTCCTGGCGCGTCATTGGCGCTCCAGCGCGCCAGCCTCGTTATCATTTTCTCATTTTGGGATTTTTGCCTATTAATACCCACCCTTGCCTCTTGTATTCCTCACCTCTTGCCACTATTCTTTCTCTCTTATTTCTTTTCTCTCAATCCTCTAATTCTATCTTGTGTTCTTAATCTTTCACATAACATCATTTGAAAGAACACATATCCTTGCAAGGGAAGAATCACAAGAACCTAATCCACTCTTGTGATTGTGTCGAGGGTCTTCTTCTCTTTACCCTTTTATTACAATCGAGTCTCTAGGTTAGGTTAGGGCTTGATTAAACAATCAAACATTTATTAATTCAATTTGGTTATAAGGGAAGTCTTTTGTCGAAGTGACCAAGCCTAGATCATTGGGGATCTAGTTAGGGTTTGATACTTCCGGTGGGAAGTCTTTGTGGTCTTAGTGGTCTTTGTGGTTAAGTTGAATCACGAGTCCTTGAGGGTGGTTTCCGAGGGTGGAATACCATTGGGGAGTATCTCTTCTTAGTGAGCACCAATCTTTGTGCATATTGGTGGAGCAAAGTTGTAACGGTTTATAGTCCACCGAAAGGATTATACTTAGTGAATAGTATAGTGTCGTGGATTGGCAACTGGACGTACGGATGGCATAAACCCCCCATCCCGAACCAGTATATATCATGGTGTCTCTTTACATGCTTTATATACTTTCGTTGTGATTGTGGTTGTTGTATTAGTTGTATAACCACTTGTTGATCTTTGAGGCTTGAAGTCTTTAAACATCGAAGAAGCCGAAAATACCGTATTCACCCCCCTCTACGCAAAGACCACCTTTGCTAGAATCCAATGGGTTTTTCTTTTGGAAAACCCGGTTTGAGACCTACGTTAGGTCTAAAGATATTGACTTGTAGGAGGTCATCCAAAATGGCAACTTTGTCTTTATGATGCAAGATCCCGAAACAAATTTGATGGTTGAAAAGCCATATTTGGGATTAAAAGATGATTTGAAGAAGAAGATTGGCAAGAATGATGAAGCCAAGATGACTATCTACAATGCCTTACCTCGAAGGGAGTTTGAGAGGGTTTATACGTGCAAGACCGCTAAGGAGATTTGGCATACTCTCATCATTACTCATTAAGGGAACTCACAAGTGAAAGATTGCAAGATCGACTTACTCATTCAACAATATGAGAAGTTTTCAATCTCGGATGAAGAAACCATTGATAATGGTTATACTAGGTTCAATGCTATTATCACGAGTTTAACGGCTCTAGATCCTACTTTTAGCAACAAGAACCATGTGAGAAAGTTTCTTCGAGCTCTTCCGGTAAAGTGGCGGCCGAAGGTGACGGCTATTGAAGAAGCCAAGAATTTGGCGGAACTTCCTCTTGACGAACTTATTGGCAATCTCAAGGTGTACGAAATGATTCTTGAAAATGACAAGGTTGCCTCCAAAGACAAGAAGGAGAAGGTGAAGTCTTTGGCCCTCAAAGCTAAAGTCACTAAGAACCAAGTTAGTGACGATAGCGATAGTCAAAAAGGAAGTGGTGATGAAAGTGATGAAGATGATGAAGAATTCAACCTAATGGCAAAGAACTTTAGGAAGTTCTTTAGAAGAGGTGGTAACTTTAGGTGTGGTAACTGGTTTGGTAACCGAGGTAATGATGGTAGTAACAAATTTGGAAGAAGTCGAGGTTTTGACAACAAGGTTGGTGAAAGCTCTAGGCATGATCGCGGATGCTATAATTGTGGTGAAACGGGTCACTTCATAAGTGATTGTCTAAAGCCTAAAGAGAACAAAGCATTCGTTGGTGGAGCATGGAGTGATAGTGAAGACGAAGAACAACCAAACAATGAAGCTACGTGCCTCATGGCCCTAGAAAAACTAGAGGTACCCCAAAACTCTTCTATTTCTAATAATGATTTAAATGTTAATAAATTGCAAAGGGAGAATGAGGAGCTAGTTAAATTTGATAAAAAATTCATGAAAACTTTTGAAAATATTGTTAAGGAAAAACGCTCTCTTGAACAAGAGCGTGCTAAACTTAATGAGAAAGTCTATGAACTAGAAAGAGAGGTTAAGACTCTAATTCATCGCAAAGAGGTGGTTGAACCGTGCAAAAGATGTGAGATCCTCACACTTGAGGTTAACTCTTTGAATGATAAAGTATCTAAACTTCAAAAGGGGTCTATAAAATTTTCAAAATATAAGAAGAGTAACAATGGTTTAGAAGATATGTTAAGTCATCAAAAAGTTTCCCAGGATAAAGAAGGTCTTGGATTTTCAAAACATGGGAAAACCACTTTCGAGAGTCTAACCAAACCAATAGTATTTGTAAAAGCAAGTCAAAACGAAACTCCAATAATTTCCGAGCCTGACGCGCTGGGTGATGCGTCGACGCGCCAGGTCTCTGAAGGAAATTGAAGTTTCGTCAAATATTTCTGTTAAACCAATTACTCCTCAAACCCCTTTTGCAAATACTCGAGGTAATCAAGCACCCATTACAAGGAGAGAAAACCCAAAACAATTTTATAACCCAGGATCTCGTAATGGTCTTGGTTACACACAACCTTGAGTCAATCATAGACCACTTTTACCTACACCCAATGTGAGACCTTCACCAACATACAACCAAAGACCCTCTTTCCAATATAATCAATCATTTCCAAGAAGAAATTTTTACAACAATAATCAAAGGCCCTCACACCATCAATATAACTCATACTAAAGGAGAGACAACTCCTACCCAAACCAAAGATTCTTTAGACCTCAAACTCATCAAAACTATAGACCAAGCTATCAAAACCAACATAATTTTCAAAACAACCCTTGGTCTACCTTATCTAGATTTGTTATTGAGAAATTATGTGTCTTGCTTCAAGACCCAAGAATGTTTAACTGGGGCACTTTAAATGCTAACCAAAATGGACCCAAGAAGCAATGGGTACCAAAAACTTGAATTGCATCTTTGGTTGTAGGTTTGTCTCAAATGAGATCTACAACCGGACGAGTGGATAGTGGATAGCGGTTGCACTAAACACATGACCAGGAATAGGAGGTTGTTCACATCATACAAGGCGTATGATGACAATCAAGTCATATTTGGAAGAAAACTTAACGGCAAAATCGTCGGTAAAGGTAACGTCCTTCATGACTCCATAGAAATTACCAATGTTGAGCATGTTAGTGGTTTAAATTTTAACTTGATTAGTGTTAGTCAATTGAGTGATGATGATTATGAGGTTAATTTTACTAAAGTAGATTGTACCATTAGTAAAAATGGTGTAGTATTAGCTAGAGGTCATAGGAGAAATAACTTGTATACTTGAAAGTTGGGAGATAACTCCAAACAATACATATGTCTTACATCCATGGTGGATAACTCAACGCTTTGGCATAGGAGTTTAGGTCACGCCAATATGAGGTTAGTCCAAAGTCTAGCTTCCAACGAGCTAGTAAAGAATTTACCAAAGTTGAGTTTTGAAAGACATTATTGTGATACTTGTAGTCAAGGAAATCAAGAACATGCAAACAATAGGAATAGGAATGAAGTGTCAACTAATAGGGTTTTAGAGTTGCTACACTTGGATTTGTATGGTCCATCTCCAATCCAAAGCTATGGAGGAAACTTCTACACTTTGATGATTGTAGATGACTATTCAAATTACACTTGGCTATTATTTTTAGCATCTAAGGATGGAGTCTTAGGAAATTTTGATATATTAAGGAAGAAGCTTGAAAACCTACTTGATTGTTCTATTGTTTCAATTAAAACAAATCATAGTAGTGAATTTGATAAATTACAATTTGGTAGCTTTTGTGAACAACATGGAATATCTTATAACTTATCGGGCCCGTTCTCTTCTCAATCGCTTGAGATTGTTGAAAGAGCACATCATAAGTTACGAAAGATGAGTCGTGCAATGCTTGATGAGCAATCCATTCCACAAAAGTTTTGGTGTCATGCCCTAGATACCGCGTGCTATATATTTAATAGAGTTTACATTAGAAAGGTCATTAATAAAACACCCCGTGAGATACTTAGAAATAGGAAGCCTTCCTTAGAATACTTTAGGGTATTTGGTTATAAAGTATTCATATTTAACACCAAAGAATATCTCACCAAATTCGACCCAAAGTCGTATGAAGGTGTGTTCTTAGGATACTCTCAAACTAGTAAAGCATATATAGTGCTTAGTAAGGAAAAAATGAGGATTGAGAAATCTCTCAATCTGACCTTTGATGAGAACATGCCCGAGCCTAAATCATCTCATTCGGTAGAAGATGATGTGATCCTTGAACACATAGTTCAAGATCAAGAAAGGTTGCCGTCATTACAAGTTAATGCTTCGAATGAAGGCAATCCTATGAAAGTGAGAGAAGCAAGGGGCCATCCTATAGAACAAGTCATTGGTGACTTGAATAAAAGAACACTTAGGTCACAAACTAAACAAGACTAGGTTTTGGCATGGCATTTTTCAAAAATCCAAATTGTTTTTGGGATAGGTTTAGATGTTCATGGTTGACATGCATCTTAGGAGAACAATCTTATAAAGTAAGTTAAGATGTTTAGATAATCGTTTGCAAAGTCCTTTAGGTGCTCTTAGAGCTTATGTGACTAGGACTTATGTGAAGGCATGGAAGGAAATTCTATTAAATAATTTCCGAGAGGAAAAATATTTATCAATTCATTATTCAAACGATGGTTGATAATATTCAAGATTCTACATGTCTATACTATGTGTGATGAACAAGAAAATTTGACACAAAATATCTTATTAAAACTCAATGAGATTGAAAGTCATTTGTGTCAAATTACCAAGACTAGATAAAATTTTGGATCACAACTTACACTTGTGTTGAAAATTTTATATCTAACTCTACTTGTTCAATTTATGTGAAAAGTGCATGCTATGTGTTTAGGGTAGAAAAGAAAAGAAAAGATTTTATGCAAGCATACAAACTACTTACGTAGTTGAAGAGAATTCGCGTGGTTTGAATTCGGTATGGTATTGCATAACAAACTAAAATACCCAATGAATAGACTTAATAAACTAAGTATTTCATCCGAGATCTTAGAAACTTATTTTGTTAATGCAAGTAACAAATAAGGATTATTAAAGTCGACACATTACACAACAAACTATAAACCGGAGATATCTTGCATTGTATATTGACTTTCTATACAATGTGTGATGGTTTATAGGGTCTAGTTTGTGTATTCATCAATTTAAAATACACTTGATTTCTACACACATACAACTACATTCTTGAGATGACTTACATGAAATACTTGCACTTGGTTCATGTATGATGAGATGTAGGTTCTGAATTGTGCTTGATAGAATCATTTAACTCCAAAATGATGATCTAGGAACTTTTCTCATCCAACTACAATTGAAAGAATCATGCATGGCTTAACAAATTATGGTGCATGCATGATAAATGATGGGAACTAGCATGAGAAACTAGATGATCCAATCTTAACCAAATACAAACTAAAACACTCATGCCACCCTTCGAATAACTTACACCATCACATGAAATATGGAATCTAAGTACATGATTTAGATGTTTTGAACATCTTATCAAGAATCTAAGTACTTGGATCTTGATGTCTTGACCAACTTTTAAGATAAAAGAATCCTAACTACCACATTAATCCATCTATAAAAGGATTAGCATTACATACTTCCTAGGCACCAAATCTAGCATAACTACACTTATACATACTAAACACACATAAGAAAATGGATTTTGAGGAAGAATTTGTTGGATCATCATTCCATTTTAACAATGGAAGAAGGATGATGACTCCGGAAGAGGAAGATAACATTAATTGGAGTAACTTCAACGGTTCGGATATTCCAGTTGTGAAGGACTTTCTTAAACTTTGTTTAGTAGAGGATGATGTTTGGTCCAAGATAAAGGACGATCTTGATGAACCGTTTGAGGACAACCATGCACGTGAGTGTAAATGTTGCTCTTCCCAAGAAGTGGTTGAAGGTGATGTTCTTTCCATAAGAAAGGAAATGAGAGAACTTTACAAGTCCATCAACAATAATATGTTGGTGATAACCGCGGTGGTTGAGGACATTGCCAGGGTGTTTCTCCAAGACAAAGATGAAGAGTGAATTGGAGAAATATTGAAGACCTAGTAATGTCCCTTTAGGATAACCACAAGCTTGTTGTAATAAAGTGTTTTTAGGATCATGTGTTGGCCTTGTAGTATGATCTACATATTATGTGTTTAATAAAATGCTTGTGTGTTCTTTGTGTTATTGTATTGTGTTGAGTGATTCTTGCTGGTGGTATATATTTATAGACCAATATGCATGTACCTTTAATATATATTAAATAATTAATAGTCTCATGCTCAACAAATGGTTATTAGAGTCATAATGGACTAATAGTATATATATTATTATGAACTAACCCATGTTGCAAGTATCCATATGGTTATCTAACCCATTTTGGGCTTCCACATATGAGGATTGTTTATGTTTCATGTTGGTTGTTTTCTTGGGTAACTAGGACACCGCAAAGGTGAGGCTCTTGACCCATGGATCTCCGCCTTGGAACAAGGAGGAGCAACGATCTAGGGGGGTCATGTTCAAGGGGGAGCACGTTTGGCAAAACAGATGAGCTTCACAATATCCCACAGGCCCAAGTTCGAAACCTGGCTTGATATGTAGTCCCGCCTTTTTTATTCGACAAAAGGGTGAGAAAAGAAAGCAAAGAGTGAAGATCAATTCAAGATAAAGATCAAGGCTTCACCAAATTACAAGGCAAGGTTAAGACGTAAACTACACCAAAGGAGTTATTAATCTTCGCTACGATTTGTAATTTTATTTTCTTTCGGAATTTATTTGTAATCATCAAAAAGGGGGAGATTGTTGGGACAACATTAGTCAGGTCTCCTTATGTTTTAATGATGACAAATAAACCTTCGAAACACATAAAATCACAAAAGTTAGCCAAAATTCTCTCGTCCCAATAACTGGGCCTGGCGCGCTGCCGGCGCTCCGACGCGCCAGCGACACGCCAACCCACTGTATTGATCGGGACGAATTTTGAAAGTCGGCTTTCCCCTTACCCAAAAAATGTGGATCTTTCAATACAGGTACGAATATGTTATGTGCTTAATTGGGAACACTCGAAACGAGTTTTAGAATTAGAGGGATCCAAATTTACAACCTCCCGTTTTTGGCAAAATGCCAACTCAAGTATTTTGATAAACGCCTCTAGCTAAGGCTTTTCTAAACCTAGGGAGCTTATATATTTCACGTGACATCAAGTGAAAGTATTCATATGGCCATAGTCAGTGTTTACGTCTTCTCTAATCACGTAACGGGTTTACTCCAATGTCATAAAGTTGGTTCCAAAATTTTAAATTAAGCAAAACTTCTTTTGCATCAAGCACCTTCCGATATTGGATATGCTTGTCATGATGCAAAACACTTGCTTGTTTGCATAAGATTATTGATTTCGTCGATCGTGAATTCATTTAAAGATTATGAATACTGACGTTGAGTTACTTGGGTTATAAGTAAACTTGATTTCTCATCCTATATTCAACCCATAATCATCTTTGTCAATTCTTTTCTTCCTTAATGACAAAATGATTAAGCCTTAATCAATCCTTTGATTAATCTCCTCACCAAACTAATCCTCCAACCATTTCAAAATCCTCCCAAATCTTATCTCCAACATTCTCTTAATATTCCCTTACATCTTTAGTACTTCCATGTACTTCATGTCTCCTACATACCCACACCATACCTTTCAAACATTCTCTTTACAACATTTCAATCCAACCACTAAGATTTCACCACCTCTTCATCTTCTTCATCCAACCCTCCATTTCAAATACAAATAAACCTTCACCACAAAACACCTCACTTCTCATACTCTCCAACATTCAAAATTTGAATTTTGAATCCTAAGCCAAAGGCTCCCCATCACCTCATCCTTACACACATCACATCCTTACAACTCACTCTCTTACACTCTCTTCCTCACTTCAAATTCAAATTACACACACTCCCCTCACAACCATTTCCTTCCCTCACACACTCTCCAACCCACTCCTTCTCATTTCAAGCACATGGGTAATTCAAAATTTGAATTCAAGCACAATGGCTTCCCATTCAATCACCATCACTTCCCGCTCTTACATATCCAACCCATATCCAACTCATCTCAACCTTATCTCTTACTCCCTCTCTCACATTCAAATTCAAAATTTGAAATACACCCTTAGGCTCTAAACCATCACATCAAATCCAACTCACCCAAACTCATCTCGACCCTCCATCTCACCCTCCTCTCCAAGTTTAGCATATCCTTGGAATATTCTCCTTAACCTAACCATGCTCTCTTTTCTAACCCAACCATGGTTCACCTTAAACCTAACCTCACTCTCTCACTTCGCTCTCATACCATTTGAATTACAAATTCAAATCTTGCCTCTCTAACATCCACACTTCCTTTCCAAGCAAAGGAATATTCCATGACATATTCTTTCTCTCTTCTCTATGCCATGTGAGGAATATCCAAACTACCCCTATCCAATTATCCCTTCTACCCTTCTCCCTTTGATAATTGGTTTTACTTAAACACTTCACAAATGATTTTTACCAAATGGCTATTTGAGTTGGTTGACCTCAAGGATGAATAATGTTAAGGTCAATGTGTGAAGTACAATTGGGGGTTTAGCAAGGTTGGGTATTTAAAAGACAAAAATCCCAAGAAAATGTTACAGTAGTCCTGGCGCGTCGCTGGCGCTCCGACACGCCAGCAGCGCGCCAGCCTCGTTAACATTTTCTCATTTTGGGATTTTTGCCTATAAATACCCACCCTTTCCACTTGTATTCCTCACCCCTTGCCACTATTATTTCTCACTTATTTCTTTTCTCTCAATCCTCTAATTCTATCTTGTGTTCTTAATCTTTCACATAACATCATTTGAAAGAACACATATCCTTGCAAGGGAAGAATCACAAGAACCTAATCCACTCTTGTGATTGTGTCGAGGGTCTTCTTCTCTATACCCTTTCTATTACAATCGAGTCTCTAGGTTAGGTTAGGGCTTGATTAAACAATCAAACATTTATTAATTCAATTTGGTTGTAAGGGAAGTCTTGTGTCGAAGTGACCAAGCCTAGATCATTGGGGATCTAGTTGCGGTTTGATACTTCCGGTGGGAAGTCTTTGTGGTCTTAGTGGTCTTTGTGGTTAAGTTGAATCACGAGTCCTTGAGGGTGGTTTCCGAGGGTGGAATACCATTGGGGAGTATCTCTTCTTAGTGAGCGCCGATCTTTGTGCATATTGGTGGAGCGAAGTTGTAACGGTTTGTAGTCCACCGAAAGGATTATACTTAGTGAATAGTATAGTGTCATGGATTAACAACTAGACGTACGGATGGTATAAACCCCCCATCCCGAACCAGTATATATCGTGGTGTCTCTTTACATGCTTTATAAACTTTTGTTGTGATTATGGTTGTTGTATTAGTTGTATAACCACTTGTTGATCTTTGAGGCTTGAAGTCTTTAAACTTCGAAGAAGTCGAAAAAACCGTATTCACCCCCCCCTACTGTTCTACAAGTACAAAATTCATAATCATAGAAAACAACTCTTAATGAGACGTTTTTTAAGGTTTATCCTTCGATCATAATATAACATCAGAGTTACAAGAGGTCCCAAATAGTTTTAATTTGCATAACACATAAACATAAAAGTTTATAAAGGTTTATCGAATGATAATATTATGCAAGCCATTAAAACATTCTCCGTGCGACTTCGTGCTTGCCAAAATACCTTAAGGACCTGAGATAAAACATGTTAAAAAGTCAACTAAAAGGTTGAGTGAAATTCACAGGTTTATAAATAATTAATGGACCACAAGATTTCAGAGTAAAAGTAATAATTGCAACGAATACAATTATGGGTAAATAGTAAATATTGCACTAAGCTCACGAACTCAAACGTTAACTAATATCATAGAATGATATTAATAATGCCCTAAAAGGTAATTTGCCATATGACCTAAATTTCTCAATATTATGTGTCCATTTGACCTACAGTTATCAAGTGAGCGCTACTCACCCGGACAGGCTCGTCAAGCCCAATATGCATATTCATAATATTAGCGTTTACTCAGTATGTAATTAAATGTTCATGATGTTAGTGTAATAACTAGAATCCTACCTTTAACACACAACTAATAACTATATTACTAAGCCATGACACTCAATAGAATAAGAATAGATGAGAAGAAGATGTGGCGATGTGATGTTATACTTTAACCGAATGTTTATTAAGAAACCATGAGAGAACAAACAAAGAAACACACACCTACACACTCTCACCTACACAATTCTAAGAGGCACACTAAATTTGTGAGAGTGTGTGGTATTTATAGAAACAAAGGGATGCCCTAAGTGGCTTACACTTGGGCTTGGTGGGCTTTGTGTTGGACTTGGGCTTTTGCATATTTCTTGAACTTTTTCTATTACAAAGTCCAACACAAAGCCTTTTTGAACTAAACCAATTATACGACACACAAACTTTACATATTACAAATGACCATCACTTCACTAAAATATAAATGCTAACAATCTCCCCCTAAGGGATGGTCATTTCAATGATGCTCCCGGTGATAGGTCTTTTGTCTTCAATGTCTTGAACTTTGTGTGTCGATGTATAATAGTCTTCATTTTCATTCCTTCATGCAATCGTGATCTTCAAAGTATCGTCTTTTGTGGATGTTCTTGCCTTGATCAAAATCTTCTTGTGGTGATGCGTCGTGTCCTCCAACATACTCATACATCTTGGATTGTATACTTATGCTAACAATCTCTCCTTGCTAACAATCTCCCCATAAAATTTCATCATATGAACTTGTTCTTGACATCTTGATTAGCTTCTTGACTTTGTTGTTACACTTTGTCTTTAACTTGATCTTCTTGTCTTGAACTTTAACACTTGAGCTTTGATGAGGGTGTTCTTCATAAGTATGAGTATGCTGAGGTGAAGATGTTTGATATATGTGATGATGGTTTGTGGATGCTTATGGGTAGCTGCATAAAACTGTTAGTAATAATCATCCAGCGCTTACAGGTTGGGACTTTGAGATCGTTAACAGCATAGTGTGAAGACTTTCTCTAATCCTTCCCCAGGCCATTTTGAACCGGATACCCCCGAAAGGGCTTACACGGACACACCAAAGTTCACCCACGATTCAGTGAGTCGCTGGAGATCACTCCACGACTGTAGACCGTTTGAAGCGCGTAACCATCATGATATAAATGGCAAGATCCTTGGATCTCATTAAGACTCTTGTACACCTTGTGTCCTTTTTGGTGAACACAAGGGTATTATGGAAGTATTCCTGAGAGATTTTTGATGAATCTCATTGGCTCTAGACTCGATAATGTGCGTTTTGGTTTTAGTGGTCGGAGGCATGGAGCAGAGTGCCACCTTTTCAATATCAACACGTCTCGGAGTGAGAGGCCGATAGATTATGCAGTGTTCTCCGTGAGAAATGAAACAAATATCTTTTAAGAGATATCTAAGTGGCTAGGAGGGGTGGTGCAGTGCGTCACTGGGTCCATGACGTCTTGTCTTCAATATCAGTATCACCTTAGTGAATACCGATAGCAGATGTATTGACCCGGTTTCTGCCCTAAGTTTTCATGGAGGGCTATTTCTTTTCACCCTTTCATAAACTTTTCTTTTTAATTCTTCAACCCCTTCTTTCCCTTTCTCATTTACTCCTTTTTTTCAATCTTTCCTAAGGACTTCTAATTCTAATCTATTGGAATTGTCCTTGGGTAGATCCCTCCGGCTCTGGCGGATCATTGGACATAAACCTAACCATAATCACCTTATTACTCCATGATTACCCTAGATTTGATGATCACAAGCCATAAAACCTTTTTATGAAAATCTCTCAAAGTGTTTGTGAATAAAACACATTTTGGTTAACACTTCGAGAGTTTTTGCATTTTCTGAAATACTCCCCCTTCACATGTGCTCTTGCAATTTTAAGATAAATTTGCACATGTTGGGTAGAGTTTGCACATTTTTAAATTGATTGATTTTTAATGAACATGACCTTCGTGAGACACGCTTACATCACTAGTTAGACTAGCTTGAAATTATTACCCGTCCTGGTCATATTCAATGATCATCTCTCGAATTGGTACATTCTACTCAGACAAGTCCTTTGCGAGACACGTTTACATCACTGGATGAACCAGCTTGAAATTATTACCCGTCCCGGACAAGTCTTTTCGATTACGGACATTTAGTTTCGTCAATTCGAGGGTTCATGCTGAGTCTTTTTGTAGAGCTCTTTTGAGATTCAATCCACGATTTTTAAACTTTTGATCACATTTTAATCACGTCTTCTCCCCCTTATACCTAATCTCCCCCTCAAAAATAGCACGTAGTGATATTTTTGATATCAAGAGATTAAAATGAGAGCTTTTTGGAGAGAAAGATGGATCATTTTTGCATGATTTGGAACATTTTGTTTTTCTTATTATACTCCCCCTTAAATAAAGCATATTCTTTAAACATTTGAGTTTAAAATCATTTAAGGGTATAGAGGGAGTTATCTTTTTGAAAAATCTTGAGCACAGAATTTGGAGAAAGATTTTGAAACATCTTTTTGAAAAATCTTGATCATGTGCTCAAGGATTCTTTGTTTTATTTTTCCATTAACAATGCGAGTCCTGATCAGATATAATTAGAAGTCATCATTGTAGCACGGGTTTTGTATTGAAATATACAAAAGCCGTCATTTAAGTGCGGGTTTCGTACTGAAATATACGAAAGCCATTATTTAAGAAATTTTTGAGAAACGACATGTTTTAGAAAAGTTTAAATGAACTCTCGCTCAAGCATCTGTACATGCCCGTATCATTGTTGAATGACATTTCTAGGTACGTACAGAATATTGATTTATACGAGAGACATGTCGTGAGAAGAATATTTTTTGGTTTTTATGTTTTATATTGTTTTTGTATTTTTGAAATTTTCTATTTTTGTATTTTGTTTTTGTTGGTTTTTCAAATTTTATATTTTCTTTTTTCAAAAATATTTACAACGAAGCTTTTTGAGATAAAATTCAAGAAGATTCGAGAAGACTTTCTAACTCTTCGGGAGTTAGGCTTCGCATGCCAATTCGTCGAACTAAGTTATCAAACCTCTCTTTTGGAAGGGCTTTAGTAAATAGATCGGCGAGTTGGTATTCAGTCTTCACGAAAAATAATTCAACAGTACCCTCTTCAACGTGTTCCTTTATGAAGTGATAGCGGACTCTAATATGCTTGGTCTTCGAGTGTTGCACGGGATTGCACGAGATGGCTATGGCACTTTTCGAATCACAATAGATAGGAATGCGATCGAAAGAGTAGCCATAATCTGTGAGTTGTGTCCTCATCCAAAGAACTTGGGCACAACACGCAGATAGAGACACATACTCGGCTTATGCGGTTGATAACGCCGTACAATCTTGTTTCCTCGATGACCAGCCTACTAGCTTTTCTCCCAAGAATTGTGCTCCCCCGGATGTACTTTTTGCGGTGACTTGACAACCAGCATGATCGGCATCTGAAAAGGCTGTTAGTGTAAACTCCGAATCCTTTGGATACCAAAGTCCCTTGTTAATGGTTCTTCGTAGGTACCGAAAGACCCGTTTAACCTCTTGGAGGTGAAGTTCGGTAGGCCTTGCCTAAAACCGTGCTAATAAACATACAGCAAAATGTATATCGGGTCGACTAGCAGTTAAGTACATGAGAGACCCAATCATGCTCCGATATTTCTTCGGATCGATGGGTTTTCCATATAAGTCAGAGCCTATTTTGGGTGAAGTGACCATTGGTGTACCAACAGAGTCACAATTTTCCATTCCATGTTTTTTCAAAATCTCAATAGTATATTTAGCCTGATTAATGAAAATGCCACGATGGGATTGATGGATTTGAAGTCCAAGGAAGAATTTTAATTCGCCCATCATAGACATTTCAAATTTACTTTTCATGAGATTTGCAAAATGTTTTGAATGTTCCGGATTAGTGGACCCAAAGATTATGTCGTCCACGTAAATCTGAACAATCAAAATATCATCTTTGAATTTTCTGGTAAACAAGGTCGGGTCAATTGTTCCTTTGGTGAAATGATTAAGAAGTAGGAAAGATGATAATTCGTCGTACCACGCCCTTGGGGCTTGTTTCAAACCATAGATAGCTTTCTTTAGCTTGTAGACATACTCTGGATGATCTTTGTCAACGAATCCATCTGGCTGACTCACGTACACCTCTTCTTTTAGAGTTCCATTCAAGAAAGCCGTCTTGATATCCATCTGATAGACCGTGATGTTCTTGTGAGCCGCGTATGCTAAGAAAATCCTGACCGCCTCAAGTCTAGCTACTGGTGCGAATGACTCCTCAAAATCTATCCCCTCTTCCTGTCTGAATCCCTTGGCCACTAGACGAGCTTTGTTGTGAATTACAGTCATTTCTTCATCCTTTTTGTTCTTCCATAACCACTTAAGATCAATGACAAGTTTGTCGATTGGTCTCGGCACTAAATCCTAAGTGCCATGTAATTTATATTGGAGAAGTTCTTCCTGCATCGCTTCAATCCATGCGTTGTCTGCCATCGCCTCCCGAATGTTCTTTGGCTCTTTTAGACTGACTGAGCAGATATAGATGCACATATCGGAATCGGTGGCGAGCTATTTCCTCGTCTGTACTGGCCTTGAAGGTTCACCAATTACTTGTTCTATTGGATGGTCTTTAGTCCACTGTAACGTTGAAGGGTACCTTGGATTTGACGAATGCGTGTTGGATGGTTCTTGTAACCTAGAAGAAGATTCAGCAGATTCCGTTGCAAATGGGTTTTCGAATGGTTCTTCTTCTAACACAACATCGTTTTGTTGTTGTTCTTCTTGAATTGGTGTTGTTTGGTTGTGCTCATCAACTCTTGGTAAAACAATCTCAATTACTGGAGTTGCTGGAGTAGATGTTGATGATGTTGAGGGAGTTGGTGCGTCAGCTTCGATTGTTGTTGATGCATCTTGCGGTGGTGGTGGTGGTGGATGATTTTGAGCGGGTGCAGCGGAACGTTGTTGTGATGCATTTGTCGAAGCTCCACCATAGTACTCATCATACATAAACTCGAAGAAAGTGTCCAGTTCTTGATTTGTTGGTTTGTCAGTAGTAGTTGACTGAGCTCCTTGGGGTACGAGTCCTGAACTGATATGTCCAGAAGTCTGACTGTTTGGTGCGGGTCCTAATCCGATATGATTAGAAGCCATCGGGTTAAGCGCGGGTTCTAGAGCGAGTCTCTCAGAAGCCATTTGTGAAATCTCGTCAAATTTCACATTCATCGTCTCCATAATCCTTTTCCTTCTCCTGTTATACACCCTGAATGCCCTCGAGTTATCTGAATAACCAATGAAGATTCCAATATCGCCCTTAGCTTTCAACTTCCCCAGATCTTCTCTGTCGTTTGTAGGATAGCACAAAGCGCCAAAAACATGAAGGTAAGAGATGTTGGGTTTTCTGTTCTTCACTAATTCGTATGGGGTTTTATTGAATCTTGGATGGATTAGGGATCGGTTCTGAGTAAAACAAGCAGTGGCAACAGCATCAGCCCATAAGAATAACGGTGCACTGGAATAAATCAGCATCGTACGAGCAGCTTCCACAAGAGTTCTATTTCTTCTTTCAACTACCCCATTCTGCTGTGGAGTTCTAATAGCTGATGTCTGGTGAGTGATTCCAGTTTCTTCAAAATATGTTCTTAACTCTTGATTAGTGAATTCCGTGCCATTGCCAGTTCTTACAATCCTTACTGGAGCCTGAAGTAAAACTTGAATTCGCTTCAGGAAGGTGATGATAATGCCTGGTGCTTTGTCTTTTGAGCTCAAAAACCTTACCCATGTATATCTTGAATAGTCATCGACAATAACAAGAATATACTTCTTTCCATTAATACTTTCAACTCTCATGGGGCCACATAAGTCCATATGCAACAAATGTAACTTATCGACCGAACTGGGTACGGTTTTCGGTTTGAATGTTGCCCGTTTGCTTTTGCCTTGCTCACAGGATGGACATAAGTGTTCTTTGGTGTATTTGAAATTAGGGAGACCGGTGACGATGTCGTCTTTGGCAAGCTTGGTTAAAGTGTCGAAGTTGAGATGGGATAAACGTCTGTGCCACAACCAGGACTTAGTTTCGTTAGCTCTTGTCATGAGACAAATTGGTGATGAAGAGGCCATTTGGTTAATGTCTATAGCATAGAGATTGGTGCCACGATTTCCGGTTAAGAGATCATCTCCAATCAAATTCCTAACGAAGCAAGTGTTCCTTCTAAATGCAACCTCTAAATCTGCATCACAAAACTGTCCTACTGAAAACAGATTGTGTCCCAACCCTTCGACATAGTAAACCCGAGTGATTAAGAAATTCCCGAACTGAAGATCTCCATAACCCAAAATAGCTGCTACATGATCATTTCCAAACCGAACTGTTCCCATGAACTTCCATACAAAGTTGATCAGCAGCTTCAGATTCCCGGTCATGTGCTTGGAGCAACCCGAGTCGACGATCCAAAGACAAATTTCAATGACCTGCGAAGAACAGATGGTTTTGTATATGGAAACCGTTTAACATTTGGTTCCAAGGGGTTAGAGGTAACAGATGAATCACACTTAGAGAAGGTTTCCATTTTATTATTTGGAACAATTTCTAATGTGCCATTCTTAAGTGCAAACTTTCTACCGGTAGGTTTCCATGTGCAAAACTTAAGATGATCCTTAGGCAATATGCTACTAGTGGTTGACCTAGCTAGTTTAATAAGTCTTTTAACATATCTGGCCCTAGCACTAGTTCCTGAAGGCACATCTTTCTGTTTAGGCATATCATTCATATTCACATCATTAGAAACAATATCATCACATACATTTTCAGACAAAGATTTCTTGTTCATTAGACACACAGATTCATTACATGCACTTGAAATATTGTCCGTAATATTACATCCAGATGACATATGTTTCTTATTCGAAAGCAATAAAATCCTAGGGTGTTCTTCTACTCCTTTCATTTTATTCCTGAATTCACTCTTAGATGTAGGTGAGACTCTATTGTTCCTTGTATTGCTCCTAGGCTTTAGTCCGCTGCTCCTAGAGGTACTTTCTACTCCTGTAGAAGGTAAGGCATACGCATTAGGATTTATCTTGTTGTCATTTGAATTCGTTTTAGCATTCCTAGTCTCTTTTGGATTGTTTTTCACACTTTTGTCTATAGCCCTATATGTTTTAGATGTAGAGATAGACGCAGTATTGGTACTATTCCTATAGAGTCCAGGTGCTATCACATTCGGTGTTTCGACAACTGCTTTCCCTTTATCAACATTTGTTGATTTTTCACATTGCTTAGGCAAGGGTGTTGGAGTGACTGGAACACTTTGAGAAATAGACATTTTTGGTTTAACAACTGGCTTATCCTTAGTTTCCTCACCCTTCCTATTTTGACATTCAAGCTGAGACTTCAACTAATCAATTTGTTCTTGCATGTTTTTGTAAGAACGCTCATACGACAATTTGTCATACTTGCATTCTTCCTTCTTCCGATCAAGTTGTTTAAAATATGTTATATTTTCCTTTTCAATCTTAGCAAATGCATTTTCATATTTTTCAACAATTGCAGAAGTCTCAGCTCGAATTCTTTCATCATCTTCTACAGAATATGTTTGGTAAATTATGGACATAATTTCAGTCGATAGAGCTACTTCGAAGAGAATGTCATTGTGTTTTTCCAAAATTTTGATGTGTTCAATGTTTTCATTAGCTGTTGGAGTATGCTCGTGTCATAATTACTAATTATATGGCTAGACATATGTGAGCCTATGGGGTCACACACTTATACACAGAGACACCATTTTATAGATTGTATTTATCGTATTTACAATATATAAACGACTACGTAACTTGGGATCGATAACGGGCTACTAATAACTAAGCTAGTACTTAGTTTATTGGATTGGACCAACAAATGGGCAAGCCCATTTGAAGCTCCATAAGGCCGGCCATGGTTAAGAGAACAAGAGAGAAAGATCAAGGGGTTAAGTGTAACTTTTCCTTGATTATCTCCTAATTGATTTGTCATTAAGGAGATGGATTATTAAAATTAATAACTAACCAACTTTCTCTCCTCTTCCTCTCCTCAATAACCACAAAATAAAACACACCCATATTAGGGTTTGTGGTTTTAGATCTCATCTAACCTTATTCTAATGTAGTTCAAGGCTAGATCGCGTGTTACGGGGGTTTAGACTAGCATCGGGTGGTGATCGATGATGTGTAGTGTGGATCAAGCATAGAGGTGATCTCCTTTGATCACTTGGTTTCATACTTGGTTCGTGTATATTGGTGATGGTGACCATACGATTCTACCGATCACGCTACAAAGGTATAAAACATGTTTGTTTAATTTGTTTTTAATTTAGATTGATCATATGGCTATATGGATCCTTGTATGGTGATGTTTTTCCACTGCGTTTATAATATTAATTGTTAATTTATATTTTACATCACCTATAGTGGTATCACGAGCCATCATATGTCGTCATATGATCATGTTGTATGCGTAAAAATGGCTAAAAACGTTGTTTTTAATGGATTTAAAGGTGTTATTTTAAAACAGCCCCTAGGGCTTAAATATTATGAATAAGTCGACCTTAAGAAGGTCTTAAGATCTGGACTTTTTGATCCTATAGTCATTTGTTATGCATACATCAATTGTTTACTTGATCGGTACCCGTAAAATGGCCTAAAAACGCGTTTTTTGGAAGATTTTTAACCCGATTTCAAATCAGCCCATGAGGCTTATTTTTCTGTGGTAAAATGGTGTTAAGAAGGTCCTAACATCAGTGGGGTTTGAGTCTTTGGCCATTTGTCACGCGTACCATTCGGGGTTTTAATTCTTGTTAATTATTTCTTCGATTCGTTGGCTAACAATTTATTTCTTGTTATTTATTTTGTTATCCATGGCAAATACATGCATGTTTGTCCATGGAGTTAGCCAACACCATGTAATAATCTTTATTTGAATGTATTATTATGTGTTCATATGCAAAGCCGATGAAAACCTAGACCATTTTTTTCTAAAATTTTTGGTGCAGGTCCACAAGACATAGGGCTACAACTTTGTCAACTGGGCCGAATCATGAGGAGGTGATCTTCCTGGGCATTTGGGCCTTGCAAAACAGAAAAACTGGGCTGACAGAAACTGAAGTTCATGTGCATTATGGGCTTTTTACTTGCCCATGATTGTCTTGGGGCAAGTGGGAGCCCTCCGTGTGGTTGTGGTTTATGTCCCTAGTTGACTCTTGGTTCTCGTGATGGCTCACGAGACCAAGCATAGGATTTTCATCGGTTGAGGCTTTGCATATTGTGGTTGTATGTTTGTTTGGTTGTTTCATGTATGTTGTGACTACATGTAAAACGAAAATTATTTTCTTAAAACTTAAAACGAAACATAAACCATGTTGAACTAAGTCTTATGATTTAGTTTAACTAAGTTTAAATATGATTTGAAACTTAAAATCATTGTTTTTCAAAATAACACTTAAACTAGTTAAGTTGTTTATTTATTTATTTATTGTATTGTCCAAACTTAATAATCCACTTAGGATTTATATTAGTCTTGAAAATGGACAACTTGACACACATAAATTAAAACAATGATTAGACTTAAGTTAAGAAATGTTTTTAACTTGTGCTACGAAGAATGAATGCATGCTTTTTTCGTACACGTTTTTGATTCACATCAAAATATTTTACCCGTAAAAATTTAAGCCGTGCCGTCCAATTTTGAGGACACTTGCAATTACTTTTTGCCTATGCGTGGGACCTAGGTTGAATTGTAACCCAAGGTGACTATTCTCTATGCGTGAGACCTAGATATATTATCACACATTTTCAAATTGGATGACTTAATCGAGTTAAGCGGTTAGACCTTGACCCGAGGCAAAGATGGGACTAAACATGCCTGCATGACACTAGTTGTTTGACACTAGATGCCATGAGTCCCATAAGGATCTAAGAGTTGTACATGTAATACAATTAGTGATCGTCGCCTACCAATTGAATCTACTATTGCTAGCAGATCAACTGATGTGATAGTAGAAGCACAATGTGGATCTTAGCCTTTTCGTAAATTAATTGTTTTATATTATAAACATGGGGTAGTTAATTTATAAAAGGATAATTATCGAAAATACTAAAATTGAACTTTGTAAATTCAATTAATGAATTAATGCAACACAACCGTAAACAAAAGTTTGTTCTTTTATTGTTAAAAGTACGAACTGAGTCGCTCTTTCCTTGTAAGAAAGAGACTTGTTCCTATCCTTTTTCTTTATGAGGAAAAGCCATAATAGGAATATTTGAATTTTCCTAATTCTAATCAAACTCAAGGAAAACCTACTCTAGAAATCGTGATGTCTTGTAAAAGTCAAAACGGTTAAGTATGGTTACACATCTTATTCCTTCAACGTTGTTTTATAACCCTTGTTTCGGTTTTGAAACATTGAAGAAATATAAGATATTTGGACAACCAAGAACACGTGCACTTGACTTGACCTCTTTGGTCAGACCTTAGGGCCATTTCAACCCATGGCGAATTTTGCTCATTGGTCAGACCTTTGGCGATATTTGCATGTTCTTGCTTGGTCAACCTATTTCGTACTAGCTACCAAATTAAAATGAGTTTAAATAATTAGAAGACGGAAGTATCAATAAACCGCAATGTGGTAAAGGCAATTACTAGCATGATTACCTAGCAGTTTTCCTTAACCCAATATGCCTACTAAGGTCCTACATACCCTTGTGGTAAAGTAGACCAATTATGGAGGAAATGCATACCTATTTTCAAGTTAAAATAGCAATGATGGCTAACCCATCATCTATATGTTAGAACTTGATGCACTTTCTTGAATACCTAAGTACATGTTTACTAGTCAAAGTGACTCACATTAGCATTAATGTGTAGATATTCAAAGAAAGATGGAAAGTATCAAATCGCTACTCACTCTCCACTGGTGACGTAACACATTGTAATGTTGTCTAATCCAGTGGGAGCTACGTGATTATATTACTGGTGACGTAACACATGTAATGTTGTCTAATCCAGTGGGAGCTGTAAGCTTTATTACTTGCAAGTTGCCCATCTTATTTCCAGATTGTCTTGAAATAATACATTACTTTCCACGTGTTAAGCATCATAGTTTATATAAGAACCATTACATAAGTTTTATATGATAACTTGTCGCGTTCCTGATGTTGCTTCCTGAAATGTTATCTATAAAATTGTTATGCATGATTCATTATTCAAACGATAAAGTTCTACATATCTATATTTTGATTTTTGACTAAAAATCATATGTTATCTTATACATTGTCATATTGCTCATACAAACAAACGAGCGTAGTGTTGTTTGCATGCTATCACGATGTTGTGCCATGCACAAGTGGGAGAAATCTTAATTGTGTGCAAGGTACAACATATAACAATATGACTAATAGTTTTTCTTGACTGCAAGGTAAGAAACTAAAATTCTACTAGGAATTCTACACATAAAATGTATGTTGCCCTAATTAGAACAAATATCAAGATATCATGAAAAGCTACTTCAACATATTCACTGAATTGTTTAGTAAATATGATTATGTTTTCTTGTAAACTCATAATCATGAAGTACAAAATTAACTTGAATATACTATTGAGGCCAAGAGTCGGCGCTCGTAATTAATTTAGTTGAATATGTTTAGGTCTCTTGTAAAGACACAAACATCAATTCCGTTAATTCTTGAAAGACTTATAACGTAAAGTAAGACGTTGATTTGTTATGTCTTCTTGTTAGGACATGTACACTTACGACGTATAATATTAAATGTTTATGTTTTCTAGTCAAAACATACACATGAAGTAAAGTATGCAATAGGCTAAAATTACTATTGATACCATCTGGTTTGATTTGGTTGGTAGATATGTAAGCCCAAGAGTATAAGTTCATCTAATGAGTTGTGTGATAGTCTCACAACATCAGTCCTCATGGAATACCACAACTTAATGATATGTCCATCATGGAAAATCAAACACTATTGATATTGTTTGATCTTTGATAACTTAAACTGTTTTACCTCCAAAGCTATCAAGGTTAGAAATTGGATGTGCCATGTGTACACTCAATATGATTCCAACCCAGAAGGAATTTAAGACACCATTGTATTATGGCATGGGATGAATCTCATTATGTCTTAATTGAAGTTCTGAATTTGTTAACTACTTAAGAGTAAGTAATTAACAAACTAGAGTCAAGAACTAACGGTGTATTTTGGATGTCCCACTTGAAAACAATTTATTGTTACTCAAGATGCTTAGTATCTAGAGATTAGTCTCTACATACAAAAGCAAGTGGGAGTACCTTTAGACCTTGAAGTTGTTCAAGAACTAAATACACAACCTTCTGAGTACACTTGCTAATGTCATACTAAGGTTGAACATGGATATGTTAAACCATAGATTGATATCTCTCATTCATAAATCCAAAAGGATACCTCTTGCACCTGAATGATATAGTTTTTATATCAATGCTGAGGGACATAAGTTAGAGGATCATGGTGAACCTGCTAACTACTGAGATGCATTATCAGATATTGTATCTGATGAGTAGCTCAAAACTATGAATGTTAAGATGCAGTCCTTGAAAGACAATCACTCGTGGAGTTTGATTGATCTCTTACTAATCAGTTAGACTGTGAGGTTAAGAATGAGTTTCTTGATGAGAAGACTCAAAAGGACAAACTTGTACACACATTTAATGCACGTGTAGTAAATGGAGTTTACTCGTACTCAATAAATTGACTATGATTAAATCTTCCTAGCTAAAAACATTAAATGTATAAAGACGATTAATTGTCATACCTGATTTCATGTATATGAAATATGACAATAGGATATCAAAACACTTTTCTTGTTGATTACCTTTGCGAGGACGATGAGTAATCAAAAGGGTTTATGAATCCATGTAATCTTTATTAAGTATACAAGATAAAAGAATCCATGTGTGGATTAGATCATGCATCTAGGAGCAGAGATCTTGTGTTAATCATAAAATCATTAACTTGATTTTGATTAATAAGATTACTCCTAAGTACACTGAGAGCAAGTTGGAGCATTTTATTTATTTTCTTAAATCTCATATGTCATTGACATATTAGAAACAATATTCCACCTAAGCTAGACTTTAATCCTTAGCTTGGAATGAAGTTTCTCTTGAGGGATTTATAAAATAAAACATATAACCTTGTTATATATATGTTTATTAGAATAAACATAAGCGGTTATTAAGTCTAAACACAATATGACACATTATTGAGGGGAGTCTCAATGATCAATCTTACTTGATGAGATTGAACACATGATTGAAAATCTTAAGTTTGACTGAAGGATTCATCATGTAAGTCATATTAAGTATTGGACTATATATTTATCATTTGCATGAATGCAAGATGAGTTGATAACAACCAATATCTAAGTGAAAGTCGTTAGATAATTGTTAAACGAACATTATATTGGACCTACATAGGACCAAAGATATGTTCAAACGTTTACGGATAATTGAGGAGCTCTGTTTTGTTTGCATACGCTGATGCTTATTTAACTGAGATAATACTCAACCCTAGTCATGGTAGGATGTCATCATGAATGATGACATTGCTGACTAGATGTGCTCGACTGAGAGCATTAATGCGTTATACATTAAAAGAATAAGAATACTTTATAGTTTGAGAAACTATTCAGATGACTATCTAAAGTAGGTGTTTTGCTGGCTTCAAACACCCTATGGAATGTATTGTTGCGATACTCGTCTTGTACTTGAATGTGCACATACAAAGGACAATCATCATTCAAACCTTTCATGAGTTTTGAAACAAGTATTCTCAAAGTTTACTCAGATGACTACTTGTTGTCTTGTACAACATGATTCGATCATGGTGGGAACATCGGATCCCGACCTATGAGTAGTCTTATGCATATCTGTTTTTAGTATTTGGATAATGGAACTGTAAGCAGTCGTATTATACAATGAATTGATATACCGGGTATGATCGTCTTCATTTATACTACTGTGTTCTATATTTGCATGTTTAATCCATGAATAATTTATTTATTCTAAAATTATCCATTGTCGGTTGACGATACGGGAGTATCATCAAATTAAGACAAATGTGAGCGTGTTGGTGATTTATTTGCCACACTCACATGTTGTTCATTGGGATGAACATTGGATTGACCCAACCTACGAGTATTCACTACATGGATCGTCGTCAATAGTGAATCTCGCAAGAGGTTATGTCTCTTATCCTCAGACTTGAGATGCAAGCAGGTCTTGCACGTGTGGAATTTCATTCCTTGATATGGTTAAACGCTATCCTGAATAAGGTAGTTATAAAAGCCATTATCAGGAGTGATATGAAGCATGTGAATGACACGTGTAGTCAAAATGGGATTTGTTCCTCCACTTGTTTTGGAGTTAGATACTATTGGGCCTCTTGATGAATTGAACAGATGTTTGTATGGCCGTACCCAAATGAGATTAAGATGAATCTTAATTCACTTGGTAATCTTGTTCAATATCTATATCGAGAAACATAATAGTCGAACTATTAGAATGACATTTGATCCATGTCTAATGTTCAACACGGTATCTGTAACAAAAGGATAGATGACATATAAACCATCTAAAATGAGACGTTTAAGAAACTAACCTCACATATTTCTAGGGGCATTGGCGTGTTGCTAGACGCTAACCATTGCTTGTATAATTACTTGATTATTATGACGTCGCAAGTGGGAGCTGTTGGAGTATGCTCGTGTCATAATTACTAATTATATGGCTAGACATATGTGAGCCTATGGGGTCACACACTTATACACAGAGACACCATTTTATAGATTGTATTTATCGTATTTACAATATATAAACGACTACGTAACTTGGGATCGATAACGGGCTACTAATAACTAAGCTAGTACTTAGTTTATTGGATTGGACCAACAAATGGGCAAGCCCATTTGAAGCTCCATAAGGCCGGCCATGGTTAAGAGAACAAGAGAGAAAGATCAAGGGGTTAAGTGTAACTTTTCCTTGATTATCTCCTAATTGATTTGTCATTAAGGAGATGGATTATTAAAATTAATAACTAACCAACTTTCTCTCCTCTTCCTCTCCTCAATAACCACGAAATAAAACACACCCATATTAGGGTTTGTGGTTTTAGATCTCATCTAACCTTATTCTAATGTAGTTCAAGGCTAGATCGCGTGTTACGGGGGTTTAGACTAGCATTGGGTGGTGATCGATGATGTGTAGTGTGGATCAAGCATAGAGGTGATCTCCTTTGATCACTTGGTTTCATACTTGGTTCGTGTATATTGGTGATGGTGACCATACGATTCTACCGATCACGCTACAAAGGTATAAAACATGTTTGTTTAATTTGTTTTTAATTTAGATTGATCATATGGCTATATGGATCCTTGTATGGTGATGTTTTTCCGCTGCGTTTATAATATTAATTGTTAATTTATATTTTACATCACCTATATTAGCTTCCTTTACCAAAGATTTGTGGTCCTTGATAAATTCGGCTGATTCTTTCAAAAGATTGTTTCCAACATTAAGAACTACCGCATAAATTGTAGTAATTTGAGGATTGATTTCCGTTTCAAACATCTTTTTCTGTTCTGTATGAACACTTGAAAACCAGTCGTTGTATATACTCTTTGTTTTGGATGCCACAGTACTTTGAAGCGTTTCAACTCTCTTTTTAAGATCGTCCAAAAATCGTCTAGTTTTACTTGTGTTACAAGTGTTATTAGAGGACATTTGTTCGATGTTAGAAAGATGTTTTGAGACAACTTTTTTTTTTTTTTTTTTTTTTTTTTTTTTTTTTTTTTTTTTTTTTTTGCGACAGCCACTGGTTTTTTGAAAAACATTGGTGACTCTTTCTGAACAAGATGAACACCTGAATCTTTGTTAAGCTTATTATAATCAATTGGTTTAATTTCTGGGTTCATTTGTCTCATTTTAATTCTACTCTCTTCAGCAAGCTTAATCGATTCATAAGAATCACGAACCTCGGGAGGATCATGTTTATCATTTAGCACACTACCATTATATAACACATTCTGTTCCTTCTGAGCTTTCTTGAGATAATAAGGGTTTTCACAACCGATAGCCATTTTCTTTATTGTATGTAAAACCGGGTTTGGATCATTGATTAGCAAATTAATTGTTTATGCAGACTGACCCGTTTTTACAAGCAAAATTTCCAACTTTTTAATGGTTTCTTGTTTGTCAATGATTTCGTCAAGAAGATCATTTTCTCGTTTTGAAAACCTTGCATGCAACTCTTTCTTTTCTTTTTCAAGATTAGAACAAGTTGATTTTTGTTTAGAAAGTTGGTTGGTTAATTCAGAAATGGGATAATTACCAAAATACCCAAAATACAAATGGGCGGTTCCCTATCTAACCCGAAATCCGAAAATAATTGTGTTGCCCAGGGCAACCGGCATTTTTTGGGGCAACCGAAGGATTTCCAGTGATTTTTTGGGCAACAATCGCCCTTTTTTGGGCAACTGGGGGCATTGCCCAGGGCAACTGGGGTAGAAATATCCCATTTGGGTTTTGGGCTATTTTAGTAATTATCCCTTCAGAAATTTCCTTGTTTAAAGATTTGATTTGCATATTCAACTTAACATCGAGAGTGTCATATTTGATTTGCAAATGTTTTTCTCTTAAAACAGAATCTCTATAACCAATTTCAAGTTCTGACTGTCGTTTGTTATTAAATTCAAAAGCTTGTTCATTCACCTTATATCTCTCAAGCTCAGCGGTCAATTTTTCATTCGCGGCCTTAACATCGCGATTGATCTGTTTGACCTTTTCAATTTCAATACTACAGGTATTCAATAATGATTCAAATAAAGCACGTGTTTCCTCATCATTCTCAGTATGCTGTGACTCGAGACTTCCATTAGGATCCATATCTGGAGTAGCCAAATTAGTATTGCTACAACTTGGGGAGTCCATATATGTATCGTAAGTGGGTGCAGGAGTCGCAGGATGCTGTTCATTCTGAGGTGACATTTCAAACATTTCATTATTGTGACATGTAGCATATGGTGGTACCTCAGAGACTCCATTGATATCATAAGCAGGAGGTGCCTCAGAATCCGTGTCATATTTCACCTCCTGAAGATTAGCCATAAAAATGCAGTTGGCATCAATATCTTCCAGGTCTTCCATTTCATCTATCAAAGCCATGAAATCATTCTCCTCTGCACTCAACTGTAACCCGGCCGTTTCCTTCTGTGACAACAGCAATGCTTTCTACAGATAAGCTGGATCTTTCTTTTTCGGCCTCTTGGGATAGTTCCTTGCCATGTGACCAGTTCCTTGACAGTTAAAACACTTCATATTCCCCTGATTCACATTCCCAGCATTCCCAGCAACTGGAGCAGCAACATTCCCAAACTGATTACCCATATTCTGATCCCTTTGATTTCCAGCAACTTGACCCAACTGATTCTGATTACCCATATACTAACCCCTCTGATTGCCTGCATACTGCCCTGGATTACCCATTTGAAACCTTGTAGCATATCCTTGCTGATTCCCATAAACTCCAACCATTTGTCCTTGATGACCCATATTGAAACTCGGCTATGCAATCTGCCTGTTTCGAGTGTTCGATGAAATTCTTTGGTTGTTGTTGGTAGGTGTGGAATAGCGTCCTTGGAATGCTTTAGACATTAGAGCAAATGCATGTGTCATAGCAACAAAGGCTTCTTCTTGGTCAGTGACTTCAGGTCCTTAGAATGATGGATACTGTTGTTGTGGAATGACTTGTTGTTGTTGTGGGTAGAATGGTCGTTGTTCTGGTATGACCGTGGTTTGAGGAATGTATTGTTGTTGCATGTAGTTCTGAGTGGGAGTTGATGATGATGGTAGTGTATTCATTGTTGAAGGTGTTGGTGCTTGAGCAATTAATGCTAGAGGATCATGTTGTTTGGCTAGCTTCTCTTTCCTAACTTCATCTGCCTCTTTCTGGTTTTGTTTCAAAAAGTCATAGAGCTGATCATAGTTCACCTCATGAAGGTTCTTTGTTTAGTTAACGATTGTGACATATCGTCCCCATTCCTCTGGAAGGTTGTTGATGAACTTGATGTTTTGAACAATTTGCCTTGGTGACAACTTATTCCTGATAAGCTCGTTCATGAGAGTACAAAACCTTGTGTAGTAAGATTCAATTGGTTCAGCTGGGGTTGATGTGAACTTTTCCCATTCAGTTAGAAGCTTGTTTTCAATGTCTTGTTGACCAATTTCCGTACCATGACAAAGCCTTCTAACTCGTTCCCACATATCGTAAGCAGTTTCACAACTGTCAAAAGCACAGAATATTTCTCGTGGTAAACCAAGTTGAATTAAGGTCATTGCCAAGTCATCAGCTTCGATTTTCTTCCAATCCTCTTTTGTGTATTCCTCTTCCTTTTGATCACGAAAGGATGGTGCAACGGGAGGTGTTGCAGTTGGATCCCCAGCTACTTGAATCTGACGAGGCTTGAATGGTCCTTTCTGGATGGAGTTAAGCAAGAGTCTACCTTGACCATTAGGTTTGGTTTTGATGTATCGAAGCATACGGCTTTTCCATGGAAGATAACCACCTTTTTCAAGCATTGGAGGACGGTTTTCAGCACCAGCTGCATGGATATCTTGTTGAGTTGCCATTGATGTTGTTGTTGTATGATAAAGTTGATTCAGTTGATTCAGGATCGTTGCAAAGAAATAGGTGTTGTGGTTGTTTGAAGATGAAACTAGTTGTTGTTGTGAAGTCTTGGTTCTTTGTTGATGATCGGTTGAAGTTACTTGCAATTTAGATAAACTATGACAAATTAAATAAAGTTACTAAATTTGACTAGACAATAATTTAGACAAAATCAAAAGTTCACAAATTCGACAAAGTTATGTAAATTACAATTTAGATAAAACGACAATTTCTATAGAAATTTCAATATAAACCAAAATTTATACAAATTATGGCAGAATTTCAATTTGTATAGAATTTATCTAATTTATATAAATTTGTAATTTATATAAAAAATCTAACTAATTTACAAAAATTAGTAGATATCCGTATGTCGAAGTATTTTACACACTTATACAAGTGAGAAAATACTGAGTTCACTTTTGTTGTTGTAGAAATTACGTTCGAATCAAATTTATAAAGTTTACTTAAGTTGTTGGATGTTTAAATCAATTGCGAGGGCTGAAGTTGCCGATTGCGAAAAGTACTTAAAACTGTCAACAATTGCGAAAGGGACTAGTTCTGTCAATCTTTGAAACTTCTTGAATCTACCACAATTGCGAAAAGGGATCAATTGCGAAGAGGGATTCAATTGCGAAAGAGTTGACTGTCAATTGCGAAATCTTTGACCTTCCTCAATTGCTAAAGAAGCAGCACAATTGCGAAAACTCTTGACAATTGCGAAAAACCCTTGTTTATCGCAAATCTTTACAAGATTTCGATAATTTTCACAAGTCGAGTAGCCCACTTTTATCACAATTCTTATACAAGAAAAATGATAAAAAATCCAACGCAACTTTGTAGATTTGAACCTTGGTCTTTTGTAGTACTTTATGACGATCACAACTTCAAAATCCCACGAAATACTTTTGAAGCTCACGTTTCACAACCAAAGTTACAACCTTTTTGATCAAAACACACGATTACACCAAAAAGCTTCAAGCTTTATCCTTAAAACTCACTAGATAGTGCGTATGAATTAAAAAGCTACAACCTTTTTATCACAAAACTCACGTTATACAACCAAAAGCTTCAACCTTTTGTCAATTCCATACGTTATAATCAGAAACAAGATCAAAAGTACATGACTTTATGAAAGAACACGCAACTTATAACTTGTTTGATTAAAAAAAACGATACACAACTAGACCTATAACTTTGTTTGGCGGATGATACCACTTGTAATAACTAGAATCCTACCTTTAACACACAACTAATAACTATATAACTAATCCGTGACACTCAATAGAATAAGAATAGATGAGAAGAAGATGTGGCTATGTGATGACTTTAACCGAATGTTTATTAAGAAACCATGAGAGAACAAACAAAGATAAAACACACACCTACACACTCTCACCTACACAAGACTAAGAGGCACACTAAATTTGTGAGAGTGTGTGGTATTTATAGAAACAAAGGGATGCCCTAAGTGGCTTACACTTGGGCTTGGTGGGCTTTGTGTTGGACTTGGGCTTTTGCATATTTCTTGAACTTTTTCTATTACAAACTCCAACACAAAGCCTTTTTGAACTAAACCAATTACACGACACACAAACTTTACATATTACAAATGACCATCACTTCACTAAAATAAAAATGCTAACAGCTAGGGACTTATTTCTGGCAACAAAGGTACCTAGGCAATAATACTTTCTGGTAAGCATACTGGTAAGCATACAGTTTAAATCACTTGTGTCCAAATTGTAAAATAACATGTACCTCCCCCAATGGGTTTATAAGCAGTTTAAAGAGTTAAAGTAGGGCTATGAACTCACCGTAAGCAACAGTGAATGGCAAGGTGCAAATAAATTGACAAGTAAGCCGAGAAGTCCTACGAACAACTTAAAAATAATATGTTGCGTCTTAGGTTTTAAAATAATAGAGTATGAATGCAAGAAAGTTTTATATAATTATTATATTAATTATGCAATTGTACATAGAGTTTTTAATGTTTATAAAGTGTCAGAGACTAAAATTGACAAGTTAGGAAAGTGTTACGAGTCTTAATATATAAGTTGTCCGAGGTTCGGATTTTATGTTATTTCTGAAGTCCAACTATTCTATTGTGTTACTACGTAGTTAAATTGATCTATAGAAATTTAGTGTTTTTATTTCCTAAAAGTGGGTCATACCACTTGTAGTAAAATAAATTAATAAGTGTTTGTAGAAATTTATAATTTATAAATTTTTAAGTTACAAAATAATTATAATCATTATTTTTAATGTTTATAAGTTTTATAAAATATGTGAGACCATTTTCAAACTAGTTTTGATAAATTAATTAGTTTTTATATAAAGTGCGTTTTTTGATAAAAAGTTTGTATTTGATATTAAAAATATCGTTTCTCACAAACCGTAAGGAGTTAAGCTTCAAATTTTATATTCCCGGAAAGATATTTAAGTATTCTAATCAGATTTGTGGGTCCCACTGCTCTGAAAATTATATAACTTAAGTGAAATTACCATTTTACCCTAATGTGTCAAGTCTGATCCGGGACAGCACCTAACAGTCCCACCGTTTTTGCGATAAGTTGAGTTCCGTAACTCCTTTTAATGCGGGGTTTTCGGCTACGTTCAAGTTAAAGTGTTACTTCAACTTTTATGTTTGGTGAAACTGATGGTTCAATACAAAATTTTAGACTTTTTAGCCATTCAAATCTGGTGTGCGTTTTCCGACAACCTTTGCCGTTTATTTTCTAATTAATTCATCGGGTATCGTCTCACGACCAACCACCCGGCAAATCGAAGCTAAGAGATAGATCTACAGGCCTATATTTTTATCTAAGTCTCAAAATGTACTGATTAAGTGCAGTAATTACAAAAACAGTCCCTGGTCCAAAAGGGTCTTTGCAAACTTAGTCCCAATCATAGTTTTAGGTAATTTAAGCTATGTACAATGCATAAATTAATGTAACAAGTATATGAAATATGAAAAGTACATAAAATAAGATGTACATCAGTAGGTAAATGGAAAATAATATTTGGTGGTTTCTTACACAAATGAGATGGAATACAAGAGAAATTAAGAATCAATGACACCAACTTTGTAATCACCAAATCAACTAGCCTTCAAATCTTTTCACCAAAACTTTTTGAGGACACAAGATGAAGGTACAAAACAATTGCTAAGAACTTCTTTAAATCATTGTATAGCTTCACAAATAAAGCACTTGGATAGGAGATTTTTGCACTAGCATCAACTATGGAGTATAAGCTTTCATTTTCTTTATAAATATTTGGTAAGATTTCAAGTTATGGTGGGTGTTTTGATGGTGGAAGTGTACTGAAAAGGGGAGAGACAAGGGAAATATTTGTGTGGTTTTGAGATCTACAAATGAGTGGTTTATGGTATTGTAGTTTGTGTTGGATGGTTTTATGTAAACATAGACTAGTGTACAAATTTTTAGGACAATTGTCCTTGTGGTTAACCCATAACCGGCCACCTCTACAAGAGGTGGTAGGTTTGTTATTTTTTTGGTGATTTTTGGTTTAAGGGGTACCATTTAGTGTATAGTTTGATCCCGGTAATTACAAACGTGGAGTTTTTAAGACGCGAAACTTAAAATCGGGTAACGTAAAAATACAAAACTTATTAAAATATTAAAACTTGACGTCAAAACCTATTTTGATATTTTAGGTGATTCTTGAGCTTGTTGAGTGATTAATTGGTGTTTAAAAATTGAAACCACGCAAAACACAAAATGTGAAAAGTTTAACAGAAAATAAAAAGTGAAAATGGGATATTTAAAATGTGATTGTAAGAAACCCAAATGCATAAAAATAATTATACCGAGTATTGTCGGGTGTCGGTTTGAGTTAAATGTACGTTTAACAGCGTACGCGGGATAACTTATCTAGTTACTCGCAAGATTAAACTTACTTAAAATAAAATAAGTAAATTAAATAATTAAATAATGACCTCAAAATTGTGAATTGTTACAGTACCTAATCCTTAAAGGGAATCCCATCCCAGGATTCAGTTTGAGTTAGATGTCGAAGATGTGTTAGTGAAAAGGTGTGGATATTTCTGACGCATCTGGTCTTCTCTTTCCCAAGTGTATTCTGGTTCTCGTCGAGAGTTCCAACGAACCTTGACAATAGGGATACGGCTCTGCTTCAGACGCTTGACCTCTCGGTCCATGATTTCTACAAGTTCTTCTATAAAGTGCAGTTTGTCATCAATTCGAAGCTCATCCAATTGAATGAAAAGACTCTCATCTGACAAACATTTCTTCAGATTTGAAAAGTGAAAAGTGTTGTGAATTCCTTGAAGTTCTCCTGGTAGTTCTAATTTGTACGCTACTAGGCCAACCCTAGCTAGGATCTTGAATGGCTCGATGTAATGTGGACTTAGTTTCCCACACTTCCCAAAATGAATCACGCCCTTACATGGCGAAACTTTGAGCATAACTCTGTCTCCCATATTAAACTCCAAAGGTTTGCGTCGTACATTGGCATAACTCTTCTGCCGATCTCTTGCAGCTTGCAGTATGTTCCTGATTTCTACAATCTTCTCGATCGTTTCACGAATGATTTCTAGACCCGTGAGTTGGACATCTCCAACTTTAGTCCAACAAACAGGTGATCAGCACTTTCGACCATAAAGTGCTTCAAGTGGCGCTGCCTTGATACTGGCGTGATAACTTGTGGTTGTAGGAGGATTCGATTAATGTCAATTGATTTTCCCAACTATTACTAAAATCAGTCACACATGCTATTGTCAATCTTAGGCAGGTCTGGTAGTATGTGAGTGTAGCGGTTGTTTTCGAGGTTTGATCCTAAGATTTGTTATGGGATTGTGCGTTCTCCTGCTTAGAGGCATTGATAAGTAAATTTGTCCGATATTTTTATTTGCGTTTACACGAATTTGACCAAATCAATAATTCAAGAGACACAATTCTTTGTTTGAGGTTAATAGTCGAGTAAAATAATGCGACCCTGAAAAATTTAAAGTTTAGTAGAACGGATTTTAAATATGGTGTAAATAAGAAAATTTCACAAAAGTCAATGTTTAGCCGTTTCTTAACATACAAAAGTTCGGTAAGGTTTGACTAGAAAATTTTTAACTTGTTAGAATAAGTATTTTAGAAAAATCATAACGAGTTTTATGGTTAATATAAATGCCCTATATAAGTTCTTTAAGAGTGAAAACATCGGGGAAACAGGTATAGTCGGGTATGCATACCTATATAAGCTTTCAAAGGTTTAAGGACATAGTCTAGTTTCCAATGCTTGGTAGTGTTTGATGGCTAAATATCGGGTGAAGTTTATAAATATGGTACTTAATTCACTTGGGCAGTATTGGGATGTATCATGACCTATATTGTTGTGCTAGTGGTATGGAATTAAGTCATGAGGTGTTTTCCTTGGTTACAAGTGAAAGTTGTGTATCAATGGTCGCTCGGTATGTTGGAACTTCTTGGCATCTCAGTGTGGGAGTGAGGTTATATAAAACGGATGACTGAATAATCTAGAATTCTTAGAGGATACAATGTAGTAAGGGTGGTTGTTCATTGATAGTCCAATCCAAGGTATCCATTACTTACAAGAGAAAATCTCATTATATGGTGTGGAGAGGGTGAACTATACATTGACGGAATAGTGTCAAGTCATGGTGTATTGTTATTCCTAGTCGTTGATAGAGATGCTTGATTCACTTCTAAGGTTTGGTTTAGTGAGCAACAGTGTTTTGGATAACTCTTACATCCCAGTCAGGCTAATACTCTCAAAGAATTAGTTGAAGGATTAGGCAATTGTCCCAAAGATAGTTGCTCGGGTTGCTCCGTAAGTTCTTAAGAATTTTGTTAGGTTATAAGTCAGCCCATTGTATGCTCCTAGCCCTTGCCAAAAGTTTTATTGGTCCCTTCATTATTTACTTCCATCGAGGGGTCCTCCCCGTATTGTTAAGATCTTATTACCATAAGGTACGTGAACGATTTTCTCATCGTAGATGATTGTGTTATTTTAGCAACCAGACCATACTAAGAAAAGAATGTCTAAGCCTCAAGTTCTATGGGCACTAGTTCGATTTCTTATGGGTATCTAGTAGGTTTAGGATGCAACCTCGAAAGATGACGTCGGTTCCTATTAGCAGTCAGATGGCTAGTTCGGTGGTACACTTAATACTTAACGTGGAAGGTAAAGTCTTGAAGAATGCTGTTGATTGCTACTAGCAATCAGTTGGTTGATTCAGTAGCGTACTTAGTGTTTAATGCGTAAGGTACGGTTTTGATTAAGGGACTGAATGTAATCATCATCACGATTGACACCGATTTTTAAAGTGAAGGTATATCTTAGTTACCCTTGGGGTTATGAGTCATTTGGTAGTTATCGAATTTAGAGGTTGTTTGTTTGACGGTGGAATATTCGAAATCGGAAGAATGTGAAGTAAAGAGAGATGTCATAAGGTTAAGTTTTGTAAGAATTCCTTTGGTCATAATCGTAGGTAATCCCGTTGGTAGGTTGCCCTCTGATGGTTAGTGGTGTAACTTGACCTCTCGAATTGGAACGTGATGCGAGACAAGGCTGAATTTATGTGACAAGGTCAGGTAGAAGTCTATCTGGTTACTGTGTTTACTAGTATGAATACCCATAAGTTTCACTTCGTTTGTCTATTCACGTGAGTTTGTTATTTCTCGAGAATGGAAATAGAAAATTTGACTTTGATAAAATTTTAGGCAACCATTCTTAGCATAGCATGATCCTACCTGAATTATACATAGGTGATCAGGCTTTGTATAATTAAGGTCCAACGATGCAATGCTGAGTTTAGTTATTAGAAAAATATTGGTCCTTCTGTTTGCGAGGTTACAATATAAAATACTTTTCAAGGAGGTATATAGTTCAGGGGGTAATTACATAATACTTTGTAAAACGGTTTGTGAAATAATTTGTAGGGTAATAAGAAAATTTTTTTTTTTTTTTGCAAAATAGTAGTAAAGTAGTTCATAGGGTGACAGCAAAATAATTTGTGAAATAACGGTGAAATAGTTTGTAGAGTAATTGTAATGCAGTCTTATTGCTCTAATAGACAGTGGCTAAAGCAGTTCACAGGGGAGTAAAATAGTTTATAAGGTGTTAGTAAAACTTGTAGGATAGTTGTAACATAGTTTATAAAATGCTAGTGAAGTCATTTGTAGGTTTATGAAATAGTAGTCAGATAGTGAATCGATTTATTACATGCTAATAATATAGTTTGTAAATTAATTTGTGAATTAGTTTATAGGGCAATAGGAAAAACAATTCATTGTTTATAAGATAATAGTAAAGTCACAAATTTGATTTTTATGATATAGTGGTAGGACAGTTCATAGGACGACGGCAAAATGGTTTGTAGGATATTTGAAAACCGTCTGTGTGTTCGTAGCGACACAGTTTATTATTTTATTGAGGGGGGGGGGTAGCAAGGTAACCAACTGGTTTATAATATGAATACAAATAGTTGAAAATGATGACAAAGCGGTTTATTAGGTGGCAAAGTAGTTTGTAGGAGAGTGACAAAATGATTGATGGGATAGTGACAAACAGTGTATAAAATTTTTAGCGAAATGGTTTATAAAGTGATAGTAATGGTTTCACAAGATAATAGCAAAACTGTGTGTAAGGTGCTTACAAAATGGTGGTCAAAACAGTTTTCAAATGGGTAATACAGTTTATAAGATGACAACTAAAAATTGTTGTAGAATAGTTATGAACTAGGTGGTAACAAAACAGATTTATATGGTACTTAGCAAATTATTTTATAGGATGTAGGAGTCTATAGGGTATCACCCAAATATTTTACGTGTTATAAGTAAATTAATTTAGAACAGGGTGGTAATGTATTTTCGTAAAGCGGTTGAAAAGATGGTGGAGAAATGGGGAGTGAAATAGACGAGAGTTATAATAACATGTCAGCAACAAAAGATGGAGAATTCATTGGATGGAGACGTACGTAATACAACGAGATTAACTCAACCATGATGAGATCGGAATAAGTCACGATAAGAGTCAATCATAATAAGGGTGAATCACGACAACCATAATATATAATCATAGCATGTGTGGATACAATCACAACACACATGTGAAAAATCTCGGCGTACGTAAAATAACTTGCTACGGTTTGTCATACAACAAAATACCACAAGTGACATTATTATGGCCACACATCCCGTGGCTAGGATAATAGAAGCTACTGATGATAATAGTCTAGTCTAGGAGTTTCCCGGTGCTCATCTAGGTGGAAGGCATCATCAGGGTCAAATCCCTGTTCGGGAACGGGTGGTGCAAGGTCGAGAATCTCTGGTAATGGATCGAGTAAGTGAATTGGGGAAACTGGTACTAAAAGTTTACATAAAGAAATGGTGATCAAAAGTAAATCAAGTATATATAAATGTCCTTTTTATAAATACGTGTGTATATAAATATTATTTATATAGACAAGTGTAATAGTGTATAAAATAAGTGTTCATGAAGTGTAAGTGCACGGGGAGTGTAAGGCAATGCAAAGTAAAGTAGTTAAAATATAAGGAGCGGTTATAGTCTAGGTCTAAAAAAAATGTGACCTGGTTCTCTATAATCATGGCTCTGCTACCAATCTATCACACTCCCAAAATATCGCAGCTGAATGTAATATCATTGGGGGCTACTTATTAGTACAACAGTCATAATCATAGAAAACAACTCTAAAGAGACGGTTTTTAAGGTTTATCATTCGATTGTAATAAAACATCAGAGTTACAAGAGGTCCCAAATAGTTTTAATTTGCATAACACGTAAACATAAAAGTTTATAAAGGTTTATCGAATGATAATATTTTACAAGCCATCAAAACATTCTCCGTGCGACTTCGTGCTTGCCAAAATTCCTTAAGGACCTGAGATAAAACATGCTAAAAAGTCAACACAAAGGTTGAGTGAAATTAATAGGTTTATAAATAATTAATGGACCACAAGATTTCAGAGTTAAAGTAATAATTTTAACGAATACAATTATGGGTAAATAGTAAATATTGCATTAAGCTCATGAACTCAAACGTTAACTAATATCATAGAATGATATTAATAATGCTCTAAAAGGTAATTTGCCATATTACCTAAATTTCTAAATATTATGTGTCCGTTTGACCTACAGTTATCAAGTGAGCGCTACTCACCTAGACAGGCTCATCAAGCCCAATATGTTTATTCATAATATTAGCGTTTACTCAGTATGTAATTAATGGTTCATGATGTTAGAGACTTATTTCTGGCAATAAAGGTACCTAGGCAATACTACTTTCTGGTAAGCATATAATTTAAATATTTTTGTGCAAATTGTAAAATAACATGTATCTCCCCCAATGGGTTTATAAACAGTTTAAAGAGTTAAAGTGGGGCTATGAACTCACCGTAAGAACAGTGAATAGAAAGGTGCAAATAAAGTGACAAGTAAGCCGAGAAGTCCTACGAGCAACCTAAAAATAATATGTTGCATCTTAGGTTTTAAAATAATAGAGTATGAATGCAAGAATGTTTTATATAATTATTATATCAATTATGCAATTGTACAAAGAGTTTTTAAGGTTTATAAAGTGACAGGGGCTAAAATTGACAAGTTAGAAAAGTGTTACGAGTCTTAATATATAAGTTGTCTGAGGTTCGGGTTTTATGTTATTTTTACAGTCCAAATATTCTAATGTTTCACTACGTGGTTAAATTGATCTATAGAAATTTAGTGAGTTTATTTCTTAAAAGTAGGTCCTACCACTTGTTGTAAAATAAATTAATAAGTGTTTGTAAAAATTTATAATTTATAAATTTTTTAGTTACAAAATAATTATAATCATTATTTTTAATGTTTATAAGTATTATAAAATATGTGAGACCATTTTCAAACTAGGTTTGATAAATTAATTAGTTTTTATATAAAGTGTGGTTTTTGATAAAAAGTTTGTATTTGATATTAACAATATCGGTTATCCCAAACCGTAAGGAGTTAAGCTTCAAATTTTATATTCCCGGAAAGGTATTTAAGTATTCTAATCAGATTTGTGCGTCCCACTGCTCGGAAAATTATATAACTTAAGTGAAATTACCATTTTACCCTAATGTGTCAAGTCTGATTCGGGATAGCACCTAATAGTCCAACCGTTTTTGCGATAAGTTGAGTTCGGTAACTCCTTTTTATGCGGGGTTTTTTGCGCCGTTCAAGTTAAAGTGTTACTTACAACTTTTATGTGTTGTGAAACAGAGGGTTCAATACAATTTTTTAGGCTTTTTAGCCATTCAAATCTGGTGTGAGTTTTCTAACAACCTTTGCCGTTTATTTTCTAATTATTTCATCAAGTATCGTCTCACGACCAAACACCTGGAAAATCGAAGCTAAGGGATAGATCTACAAGCCTATATTTTTATCTAAGTCTCAAAGTGTACTGATTAAGTGCAGTAATTACAAAAACAGTCCCTGGTCCAAAAGGGTCTTTGCAAACTTAGTCCCAATCATAGTTTTAGGTAATTTAAGCTATGTACAATGCATAAATTAATGTAACAAGTATATGAAATATGAAAAGTACATAAAATAAGATGTACATCAGTAGGTAAATGGAAAATAATATTCATTTCAAACTCGTCGTGCATGATTTTAGAAAAATCATCACACAATTATTGACAAGTAGATCCGAATATAATATCTTCTATGTAAATTTGAATAATGATAGTATGTGATTGGTTTTTCTTGGTAAACAATGTATTATCTACTAAACCCATTGTATATTTATTATCTATAAAAAAGGTTTTAAGTCTATCGTACCAAGCTTTAGGAGATTGCTTAAGACCATAGAGAGCTTTCTTGAGTTTGTATACATATTCTGGTTTTTCAAAATCCACAAAATTGGGAGGTTGAGACACATACACTTCTTCATTAATGAACCCGTTTAGAAAAGCACTTTTAACATCCATTTGATAAAGTTTGAAATTTTTAGCAAAAGCATAAGCCAAAAGCATTCTTATAGATTCTAATCTAGCTACGGGAGCATAGGTCTCATCAAAATCTATTCCTTCTTGTTGGTTATATCCTTGTGTAACAAGTCTAGCTTTGTTGCGGGATACTATCCCATTTTCGTATAGTTTACTTTTGAAAACCCATTTTGTACCAATTATTTTTTGATTTTTAGGAAGTGGAACAAGGTTCCAAACATCATTAGTTACAAATTGATTTAACTCTTCTTACAAAGCCATTATCTAACTTTTGTCTTTAATAGCTTCATTAACGTTTTTAGGTTCTAAAGAAGACACAAAACAAAAAAGATTACTTTGATTTTGTGCTTGAGAACGTAAGGTTCTTTCATTCAATTTTCCTATGACAATTTCCAAAGGATGGTTTTTAGACTCTTTAACGTTAACTATTTCTTTATTTAATGGTTCATCTTCCTTGTTATTAGACTCATTAACTTGATCTTCAATAATTTGACTCTCTATTATATCATCATCTACGAGAGGTTGAGATTTAGGAGGACGAATTTCATCGAACTTAACATTTAAAGACTCTTCTATTCTCATAGTTTCTTTGTTAAGTATTACGTACCCTTTACTATTTGGGGAATATCGTAACAAAATATCTTCGGTAGACTTAGGATCAAGTTTTATAAGATAGTATTTTGTATTAAGGATGAAGCATTTGCTTCCAAAGACTTTGAAGTGATCTAGGGATGGCTTTTTACCTTTGAATAACTCATAAGGGGTCATACCTAAAAAGGGTCTAATTAGAATTCTATTTAGAATGTATGTTGATGTGTCGACCACCAAAATTTTTGAGGAATTGATTGTTCATTTAGCATGGTTCGACTCATTTCTTGTAGAGTATGACTCTGACGTTCAACTACCCCGTTTGATTATAGAGTACGTGGAGCCGAGAAATTATGAGTAATACCATTAGCATCACAAAAAGCTCTGAATTATACTTCGTTATCAAACTCCTGACCATGATCCGTACGGATTGACACTATTGATGAACCTAGTTGTTTTTGAATTTTCTTACTTAAGATTTCAAATTGATCAAAAGCTTCGGTTTTGTTTTTCAAAAATCTAGTCCATGTATACCTTGAGTAGTCATCAACTATCACTAAAGTATAGAAGTTTCCTCCGTAACTTTGAATAACCGATGGACCTAATAAATTCATGTGTAAAAGTTCTATACACTAAGTAGTTGATACCATATGTTTAGCTTTATGACTAGAAAGGACTTGTTTTCCTATTTGTGACATTTCATAAATTCAAGGCCATTCTTTAAACCATAATATATTTTACTTTCTCTTTGAGTAAAAATTTCCTTTTCAGTTTTTACCCGATTTAGCAAATTTCGCGTTTTTAGCTTTTCTCGAGCCGTGCTTAGGATTTATATCCATGACCTTGTCTCAAGTGATTCAATATTCCTTCATTTACCCATAGAAATCAAGTAATTCTATTTTCCACATTTCCCACTTCGTTTCACAATTTCGTTAATTTTTAGTAACTATTCTCGTTTTAACATTTAAACCTTTACATTATATTTCACCACTACATTTTTACACTTAACTAATAACTTTGCAACAAAAAAAAAAAAATCTTCTCCCTTTTTAAGGCCCTAGGCCGGCCTCTAAACCCACACACACACTCTTTATAATTTTTTTTCATTTCCAAGAAGTTAATCATACCTCCTCCCATGCAAATCTCACCTAAAACAAAAACCATCCAATTTCCTTTCTTCTTCCTTGTGGGATGCCAAAATTTAACACAAAAACACCCTCATCTCATCTTGTTTTTAATCACAAAATCATCTTCACAACATCCTCTTGAAGGTGCTCTCCAAAGATGGTGACTTGAATCAAAGTTTTGAAGGTTTTATTGAAGTTTCTTGATGTTTTCTTGGAGTTTTTCTTGAAGTCTTCCTCAAAGTTGTTTAGAAGTTTTTCCAAGGTGGTTAAGGGCTGTGAATCTTAGGGTTTATCAAGGGTAATATTTGGGTATAAAGGTTGGTTGAAAGATTTTGGTATTGGGTCTCTTAGTTGGTGATTATTAGGCTAGTTGTTCTTGTTCTTGATCTCTTGTTCTCCATCCATAAAATCTTTGTAAGGAACCACCTCTCATCTTTTCATTTCACTACTGTATTTACATGTTACTTTATGTATTTTATATGCTTCATAAGTTATTTATGCTTGATTATACTTGGTACATATTAAAAATCACTAGAAAACCCTAATAGGACTTGTATTGCAAAACAGTCTGCTGATCAGTGGTAATAAGGTAATTAACTGGACGAATCAGTAGACTTTGGACCTAAACTAAAAATATGTAGTTGTAGATCTATGTCTTGTGGTCATTTCCCCGGGTGGCGATTTCCGAGACGACACCCGATGATTAAGATATGATTTTTCTTGTAAAAACAGTTAGATTTTGTATACTGTTCCCATTCGGGGCAAAAGTCAAGTTTTATGGCAAAACTTTTTAAATAGCAAATATGTAGCCTGTTCTAGAGAAACAGAGCTATCATCTCCAATTGATTTCACCTTCATAGAGTCTGTAGATTTTAAGATATGGTCGTTTTGGTAAGACGTAAAACTCAGTCAATTTCACCATTTGGGTAGACATGTAAAGAAAAATTATAAAAAGTATTCATACCTGCAAACTTTTGAGTAAACTCATTTTTACAGTAAACTAAGGACTTAGAGGAAACTAGGGATATAAAGAACATAATTTTTCGACTTACGGTTTACAAGTTATGAATTTTTGAAAGTGGTTAAGTTATAAAAAGGTTAATAACTTGTATAATTGGACCTTAAGTTTTATTTTGAACCACCTAGTATATTTTGGACCTTTAGACATAATCTGAACCTTTTGACTAAAAATCGACCCCTTTTGACTAAATTAGACCCTTAGACTTAAATTGGACCTTTAATACTTATTTTGGATTTAGGAATAAAAATGGAATAAAAACTTGAGATTTTGTAAGAAATGTAAAATTTATACTTGTAAATCATTTTTAAATGCCAAATTAAATCTTGATACTTATTTAACTTTATGTACCAAGCATAATTGAGATTGTAATTTATATAGCATATAGTAATGATTGTATCATTATTCTTAGAATCTAAGACACGCGTATATATTCTAGGTTGCTCGTAGGATTCTTGCGGTTATTCCTTCTCCATCTCACTTGATTGTTCGCCTTTGCTTACGGTGAGTTCATAGCCCCACTTTAACTCTTAAACTGTTTATAAACCCATGGGGGAGATACATGCTAGTTTTACAAACTGAATACAAGTAGTTTTTAGTATGCTTGACCCGATACATGATTATAGTTATTGAGAAATCTTTTGCCATTCAAAGTCCCTAATTTCATGAACCTAATTCTGTGGGAAACACTAATATTATGAATATGCATATTTGGCCTGACAAGCCTGTCCGGATGAGTCGCGCTCATATTGAAACGGGTAGCATAATATTTAGAATATCTTGGTAAATTGGCAAACTTACCTCTTAAGGGGCATTATTATCACAGTCAAGGTTCGGTGCCATGGGCTCGATGCTATAATCTTATTTCCCGACTTGTATTCATTACATGTCAATTTATGAATAATGCTTGTATTCAACTTATTACTTATTAAACTCTATGAATTCACTCAACTTTATGTTGACTTTTTAGCATGTTTTATCTCAGGTCCGTAAGTGCTTAATGCTTGGATGGGCGTGCAAGGACATGGATGGATGGACACGTGTTATTTCACACTTGATGGAACTTTTAATAACTCAAAAACTTATGTTGTGTTTAAATTATGTATCTTTTGGACTCTTGTCCTGGTTAAAACTTTTGGGACCTTACTTTGTAAAACTCTGATTATATTAAATGTGAGCTTTGTTTAAAAACATCTTTAATTATTTCGATGTTTTATATGACTTGTACTATGTGACTAATAGATAACACCCCATGTTGTATTCCGCTGCGTTCCGAAAAATGAGGGTGTTATAGATTGGTATCAGAGCACATGTTATAGTGAACTAGGTCGTTTTCTTTTAAAAACCTAGACTATAACCATTCATTTTTCAAAAGTCATGAGTTCCATCATCTTGTCCGATATCCATGTGCGCCTACTTCCTAAATTTCCTATTACTCCATTGAGTATATATCTTTATTATATTATACTAAGGATAATTATAGGAGCACTATAATTATTTCTTAACGCGTCCGATAATTCGCGAAAATATCACTTCTTATATATGTAACCTTTTGTGCACTAAGCCTCCTTGTTGTATTTTTTGCTATTCTTGAGCATTATAAATTTCCATTCGGAAATTTATACACATCTTCAAGTACACCCTTGTTATACGTATACGTATAGTGAATATTACTATAAGTACTTAAGATATTGTTCGACTATCTTGGTTGTTCCTAAAGCATCGCTATATTATTCTTTATTATGAAGTTTCTCCATGTGAATACTAAAATATTCCAGACATTGTATGCAATTACAATGGTCTCTCTTATTTCTCAGACATTGTAGGTGGTTACAATGGTCTCTCTTATTTATCAGACATTGTATGCGATTACAATGGTTCTCTTATTTATCAGACATTGTAGGTGATTACAATGGTCTCTCTTGTTTCTCAGACATTGTATGTGATTACAATGGTCTCTCTTATTTCTCAGACATTGTAGGTGATTACAATGGTCTCTCTTGTTTTTCAGACATTGTATGCGATTACAATGGTTTTCTTATTTATCAGACATTGTAGGTGATTATAATGGTCTCTAAACTCTTTCATAACCGTATGTAATATCATTTCATATAACATCCAAACATGTTGTAGTTTGTCAATTTCTATTGGTTGTCTTACTCCCCGTGAACTCACCACTCATTTAAAAACAACCCTTTTGGAGTTTGATTTTCTAGTCACATTGGTGTAAGACTTGAAGCCCTAGAGTACAAGTAATTTATTTTTCCTAACCTTTTCTTTTCATTAAAACACTTTATACTTTGAATTATTCATAGCAATTTCTAAGATAGATTAAACAACTCTTGCGTGCATTATGTTGGAAGAATTGATCAAGTTTTCATAGGAATATAAGAGTTAGATAGATAATTAGGTTTGATTAAGTTATTAAATGCAAGAGTTGCAAGCTACATTTTGATTACTAGTCTTGTTTCCACTTTATTTTACTTTTGTAAACACCTCAAGCTTTCTTTAAAAACCACTTTGTTTCCTGGACATATTAATATTTGATCCACTTAAGAGTTTTTCATAATTGGTTTCTATATTTGAACCACAAAACCTAGCTTAGGAGCACTAGAAAGACATGACTTTGAAAGGTGAATCTGTCCAAATTAGTATCTGTTGGAAAATGAATCACCCATTTTACTTCGGTAAGTTTTGAATCTAAAATAAAAATATAAAGATGTAGATCTGTGTCTCAGAGTCATTTTACCAAAAACCTCATGTCCTAATTCATCCCGATGATTTTTGGAGAAAATCCACACTAAAACTTGTTCAGAAGTTGCCTGTCAGTTTTCTAAGGCCAAAAACTCCCAGATTTAAGCATTTCTACTACCTGGTCCTTTTGAATGAAATTTAGCCAAGACATAAACAAAACTTCTCCAATAGGATTCATGCCCATAGGTGACCGGACCTACACACACTCCTTGTGTTAGATGTGATACTAAGAATTATACGTAGTCGCACGCGGAATTTACTAGCTAGCACTTAGAAGACCTTATGTGTTTTGTATGATTTGAATAAAAAAAAGAACACAGAATAATAACCTTCAATGATTCAATATTATTAGAATAATAATACGAGTGATCTCCTATCACTAGGGTTTACAACCTTGAATCTTTCGTACTTCTATATCTTTTTCGTATTCTATTGTGTGTTGTATAAAAACCTTAACCTAGACAATCCTTTTATAGACTAATGATTCCTTTACAAGATAACTATCAATCTAATTCTATACGATATACACAATATCTTTTCCATATTTATCTACTTACACAAATCATAAACCGTACTAACTTCTTCACTCAACAGTCTTAACTGCTCACGTCTTCAAAACTCTTCAGTAGTCTTAACTTCCATCTTCAACAGTCGTAACTGTTACCTCCAATAGTCTTAACTGCTAAAGCTTAATTTCCTAACAATCCTCCCCTAAACTTATGATTTCTATCCAAATCACTAAGTTTCTTCAAATTAAGCTTCTTCTTCTTAATGCTGAAAATTCTTTCAAACACATATCAAGCAAATCTCTTAGATCTAGCTTTCACTTCTTGTGCAAGGTTGAACATCTTTGTTACCAGTATATCAGCCATCTCAGATTCTTCATTAGCTTCTAGTTTTTCATATGTCAGCATTGTCAAAACACCTGGTCTGAGTGGATAATGTTTTTCAACCAACATATAGATATCTATTCCATCCTTGGTAGACACTCTGTGTACTCCACACATTCCAAATAACTTCCAAGTGATGTCCTTGACTTGTGCTTGAAATCTCCATATCGACTCTCAAATATCTGGTTCATAAATTCTCTTCAATTGAACCCATAGTTCTTTATCTTTATCTTCAATAGGATCAATATCTCTGAATTTCTCTTTCACTAAGCTCCAAAGTTGATTTAGATCTTCTCTGTCAAATCCTTTAAGTAAATCTTCAAACAACTTATATCTTTCAGAAATATCTCCAAGTTTGATAATCTTCCATCCCTTCATTCTGCCATCAGTGAACACTTCCCAGTCAATGATTGGATGTTTTACTTGCAAAGGTTTAATGTAATAAGACTCTGGAATAATTGTTGGGAATTATAATACGAATCAAGAGAAGACAACTTAGGTCTGGTAGTATATCGGAGTTAGGTCTGTCTTTGTAATTAGGTCTGGTAATGTAAAGTTAAGTCTGGTAGTATGTTTAAGTCTGGTTGACTTATAAAGTTAAGTCTGGTCGTGAAGTTAGGAAAGTCTGTTAGAGATAAGTTAGGAAAAGATACAAAACGTGTAAGTATCTTTATAGAAGATTTGTGTATATCTTCTGAGTCGGTTAGTATTAGGGTTTCCTTGTGTTATAAAAGGATCCCTAAAGGTTGTTAGTAAAGTGTGTGAGTTGTACGAGTTCACTATTGTGATTATAATCAATATACGAAGTTAGTGATATTCCTGTGTGTTCTTCATTGTTCTTGTTAAGATTCTGCATTAACAATAACAATCACCTAGGGTTTCTCACTTAGATTGGTTCGGATTTATCCTAACCATCTACTAGGTATTCAAGACTACTTAGTGATCCACATACAATTCGTGGACCAACAAGTGGTATCAGAGCAAGGAGAGAGACTCTGAATTCGAAGAACACTAAATCCCAAGAACCTAATTCTCACTCAAATCACCCTACACAATGTCTGAATTCGATAAGCCTGAAACTTTCTCGATCCATAACAGTGAGGATGAGAAGTCAAACCATGAAGATGAAGGAAAAACCGAAACCAGTAACTCCCAAACACAACAACAACCCATCCCTTCCACAACCACAATCTCAAACATAAAACTTCCATTACTGAAAAGAGAAGAGTATGATATATGGGCCATGGAGATGGAACACTATCTGGAGTACATTGATAGTGATGTATGGAAGGTTATTCAAAAGGGAAATTCTAAGAAAAGAATTTCACAAGGGAATGATGGGCAGATCAGAATAATGCCACCAGTATCTGCTGAGGAGATTAGGGCTGTGGAGAAGGAAAAGAAGGCCAGAACCTTGCTTCTTATGGCTATTCCTAAGGAGCATCTACAAAGGTTTCATGGCATCCTTGATGCTAAGGAGATGTGGGAGGCTATCAAGAAACGATTTGGAGGCAATGCAAACTCCAAGAAGATGCAAAAGGCTGTTCTTAAACAGCAATTTGAAACATTCAGTGTTTCAAAGACTGAAGGTTTGGAGAAGGGCTATGACAGATTTCAACATCTGTTGACACAACTGGAAGTTCATGGTGCAGCAGTTTCAAATGAGGATGCAAATCACAAGTTCCTTAGATCTTTACCATCAGAATGGGGCAATGTATCTGTGGCAATGAGAATTAAGGAGGAAGTAGATTCAATGACACCTGATGACCTATACAATAATCTCAGGATGTTTGAAAGGGACATCAGTAACAACACTCAGGCTTCAACCAGTTCATCAAATGTTGCTTTTGTGTCACAAAACAAAAGAAGTACTTACAAGGTTAAATCTGGTAGTGTTAGGTCTGGTATCTATGAAACTCCTTCAAGTGAAAGGTCCGCTTCAAGTTTTACTGATGAGGTGATACATTCTTTCTTTGCCAATCAAACGGAAGATGAAAGCTTTATTAGTGAAGACCTAGAACAGATTAATGATGCTGAAGTTGAGGAGATGGACATAAAATGGCACATTGCCATGGTTGCTTTAAGGGTCAAACGATTTCAGAAGCAATATGGAAGGACCATCAACTTCAACAACAAATCACCAGTGGGATACACAAAGAGGACAGTTGAATGTTATAACTGTCACAAGCATGGACATTTTTCAAGAGATTGTCCAGAGAAGAAGCCTACTGATGGGAAAAGAGATGATGATGGGAAGATGGAAAAGAATCAGATAAGCCTGCTGACAATGGAAGCTGGAGGAGTCAACTGGGGTGAGCATCCAAGAGTGAATGAGGAGTCTGATCATGCTCTCATGGCCATTGGTAATGAGGTATCATTATGCTCTAAATTATGCACTGACTCATATAATCATGTTAAGGCTTTGTGTGATGAGCAGCTAGAACAAATAGGTGACCTAGAAGTAAATCTATTAGCACATAAAAATGCTGTAAAAACACTAGAGGCACAAAAGGTTACCCTTCAAAACCAACATGCTGCTTTAAATGAAAAACTATACTTTCAAGCTAATAAAATATATGAACAAGATGAAAAGCTTAAAAGGTATAGACAGTTGGGCCTTAAAATTCAGAAGGAGAGGGATGAGTTGAGAAAAAGGGTAGATCAGTGGAACAATTCAAATAATAACTTATTTAAGTGTTGGGATTCTCAAATTAAGTCAAATAAAAAATGTGGCTTAGGATATGAGGAAAATGAGAATAAGGATATATTTAAGAATAAAGAAGAGGACTATACTGATAAACCTTTGTATAATAGGTTTGTTAAGACTGGTGACTTTAAGGGAGTACCACCACCTTTGAGTGATGACTATACTCCTCTTGAAAAAGAAGAGTTGGATGATTCACTCTTTGTGTATGGTAAGAAAGGTCCTCAAGTGCCTGAACCAACCACCTCAGAGGACAAATCCAGTAGGTATTCTTCTTGTCAATCCAATGACTCTGAAGGATCTATTGATGGTTCCTCTGATCACTCTAAGTCTGAGTCAAAAAGTGAGATAAAAGAGAATCCTGAACCTAAGGTTATTAAGAAGTGTGAACCTGTTGTTACTAAACCTGTAGTGACTGAACCAAAGGCTAAGACAGTCAAACCTAGTTGTGTTAATCACATAAAAACTCCTAGGGAATCTGTTAAAATGAGTGAGTCACCTAGAAGCAATAGTGTTCACAGAGAAAGTAGGAGTAGTTATACTTATGCTCCTAAAAGATGCTTTGTGTGTGGAAGTTTAAGTCATTTAATAAGAGATTGTGACTTCCATGAAAAGAGAATGAAAAGAGAGGCTGAGCAAAAGAGAAGGAATGTTAATATGGGTCATGGTTCAAATAAACCAGTTTGGAATAATGCTAGTAGAATTAATCATGCCAATCAGTTTGTTCCCAGACCTGTCCAACTCAATAACTTTACCAGACCTAAATCTTATGTTAATTCTGGTAGACAAAATCTTAGGTCTGGCTACAGGAACTTTAATGTGAATACTGGTTATGTTAATTCTTTGAGATCTAATGTGAACACTGGTTTTGTGAGACCCAAACAACCTTTTCAAAAACCTCAGGTGAATGCAAATTTTCAAAGAAATAATTTTTATAAACCTTATTCACCTGTGAGAAGACAAGCTGTAAAGCAAACAGCAAAACCTTTAAAGGGAAATGGGGGGTCTGCTGTTAAGACCTCAGCATGTATGTCTTGGGATTCAAACAAAAATAAATCAATGTATAAATCCCAAAACAACAGTGGATCAGGTTCAATTAAGAAATTTAAGCATGTTGATCCACAAGGCGGACCCAAGCCTACTCAGGCCTGGGTTCCTAATTGAAACTAATTTCTCTTCTTTTTGTGCAGGATCATCCACTTTGCTATATGGAAGATAGAGGAATTCTTGACAGTGGATGCTCTGGGCACATGACTGGTAACAAGAACTATCTAAATGATTTTCATGAATTCGAAGGAGGTTCTGTTACTTTTGGAGGAAGCAAGGGATAGATAACTGGTAAAGGAAGAATTATTGTGGGCAACATAGAATTTGACAATGTATCCTTTGTGAAAGAACTTGGGCAGTTCAACCTTTTCTCAATATCACAAATTTGTGATACTCAGCATAAGGTGCTTTTTACTGAAACTGATTGTCTTGTGTTGACTCCGGACTTTAAGATGCCTGAAGAACATCAGATTCTTCTTAAAGTTCCCAGACAACACAAAATGTACAGTTTTGATATGAAAGCATCTAATTCTGCAAAAGGTGCTACCTGTTTGATTGCAAAAGCTACTTTGGATGAATCTAAGTTGTGGCACAGAAGGTTAGGCCATGTAAATTTCAAAAACATGAATAAACTTGTGAAGAATAACCTTGTGAGAGGTTTGCCTTCAAAACTGTTTAAAAAATGTTCATACTTGTGTGGCTTGCAACAAGGGAAAACAACATAGGGCATCCTGTAAGGTTAAATTAGAAAGATTAATCACTGAACCTTTACATACCTTACATATGGATCTTTTTGGCCCTACATCTGTCCATAGTATAAATCATGCATGCTATTGCCTTGTCATTACAGATGATTGTACTAGATATTGTTGGGTGTTCTTTATGTCTAGGAAGGATGAAGCTACTCCTTTGATTCAAACTTTCATTAGGCAGATTGAAAACCTTCTTGATAAAAGAGTTAAGATCATTAGGAGTGATAATGGCACTGAGTTTAAAAACAAGAGTATGCTAGACTTCTGTGGTAATAAAGGAATTAAGCAACAATTCAGTAATGCAAGAACTCCTCAGCAAAATGGAGTTGCTGAGAGAATGAACAGGACACTTATTGAGGCAGCTAGGACTATGCTAGCATATTCTCTCTTACCTACAACATTTTGGGCTGAAGCAGTCAGCAATGCCTGTTACATCTTTAATAGGGTTAGAGTGACCAAGCCTCAAAATAAAACCCCTTATGAACTTATGTTTGGCCATAAACCTGTTGTTAGCCATATAAGACCTTTTGGGTGTCATGTTACCATTCTTGATACTTTAAGTGTTCTTGGAAAATTTGAAGGAAAGTCTGATGAAGGGTTTTTACTTGGGTATGCATTAAACAGTAAAGCCTTTAGGGTTTACAATCTAGTATCCAAGAAAGTAGAAGAAAATGTGCATGTAAACTTTCTTGAAGAAAAACCCAATGTCAAGGGAATTGGTCATAGATGGATGTTTGATATTGATTATTTAACTGATTCTATGAATTATATTCCTGTCTCCAAGGAGAATCAAATTAACCCTATTGCAGGTACCAAAGAAGTTACTAACAATGCAGGTACCAAAGATCCTTCTAATACAGGGAACACTGATGATGTGGCTGAGCTTGTTGTGATTCCATCTACAGAGACCAAGTCTGTTGCAGCTGAAGCAGAAATCAAGACTTCTTCCTCTCAAGAAAAGAATTCTGAATTCAAATCTCAAGTTTCTGGCAAAGTAGTATCCCCTAACCTTACCAGTACTTCTCATTTTAAGTCTGGTAGTAGTGCTCAACCAGACCTTTCTTCGAGTACTGCTTGTGCTGATTCTGAGATGCCAGAACTTGAAGTATTTCCAAATCCTAATGAAGGTATCTTTGAAGGGGCTTCCTATGATGAAGGAGGCATTGTCACTGATTTCAAAAACTTACCCACTGAAGTGGAGGTCAGTCCAACTCCCACTCTCAGGATTCACACCATTCATCCCAAGAGTCAAATAATTGGCAATCCCAAATCTGCTGTTCAAACAAGAAGTAGGGTGCAACATCAGTCTGATTCACTTGCACTCATTAGCCTGATTAAGCAACAACAAAGGGTCAATCATAAGGACCAGCAACATTGCTTATTTGCTTGCTTTCTTTCTCAAAGTGAACCCACTACAGTTTCTGAAGCTTTAGGGGAGGAAAGTTGGGTAGAAGCTATGCAAGAAGAGTTGTTGCAGTTCAAGCTACAGAAAGTATGGGTTCATGTAGACCTACCTAATGGAAGAGTTGTTGCAGTTCAAGCTACAGAAAGTATGGGTTCTTGTAGACCTACCTAATGGAGCTAAAGTTATTGGTACTAAATGGGTCTTCAAGAATAAAAGGGATGAAAGAGGGGTAGTTGTAAGGAACAAAGCAAGGTTGGTAGCACAAGGATACAAACAGGAGGAGGGCATAGATTATGATGAGGTTTTTGCTCCTATAGCAAGGATTGAGGCTATCAGGTTATTTTTGGCCTATGCATCATACATGGGATTCAAGGTGTATCAGATGGATGTCAAAAGTGCTTTCCTTTATGGCACTATTGAAGAAGATGTGTATGTACATCAACCTCCTGGTTTTGAGGATCCTGCTAACCCCAATCAAGTGTATAAGGTTATTAAAGCTTTATATGGTCTTCATCAAGCTCCTAGAGCTTGGTATGAAACTCTTACACAGTTTTTTGAAGAACATGGATACATCAGGGGTGTAGTTGACAAGACTTTATTCATTAAGAGAGACCAGAAGGATATCATTCTTGTTCAAATTTATGTGGATGATATCATTTTTGGATCAACAAGAAAGTCTTGGTGTGATGAATTTGAAGGTTTAATGAAGAGCAGGTTTGAAATGAGCTCAATGGGAGAACTTACATTTTTCTTGGGACTACAAGTTAAACAAAAGGATGATGGACTTTTTATTTCTCAAGACAAGTATGTTGCAGAAATTTTGAGAAAGTTTGAGTTCTCAAATGTGAAGACAGCAGTCACTCCCATGGAGAACAAGGTGCCTTTAACAAAGGATGAAGATGCTGCTGATGTGAATGTGCATCTTTACAGATCCATGATAGGCTCCCTCATGTATCTTACTGCTTCTAGACCTGACATTATGTATGCAGTTTGTATCTGTTCACGTTTTCAGGTACAACCAAAGACTTCACATCTTCATGCTGTGAAGAGAATCTTTAGGTACTTAAAGGGCAAACCTAATTTAGGCCTTTGGTATCCTAAGGAGTCATCTTTTGACCTGACAGCTTATTCAGACAGTGACTATGCTGGTGCAAGCTTGGATAGAAAATCCACAACAGGAGGTTGTCAATTCCTTGGAAGGAGGTTGATATCTTGGCAATGCAAGAAGCAGACAATTGTGGCCAATTCAACTACTGAGGCTGAGTATGTAGCAGCTGCTCATTGCTGTGGACAAGTTTTATGGATTCAGAATCAGATGCTGGACTATGGTTTGAATTTTATGAATACTGTTATCCATATAGATAATAAGAGTACTATCTGTATTGTTAAGAACCCAGTATATCACTCTAAAACTAAGCATATAGAAATCAGGCATCACTTCATTAGAGATTGCTTTGAAAAGAAGTTGATTAGAGTGGAGAAAATACATACAGATTTTAATGTTGCTGATCTGTTAACTAAGGCATTTGATGGTCCTAGATTCAATTATCTGGTAGTTAACATTGGTATGATGAATCCCTAGTTTGAGTTAAGGGGAGGTTTGGCTTAAGGGGAGGTCAATCTGTAAAGTATGTTAAGTATGAGTACTTACCAGCATTTAGGTTATCTTTAAGTCTTGTAGTTTTGTTTTTAGGTCTGTTAGTGATAAAAAAAAAAATTGATTTTTGTCTTCTATTTCTTTTATAGATAATGCTGGATTAAGTAAATTTTCACAAGTTGTTAAGTGAGACTATTGGAACTTCTCACTTGGTGGAGGTGCTTTGCACTAACACATCAAAAGGTTATCAGTCCACCTTGTCTCATCAACACAAGGACTGGCTAATCCTGAGCAAACGGCTAACAGGTAAAGATTGCTCAAATCCGTTTATGGCTGACAATTTGCCAAAAATTGTATGGTATTCAACTCACCATATCTATGATAAGTGAAGAGTTGGCTAGCCCACAAGGTTATGGCTTGTAATCAATTCACCATGATGAGGTGCTTTTCCATCAAAGAATTGACTAGTCCAGAAGCAAACGGCTTTTGGTAAAGACTTAACAAATCCGTTGATAAGCTGATGATTTGCTAAAAATCATATGGTTATTAATGTACCATGGTCTTACACACCAAAACATTGGCTACTCCAGTGGTAATGGCTATTGGTAAAGAGATTTCAAATCCATTACATTTTCAATGATTCACCTCTCACAGATGGTAACACATTTGGAAGTGATGAGAATAGTCTGGAACTTAAATGAATTTGATGTACATATAGTCAATGTTGCTGCAAAGACCATATCAGAAGAGCTTATCAAGATTCAAGCTGCTAGAAGGGATCAAGACCTAAATACAGTTCAAAGTGTTCAAGATTCAATCCTCAGAAGGCTTAATCAGAAGAACTTGAAGTTCATGAAGCATGAAGATCAAGTTAGGGGAGGATTGTTGGGAATTATAATACGAATCAAGAGAAGACAACTTAGGTCTGGTAGTATATCGGAGTTAGGTCTGTCTTTGTAATTAGGTCTGGTAATGTAAAGTTAAGTCTGGTAGTATGTTTAAGTCTGGTTGACTTATAAAGTTAAGTCTGGTCGTGAAGTTAGGAAAGTCTGTTAGAGATAAGTTAGGAAAATATACAAAACGTGTAAGTATCTTTATAGAAGATTTGTGTATATCTTCTGAGTCGGTTAGTATTAGGGTTTCCTTGTGTTATAAAAGGATCCCTAAAGGTTGTTAGTAAAGTGTGTGAGTTGTACGAGTTCACTATTGTGATTATAATCAATATACGAAGTTAGTGATATTCCTGTGTGTTCTTCATTGTTCTTGTTAAGATTCCGCATTAACAATAACAATCACCTAGGGTTTCTCACTTAGATTGGTTCGGATTTATCCTAACCATCTACTAGGTATTCAAGACTACTTAGTGATCCACATATAATTCGTGGACCAACAATAATCATCATCATACTTCTGATCTTCTCATTAGTTAATCCTTCTTCTTCAGACTTTTGTTTCTTAGCAACTTCTGATTCCATAGATTCTGCTTCCCTCTTCTTACTTGTTTTGAAACTTCTTCTTGGAGAATTCAAAATAGCATAAGTTTCATAGAATTCTTTTTCAATTATAGCATAAGACTTTCCCTTGAAATCATTCATGGAGTAATTTGCTGAGTTCTTCAAATAATGCTTCATATCCTCAACAAGTTCCTTCTTTGTTGGCAACTTTGTCTTGTACCCCGACTTCTGTCTTTCTCTTATTCTATGAATCAGATCTTCCCATGTTGCAACTCCATTCTTCTTGAGTATAAATTCTTTAAGCTCCTCTGTCTTCTCTTCTTCATTCAACTCTTTATCTTTAAGAACCATTGAAGCTTGTGCTCTTACAATCACATCAGAATCCAGAAAATATTGTAACTGTTCATTGAACTCTTCTTGATTTACTTCATTTGATCTTTTTCTTTCCATGAATTCAGCTATATTCCTTATATCATCAGCAGCCATTTTCCTTGCAAATTCTTCATCATGAGCAATCTGAGCTTGTTTAGCTTCCTCACCAGCCAAATCTTCTTCTACCAATTGCCTTGCAACTTCTGCATCATGATCTATCTGTTCTTGAGTTTTTGGTTTCAACCTTTTAAGCCTTTCAAGTTCTTGAGCAGCAGCCACTTCTTCAGATGTCATAGGCTTCTTCCCTTTATCTGCTCTTCTCCTTTCATAAACTTGTTAAGCAGAAGTTTCATCAGTTGGAACTGCTTGATGTTCTGTCTCAGCAGTTTGAACTGTTTGTTACTCTGTCTCAGCAGTCTGAACTGCTTCAACATTTGGAACTGCTTGATGTGTCTCAGCTATTTCATCTTGAACATGACCAGAACCTGAACCAATATCAAAACCTTTATCTTGTTCAGAACCTTCTTCATACCTCCCTTGAGATGCTAATCTATCCTTATCTTTTCCAAATTTCCTTTCTTTACCAAATTTCCTCCCCTGTTTGGAAGAATTTTCATCATCCCTGTCTGAACCATCTGAATCATCATTAGAATCATCATCCAATACCAATCTTGCCATTTTCTTCTTCAACTGTTCTTCAAGCTGCTTCACCCTTTTTGTTAGCTTGGTATAGACTTTGGCAAAATTCTCCTTGTGAGCTTTGAATTCCTCCCTGGTTTGCTTTAGCTCCTTCTCTAAAGTGTCAACCTTGGATACTAACTTGGTACATAATGCCGTCAATTCAATTTGTGAAGAACTACCCTCATCACTTCTAGCTGTATTACCTGCTATGAGAGGTGAATCTTTGGGCAAGGATCTAGTCACAACCCTAGTTAGACTAGGTTTAGACCTTCTCCTATAAGTAATGGGTGGTTGTTGAGTTGTTTCAAATTCTTGAGTGGATGTGTGATGGGGATCAGTTGGAACTGCTGAACCTTCACCCAACTCAGTTTGAATCATTTGAGGAAACAATAGAACTGGTTCCCCTTCAAAAAGTCTACTAGCCATAGCCATATTTTGAAAAACCTTTGATTGTAGACTAGGCGTAGCAAAAGTTTCAGTTGGTTTTGTAAGCAGGTTTTTCTTTTTATTTAAAATTGTTTGAACAAACCTGGGATACATTAAAAACTTTGTTTTACTGTCAACATTTGATGCCATACCCTCAAAAATATATTTTGAAAAGTTAAAAACTCTGTTTGTAGACAAGCAAATGAGAGCAATAGCAATATTGCTACTGAACTGTTCCCAAGCAGTCTTTTTATTATTTAAACAGCATAGAAGAGTATGTATCAAAAATCTCCATTGAGGTGAAAAACATTCTTTTTGAAAAGTCAATTTATGCTCAGATGTATTATACCCCATTTTTGTAAGTTCTTCCCAAATTTCAGTATTTAGCATAGTGTGGATACCATCTGAGTCATTTAATTTAAGATGTCTCCTAAGTATAGACTCGGTAACAACAAATTTAATGCCATCTACTTCAGTATGAATTTCTAAGTCTCCGTCATCACTTGTCAAGACAGATGAATTCTGCCAAAACTGTGTGATGTGCAAAACATAAAGAGTAGGAGAAACAGTTAGAGCATACCTTATGTGAGAGTGGTTGAGAAAGTCCACAACCTCATAAAATTTTGGCCCATCTCCTTGCTCTGTTTTCTCTAAAAACGCAACCTGGTTGTGACGTTTAACAAATGCTAAATCATCCATTCTTAGTAGTAAATATTAGTTAACAGCCGCTAATAGTAATAATTTTGAGTGAAAAGATAGAAGATGAAAGCAATATTGAGAGTTTATGGAGAGAGTTGTAGGGTTTCAAGTTGACCGACTTAAAGAATATGGTAACTATTTATTTTAGTATAAGAATATAATAGAATAAAAGTTAAAATATCTATAAGAGGATCCCTCGAAATCCGTAATTCATCCAGTAAAAATCGCAACAAACCGCCAACGGCTAGTTTTTACCCCAAAATTAATTACTGACACGTCAGTCATAACGGCTAGTTGAACCGTACCAATATTTTGTACTAACCGTCCCAACTGTTGAAAAAATTTTGTTGAGCCGTACCAACTTTTTGAAATAAAATTTTAAAATACCATGGCTCAAACATAGTTTTTAGCAAACTATCAGCTATCAACGGATTTGATATGTCTTTACCAATAGCCGTTTGCTTTGGACTAGCCAACTCTTCACATTTAGATATGGTGAGCTGATAACCATACAATTTTTGGTAAATTGTCAACCATCAACGGATTTGATTAGTCTTTACCAGAAACCGTTTGCTCTGGACTAGTTGGTTCTTATGTGGATAAGACATGGTGAACCAATTACCATTTGTTGTATGCAAAGATCACATACTAATCTACAGAACACCATTTAGTCCAAAACATCAAGCATTCTTAATCTCTTGGTGTTTTCTCTCCAATCCTGCAATTGTTAGTCTAAAAACAAAGAAACAAGATACAAGCATATGACTAACAATGCATATAACAAGAAAAATTAATTTCCTTGTGGAACCCAAGCCAAAACAGACTTAGGCTTTCCTCTAGCATCAACATAATTCATTCTTTTCAAAACAGTCTTAGCACCATTGGGTTTAATTGGTATCCATACCCAACATGCTGAAGCATTCACTCCATTACCCATGTTTCCCTTAGCAGTGTTTTTATTCACACCAGTACCAATTACCCTGCTAGCAGTTGGAACTGCTGGCTTGGTATTTGTTACCTTAGGTTTCTAAACTTGATTTTTTACAACTGCTTTGTGATGAAAGGGTCTATTGACAGTTGTTGGTGCTGATTTGGAAAACATTTTTGCACCTTGAACTGTTGGCCTTGGGTGAATTGGTCTCATAGGTCTGACAGTATGAACTGCTGGTCTAGCAGTTTGAACTGCTTTATGTCCAGACCTTAAAAGAACTGATCTGGGTATCATCTTATCATTCCTAGGAAGAGTTTTAGGTCTTTCTAGACACATGCTTTTGTTTGAATACCCTCTAACATACTTATCACAAAAAGCTGCAAGATGATCAAAGCTACCACAAGAGTAACAAGCTTTCCTATAGCAAACAAAATCCTTTCCTAATTGGTGGGATTTGAGGTCATTCCAATTCCTCTGGTTACCTCTTGGCTTGTTTGTGGTTCTATACATTTCTGCATACCTAACTATTGGTCTAAAAGGTTTGGCATTTGATCTAGGCCTAACAGTCTCAGGTTTAACCATCTTTGGAACTTTTGGTTCCTCCACTTTAGCACTAACAGGCTTAACTACAACCTGATCATCCTCATCATCAGAAGTCCATTCCTCAATGGTTGGAGCATCTGAGTCCTTAGGTGAGGACCTATCAGAAGACACCTTGTCCTCAGATAGTGATTTATCACTTGCACTTTCAAACACAGGTTTATCAACTACATCCTTCTTGGGTTGAGGACCATAATTAAGCACAGGAAATTAAAATTCAGGGAGTCCTGTATGTTCTAAGTCTACACCTTTGGGTGATGGAATTCCTCTATAGGGAGGTGGAACTGACTTATATCCTAGGCCTGACTTAGCTTTATTTTGGATCTGACTCTCAATTATCTTTTGAACACCTTTTGATGTGTATTCTAGTGTGTCTACACTCATCTGAATGTTCTCCTTAGCTTTCTTAACCTGTTCTAGTTCATGTTTTAACACAGTTATCTCATTCTCTCTAAACATTAAGTCTCTCTTAACAATAATCATATCATCAGAAAACTTAGACTCATTGTTTTGATAATGAACAATTTTTTCTTCTAACACAGCTAAAGCTCTCTTATGATTTGCTATGCTAAAAGCAGTTTCAACTAACTCTTTTCTCTGATTCGCATATCTTGTTTTAAGTGTTTCTAGTTCTTTTAAAGCTTCACAAGATTTAGAACATTTTGAAACTTGTACCTCAGAATCTGAGAATGCCATGAGAGCAACCTCTGTAGATGCTTCTGCTTCCTCCTCTGCAATATAGCTCCAGTCAAATCCTAAGCCATCAATGGCAACTATGGCTTTTGAGCTTGAATCAGTAACCTCCACAACTCTTGACTTGTTTCCATATCCTCTGCTTTTTCCATCTTGTTGGCTTGGCAATCTGCACTCCCTTGAATAGTGACCTTTCTTGTGGCACTTGAAGCACTCAATCTTGGACTTGTCATACCCTGCAACATCATTACTGTTTATGACAATCTTCTTGCCAGTCTTCTTCAGGAATCTTCTAGCTCTCAAACTGAGAAGAGAGAGCTGCCACTTAATATCCATCTCTTCAATATCATCTTCATCAATCTCTTGAAGATCTGAATGAGTCAACATACTTCCATTGTGCTGAGTAGTTAGGAAAGCACAATAAGTATCATCATTCAAAAGTCCACTAGTACTACTTGAGGTGCTAGCAGTACCAAGGTTTGCACTAGCAGTCCCAACTACTCCACTAACTTGCACTTCTTCATCTGGATTTGAGGAACTGGGAGTTGATACAAAGGCCAAATTGCCTGAGCTTGAGCTTGAGCTTGAGCTTGATCCAGCAGACTTCTTAATCTCATGTTCAACTATCTTGAAGTTGCTATATAGATCCATTAAGCTCATGGAATCTATATCAGGCTTGTTTTTCCATACTACCACATGCATAGCCCATTCAGCTGGTAGACTCCTCAGAAACTTAGAGTTGAGATCTTCCTGAGGCATCTCAATTCCTAAAACAGCCAATTGACTCACCAGTTTTTGAAGCCTATTGAACATATGATCCAACGACTCATTGCTTGTTGCAGTAAAATTCTCAAACTGATGCTTGAGAAGGGTCTTCTGGGTTTTCTTGGTGGCTTCATTCCCACCATATCTTGCAATAATAGCTTCAAAAAGAGATTTAGCACACTTGAACTTACTAAAATTTAGCAACTGATCATTGGGAATAGTCATCAGAAGCAAACTTCTAGCCTTAACATCATTCTTGTACCTTGCCTTCTCTTCATTAGTGGTTGGCTTTGTCTGCACTGTACTCTCAGATTTACCATCAACAACAGTTGTTGTTGTTACAGGTGTAAAAGAGTTTCCATCTTCAATGATCTCCCACAGTGCATAGTCTTGCACTTGGAAAAACTGCTCAATACGAAGTCTCCGCATGTCGAACTCATTAGGTTTAAGCATATGAAGCTTAGCAGCAATGTTGGTTGTGGATGGTGTTGTTTCCATGTCCATCTTTGTTCTTCTCGGATCTTCTAAATCTAAGTATCAGAAACCTGGCTTTGATACCACTTGACCGGATCTACACACACTCCTTGTGTTAGATGTGATACTAAGAATTATACGTAGTCTAGCACGCGGAATTTACTAGCTAGCACTTAAAAGACCTTATGTGTTTTGTATGATTTGAATAAAACAAAGAACACAGAATAATAACCTTCAATGATTCAATATTATTAGAATAATAATACGAGTGATCTCCTATCACTAGGGTTTACAACCTTGAATCTTTCGTACTTCTATATCTTTTTCGTATTCTATTGTGTGTTGTATAAAAACCTTAACCTAGACAATCCTTTTATAGACTAAGGATTCCTTTACAAGATAACTATCAATCTAATTCTATACGATATACACAATATCTTTTCCATATTTATCTACTTACACAAATCATAAACCGTACTAACTTCTTCACTCAGCAGTCTTAACTTCCATCTTCAACAGTCTTAACTTCCATCTTCAACAGTCCTAACTGTTACCTCCAACAGTCTTAACTGCTAAAGCTTAATTTCCTAACAATAGGGCCTGTAGATAAAAAGATACACCCATTTTTCTAAACTTATTTGGATGCTGGAAGCAACTGCATAGAGATACAGGGGTAAATTAGTAATTTCACCCATGTTCGGAGGTTCTCAGCTAAGTGAGGCCTAGATTTTCATATAGTACAGAGTCATACCTTTCTAAGTATATAAAGTTCATAATTATAGCCTTCACGGTTTAGAAATGGCGACCCGATTTGTGCGGCAATTTTATAAAATTTTCCATCAGCTTTTTGACTTAAGCTATATAAGTATTATACCTTAATCCCCGAGTGGACTCGAATGATAAGATAACTAGTGAAATTGACAAACTACACCGAATTTCAAATAACATCGAAAGGAATTAAATAAAGTAGCGTATATATTGCTTCGTAATCCATCGTTTTGAACTCTTCCAGTTGATGGGAGTATGACTTTAAATTTGTTACCTCGGATCATGCCGTATTTTGACGCTTACCTTTGAAACGTGATTGACTAAATTCTCATTCTTTTTCTCGTTACTTCTTATGATTTTGAAGAATAGCATTTGGTTCTGTTTTTTGTGTGTTTTGTGTCGACAATACATAAGTAGGATGATTTATAATCATCTTATTGAAATGGATTGGGACGCCTCTTCATTTGAATAAGAAAATTATAAACCGCCGAACCATAAGTTTACAATTCCTTACTTACATGAATTGGGACGCCTCTTTATGTAAGTGACGAATTATAAATGAGTGGGCTTATGTGTATCTGCCATAGCGTGCGTACGAATCATTCTTTGGGCTATGAACTCCTCTCGACTCGTAATTTGTAATGTGGATTTTTTTCGAATTTGTATCGACCGCCGCTAGCTTGATGAACTAATAGTAATGTACTATTATCCGCTTCCAAGAATTGACGACTTGTTAGAATCCTTCAATCCATTCACTCTTGTTCATTGAACATATTTGATGCTTTGGCTTTTGATCATTCAACTTTCGTTAGAAACCTCGACGATGACTTGTCTATATCGTCGTCTCTTCACAATTAAACCAAACGGCGATTAAGACGAATTGAGCGCCGGGACGTCGCTCTTTTAAGAGGTATCTGCTGTGACATTTCATAAATTCAAGGCCATTCTTTAAACCATAATATATTTTACTTTCCCTTGAGTAAAAATTTCCTTTTCAATTTTTACCCGATTTAGCAAATTTCACGTTTTTAGCTTTTCTCGAGCCGTGCTTAGGATTTATATCCATGACCTTGTCTCAAGTGATTCAATATTCCTTCATTTACCCATAGAAATCAAGTAATTCTATTTTCCACATTTCCCACTTCGTTTCACAATTTCGTTAATTTTTAGTAACTATTCGCGTTTTAACATTTAAACCTTTACATTATATTTCACCACTACATTTTTACACTTAACTAATAACTTTGCAAGAAGTTAATCATTCCTCCTCCCATGCAAATCTCACCTAAAACAAAAACCATCCAATTTCCTTTCTTCTTCCTTGTGGGATGCCAAAATTTAACACAAAAACACCCTCATCTCATCTTGTTTTTAATCACAAAATCATCTCCACAACATCCTCTTGAAGGTGCTCTCCAAAGATGGTGACTTGAATCAAAGTTTTGAAGGTTTTATTGAAGTTTTTCTTGAAGTCTTCCTCAAAGTTGTTTAGAAGTTTTTCCAAGGTGATTAAGGGCTGTGAATCTTAGGGTTTATCAAGGGTAATATTTGGGTATAAAGGTTGGTTGAAAGATTTGGGTATTGGGTCTCTTAGTTGGTGATTATTAGGCTAGTTGTTCTTGTTCTTGATCTCTTGTTCTCCATCCATAAAATCTTTGTAAGGAACCACCTCTCATCTTTTCATTTCACTACTGTATTTACATGTTACTTTATGTATTTTATATGCTTCATAAGTTATTTATGCTTGATTATACTTGGTACATACTAGAAATCACTAGAAAACCCTAATAGGACTTGTATTGCAAAACAGTCTGCTGATCAGTGGTAATAAGGTAATTAACTGGACGAATCAGTAGATTTTGGACCTAAATTAAAAATATGTAGTTGTAGATTTATGTCTTGTGGTCATTTCCCCAGGTGGCGATTTCCGAGACGACAACCGATGATTAAGATATGATTTTTCTTGTAAAAACAGTCAGATTTTGTATACTGTTCCCATTCGGGGCAAAAGTCAAGTTTTATGGCAAAACTTTTTAAATAGCAAATATGTAGCCTGTTCTAGAGAAACAGAGCTATCATCTCCAATTGATTTCACCTTCATAGGGTCTGTAGATTTTAAGATATGGTCGTTTTGGTAAGACGTAAAACTCAGTCAATTTCACCATTTGGACAGACTTGTAAAGAAAAATTATAAAAAGTGTTCATACCTGCAAACTTTTGAGTAAACTCATTTTTACAGTAAACTAGGGACTTAGAGGAAACTAGGGATATAAAGAACATAATTTTTCGACTTACGGTTTACAAGTTATGAATTTTTGAAAGTGGTTAAGTTATAAAAATTCAATTAGCTTTGTAATTAAAAGTTATAAAAAGGTTAATAACTTGTATAATTGGACCTTAAGTTTTATTTTGAACCACCTAGTATATTTTGGACCTTTAGACATAATCTGAACCTTTTGACTTAGAATTGACCCCTTTTGACTAAATTGGACCCTTAGACTTAAATTGGACCTTTAATACTTATTTTGGATTTAGGAATAAAAATGGACTAAAAACTTGAGATTTTGTAAGAAATGTAAAATTTATACTTGTAAATCATTTTTAAATGCCAAATTAAATCTTGATACTTATTTAACTTTATGTACCAAGCATAATTGAGATTCTAATTTGTATAGAATATAGTAATGATTGTATCATTATTCTTAGAATCTAAGACACGCGTATATATTCTAGGTTGCTCGTAGGATTCTTGCGGTTATTCCTTCTCCATCTCACTTGATTGTTCGCCTTTGCTTACGGTGAGTTCATAGCCCCACTTTAACTCTTAAACTGTTTATAAACCCATGGGGGAGATACATGCTAGTTTTACAAACTGAATACAAGTAGTTTTTAGTATGCTTGACCCGATACATGATTATAGTTATTGAGAAATCTTTTGCCATTCAAAGTCCCTAATTTCATGAACCGTTAATTCCGTGGGAAACGCTAATATTATGAATATGCATATTTGGCCTGACAAGCCTGTCCGGATGAGTCGCGCTCATATTGAAACGGGTAGCATAATATTTAGAATATCTTGGTAAATTGGCAAACTTACCTCTTAAGGGGCATTATTATCACAGTCAAGGTTCGGTGCCATGGGCTCGATGCTATAATCTTATTTCCCGACTTGTATTCGTTACATGTCAATTTATGAATAATGCTTGTATTCAACTTATTACTTATTAAACTCTTTGAATTCTCTCAACTTTATGTTGACTTTTTAGCATGTTTTATCTCAGGTCCGTAAGTACTTAATGCTTGGATGGGCGTGCAAGGACATGGATGGATGGACACGTGTTATTTCACACTTGATGGAACTTTTAATAACTCAAAAACTTATGTTGTGTTTAAATTAAGTATCTTTTGGACTCTTGTCCTGGTTAAAACTTTTGGGACCTTACTTTGTAAAACTCTGATTATATTAAATGTGAGCTTTGTTTAAAAACATCTTTAATTATTTCGATGTTTTATATGACTTGTACTATGTGACTAATAGATAACACCCCATGTTGTATTCCGTTGCGTTTCGAAAAATGGGGGTGTTATACTATGTTACAAGTATCACAAAAATGTTGCTCATATTTTAATTTTGGTAAATTTCTAACAAGCTCTTTAGATGATAGCGATTATATAAGTCGCATATTGGCGTGACCTAATTGTTGGGATTAAAAGCTTACTTAATGCTCTTTCTGTTAGTGTTGCTCTATGGATTTAAGACTGCTCTTGAAGATCAATGAAAAATATGCTAAGTGTTTTACTACTGCTAGTGGAAAGTTAAGACTGCTGGAGCAAAGTTACTGCTGCCAAGAAACTTCAAAGAATATATGCTAAGTGTGTTAGTACTGCTAGAACAAACTTAGTGTTGCCAGTACAAAGTTAATGCTGCTCAAGGCTAAGTGCAAGGTTTCTGCTGCTTGTACAAAAGTTACTACTGTTAGTGTTAATTACAACTGTTAGGCGATTTTGGTAAGACTACTTATCAGATATATATTTAGATAACTTTTGATACAAGTTTTGTATAGGATAATTATAGAAAATATTTGATAAACTTTCCAAAGTATTGTAAACCGGTTAGGACTCCTTAGTCTATAAAAGGAGATCCTAGGGCATAGAGTTAGATACGTGATTCTTTATAAGTTTATAGCTTCATGGTTTTGTAACCCTAATACTGTTGAGTATTCGTATTATTCATTAATAATATTGAGGCTGATTTGTTTGTTAAATTGTTTTGATCATTGTGTTTACTATTACATTGAAAGTTCTTCTTAATATAAAAGACTAGATTCCGCATAGTATTTGATATAATTCAAACACAGTTTTTACTCTAGTTGTGTTAGATTTATCTAGCATAGCTAAACCTTATACAAGCTAAGGAATTCGATCAAGTGTTCAACTAGGATCAACAAGTGGTATCAGAGCTTGTGATCTAGAAGCTGTGATAAAGAAGAAACTGTCTACATACACAAGATCTTGCTAGAAGACATGGATCAAGAATCTGCACACATGGTGGCTAGATCCAAGGTTCCCATGCTGAAACCCAATGAATTTGAGATCTGGAGGATAAGAATTGAGTAGTACATCCAGATGATTGACTACTCACTCTGGGAAGTCATAGAGAACGGTAACACCTTGCCTAAAACAACAAGATCTGTAGAAGGCATTGTGATAATAGTGCCTATTACATCTGCTGAAGACAAGGCTCAGAGAAGACTGGAGGTAAAAGCTTTGAGTACCTTAATGATGGGCTTTCCTAATGAACATCAGTTGAAGTTTAACTATATCAAGGATGCTAAGTCGTTGCTTGAAGCTGTAGAGAAGAGATTTGGTGGGAATGATGCTACAAGAAAGACAAAGAAGAATCTCTTAAAACAGAAGTATGAAAACTTCTTTGCTCCAAGCTCATAGATGCTTGATCAAACTTTTGTTTCAAAAGCTTGTGAGTCAATTGGAGATTTTGGGTGAAAAGCTTTCTCAAGAAGATGTTAACCAAAAGCTATTAAGAAGTTTGTCACCAGAATCGAACACACACGTTGTTGTGTGGAGGAATAAAGATGGTCTGGATACAATGAGCATTGATGATCTCTACAACAATCTCAAGGTGTGAACCAGAAGTCAAAGGGATGTCTAGCTCCAGTACAAGCACAAAAAAACATGACGTTTGTGTCCTCCTCAAACAACAACTCTAGCAGTACCAATGGAGAGGTTAATATTACTCATGGAGTTACTACTGCTAGCACTCAAGTTAATGCTGCTAATATTGATAACTTGAGTAATGCTGTTAACTGTGCATTCTTTGCTAGTCAACCTAATAGTCCTCAACTTGCACATGAGGACTTGCAAAAAATTCATCCTGATCATCTTAAAGAAATGTATTTGAGATGGCAGATGGCCATGTTGACTATGAGGGCTAGAAAATTATTTAAGAATACAGGGAGGAAGCTTTATGTCAAGGGCAAATACAATACTGGTTTTGATAAGTCCAAGGTGGAGTGCTACAACTGCCACAAGCTGGGAAAATTTGCTAGGGAGTACAGATCTCCAAGGAATCAAGTCAACAGGAACCAGGAAAGCTCAAGAAGGACTGTGCCTATGGAAACATCAAATTCCACAGCCTTGGTGTCATGTGATGGTCTTGGTGGTTATTACTGGAGTGATCAGGCAGAAGAAGGACCTAACTATGCACTCATGGCTTACTCATCTTCATCTTCAATTTCTGACTCTAAGGTATCAAATGATTCTGTTTGTTCAAAATCTTGCTTAGAAACTATTAAATTTATTAAATCTCAAAATGATAAACTGTTATAAGATTTAAAGAAATCTGAGTTATGGGTTCTAGGTTATAAGACAGGTTTAGAGTCAGTTGAAGAAAGAATTGAATTTTATAAGAAGAATGAGTCTGATTACATAGAAAAGATTAATGTCTTAAAAGGTGAAATCTATGTAGGAGAAGCAACTATTAAAGAGCTTAGGAAGAGGCTTAAGATAGTTCAACAGGAAAAAGATTGCATACAACTAAGTGTAGATAAATTTGAATATGCATCTGAAAGTGTTAACAAAATCATAGAGTGTCAAATTGTTAACAAATGTAAGACAAGCTTAGGCTATAATACAGTTCTCCCTCCTATCACAGGAATGTTTATGCCTACAACACTTGACTTGTCTTTTACTGGTTTAGTTGAGTTTGCTAATGAGTCTGTCATTGAGAAAAGAAAAGTTGAGTATAGTGAAAAGCCTAAGGTAGAGGTAGGTAGGAAGAATAATGATGCACCAATCATTGAAGATTGGGTGTCTGATGATGAGGATAGGTATGTAGCTCAACCTAAGATTGAAAGAAAAATAGTTAGGCCTATTAATACTAAGATAGAGTTTAAACCACAAAGAAAAAGTACTAGGGAAACTGTTAAAAACGTTGAGCAACCTAGGCAAAACACTCATAGTCCTAGAGGGAATCAAAGAAATTGGAATAATTTGATGTCTCAAAGGCTAGGAAGTAATTTTGAGATGTTTAATAAATCATGTTATGTGCGTGATAGTTTTGATCATTTGCAGGTTGATTGCTGTTACCATAAAAAACAATTTCAAAATCAAAAGATGGTAAAATCTATTTGGAACAATGCTAAAATGGTGAATCACCAAAATTTTACTAAAAAGACTCACCCCAATGCTAAAAAGAACATGGTTCCAAGAGCAGTACTAATGAATTCTGGCTTAGTATCAATTAATATTGCTAGATAAAACATTTCAAAACTAGCAGTATTGGTTAATACTGCTAGACAAGTTAATACTGCTCACACAAAAATAACAGTGAATGCTGCTAAATCAATGTCACATTTTTCAAAAACAACACCTTCAACTGTTAAGAGGCCCATTCAAAAGAATACAACATTTAATACTGCTAAGCCAAAAACAATAGTTAATACTGCTAGGCCAAAAGTAGTAGTTAATGGTATTAAGGGAAACAATGTTCATGCTGTTAAGGCCTCAGCTTGTTGGGTTTGGAAACCAAATATTAAAGTTTTAAACCATGTTTCCAAACATGACAGTGCATCAATCACCCTTAAAAAGTTTGACTATGTTGATGCACAAGGCAGATCCAAGTCAGTGATGGCTTGGGTCCCCAAAAGAAACTGATTTTCTTACCTAATGTGCAGGGCAATCCACAGGTGGATTTACAGGATAAAGGAGTTATTGATAGTGGATGCTCAAGGCACATGACAGGGAACATGACCTATCTTACAGACTATGAAAAGATTGATGGATGATATGTTGCGTTTGGAAGTAACCCAAATGGAGGGAAAATCACAGGAAGAGGTACCATTAAAACTGGTAAACTAGATTTTGAAAATGTGTATTTTGTGAGAGAGTTAAAGTTTATCTCTTTAGTGTCTCACAAATGTGTGACAAAAAGAACAGTGTTTTTTTTAATGACATTGAATGTATTGTTTTATCTCCAAACTTTTAGTTAACTGATGAAAGTCAAGTTTTACTTAGAGTTCCTAGAAAGAACAATATGTATAGTGTTGATTTAAAGAACATAGTTCCTAAAGGAGGTTTAACTTGCCTTTTTGCAAAAGCCACATCTGATGAATCTAAATTTGGGCATAGAAGGCTAGGTCACTTGAATTTTATAACTATGAACAAATTGGTTAAGGGAAATCTTGTAAGAGGTTTACCTTCTAAACTTTTTGAATATGATGAAACCTGTGTTGCTTGTCAAAAGGGAAAGCAGCACAGAGCCTCTTGTAAGTCCAAAACTGAAAACTCAATCAGTCAACCTTTACATATTTTGCATATGGATTTGTTTGGTCCAACATTTGTAAAAAGTCTTATGAAAAAGATGTAGTGCCTAGTTGTCACAGATGATTTTAGTAGGTTTACATGGGTTTTCTTTCTAGCTACTAAGGATAAGACTAGTGGCATTCTTAAGTCCTTTATAACTAGGATAGAAAATCTAGTAGATCACAAGGTTAAGGTAATAAGATGTGATAATGGGACTGAGTTCAAAAACAAAGAAATGAATCAGTTTTGTAAGATGAAGGGTATTATGAGACAATATAGTGTAGCTAGAACTCCTCAACAAAATGGAGTTGCAGAGAGGAGAAATAGGACACTAATTGAGACTGTTAGGACTATGCTACCTGATTCTAAGTTGCCAACTACTTTTTGGGCTGAAGCAGTTAGTACTGCTTGCTATGTGCAAAATAGAGTGTTAGTTGTTAAGCCTTATAACAAGACCCCATATGAACCTTTTCATGGTAGAACACCAACTTTAAGTTTTATGAGACCATTTGGGTGTCCTGTTACTATTCTCAATACCATAGATCAGTTAGGCAAATTTGATGGTAAGGCTGATGAAGGTTTCTTTGTTGGATACTCTTTGAATAGTAAAGCCTTTAGAGTATTTAATAGTAGAACAAGGATAGTGGAAGAAAACTTGCATATTAGGTTTAGTGAGAGTACACCTAATGTTGTAGGTAGTGGACCAGATTGGCTATTTGATATTGATGCACTAACAAGAACAATGAACTTGCAAAAGATTACATCTTGCTACCATTATGGACTGCTGATCCACCATTCTCCCAAGATCCAAAGAGTTCTCAAGAAGATGAAATCAAACCTTCAAGTGATATTGAAGATTCAAGTGATGATGAAAAGAAGGTTAATGAAGAACCAAGAAAAGAGACTGAATGTGATCATCAAGAGAAGGATGATAAAGTTAACATCACTAATGATGTTAATACTGCAAGTGATGAAAACAACACTAACAGTGTTAATATTTGTAATTCAATTGTTAATGCTGCTGGCATAGAAGTTAATACTGTTGATACAAATACAAGCAATGAATTTCCATTTGATCCAGACATGCCTGCTTTGGAGGAAATATGGGTTGACAGTGATGTTGAAGTGGCTGATATGACCAATATGGATACCACAATCCAAGTCAGTCATATTCCAACCACTAGAATTCATAAGTATCATCCTCTTAAATAAGTCATTGGAGATGTGCATTCAGCTACACAAAAAAGGAAGATGTCCAAGGATTTCAAGGAACATGGGCTGTTTGTTGGAACTCTTAAACAAATAAATAGTCATAAAGACCTTCAAAACTGCTTGTTTACTTGCTTTTTATCACAAGTAGAACCCAAAAAGGTAATTCAAACATTGAATGATTGATGTGCTCTACCGTGTACAAGTTTAAAAATTTATAAACACGATTCATCTGATTATCTATTCAACACATACGAGCAAGTATACTCGTCCGTGATAGTAAAGGTAGGTAAGTCGAGATCGTCCCAAGGGATTTCGTATTTGTATTAAATTATAACTAGCTTTGCAAAAAAGGGTGTCAATCCAATTTGGTGAAAATTCAAAAAGTAAATAGAATCCAATCAATAAAAAACATATACTTGTGTGTAATTCCTTAACCAATTGCATAGAGTATTCTACAAAGTTTGGTGTAACTTGTAATGATGCACAATTTTATATGAATGATTAACAATCAATGGTTTATATCATGAAGAATCAATACTAAGAATTCAATCTCCTAGTTAACTCCTTACGGCCTTATTAACTATTATGACAATTCTATTAAACACTAGTTGTTTGAAAAGCAATTCTTATCTCATAAATTCCTACGAATCCTTTCGGCCTTTTCTCGTGATGAAATCGTTTCAAATCCATTTTAATGAGTAAATATGATGCTTGTCACACACCATGTCCCATACTAATTCGTGCACTAACGTTTTGGAATAAAAACATAAAGAAAATCCTTTCGGCCTTTTTATTCTTTAAAATGTTTTTATCAACAAATTAAGCAAGATTAGATATTATTCCAACAAACTCATAAAATAAGAAATGTTTTCATGCATCACTTTTTAAGATAAGAATACTCCATAATTAGTTACATCATACACACAAGTATACCACAAATTACTCCATAGCAATCATAATCAAACACAAGTAACAAACAATACTTTCATTAAACTCAAAGTAAAAGTAGTTCATTGTAAATAAACAAGATATACCTAGCTTCGGATTACAAGAACTAGAATCGTGGAACTATAGCAACCACACTCCTCCAATCGCCTACTATGACAAGTAAACAACTCTAAACTCAAACCAAACTATTGAGACTCAAACTCAATATCTCCTGGACGTTTCTACATGTTAGGATTTATAAAAGTGATGGTCATTTACGTTTTATATTTTGTAACGTGTCGTTGTATTTAATTAAGTAAAAGTAGTCTATGGGCTTGGACCTAATCTAATAGACTAAATATTATGTATCAAAGAGTCCATGTAAAAGCCCATCACAAGCCCAAGCCCATCCATATCAAAAAAACTATAAATAGAACCTCCCACCCTCATTTGGGAGGTTGGAGTTCTAAGGGGTGCTTGAGGCTAGTGAAGAGTGTGTGCTTAATGAAATATACTTTGTCTCTCTACTCTCTCTCTAGATCTTATCTTATATTGTGCTTTATTGATTATTAGTGTGTGTGATAAGGATTGATCATAGGTCCTACAAGTGGTATCAAGAGCCAAACATTGATCTAGGATTGATAAGTTTTTTTTTGTTATTCACGTTACTGTTACATTTTTTTCACGTTATTGTTTTTGTCTTTGTCACGTTATTGTTTCAAAAATAGGTGTTGTTTTCTTTTGTTACGATTTGCTACATTAAGTGTTTTTCTTTTTCATCACGTTCTGTTTCATTAGTTTTTGTTTTTCATTATATTTGTTTCATTTCTCGCTATTTTTGTCTGGTCACATTCAAGGTGTAGTCGAACGAAGCAACTCATCGAAGCAACCATCAAGGTAGTCGAAGCAACAAGTTGATCGAACGAGCAAAGTAAAGTGATTGAACAACAACATAAGTCGAAAGAACCAAAAGTGTAATCGAAGCACCAACATAATCGAACGAGCATATAGTCGAAGGAACCAAAGTTGATCGAACGAGCATCTCTTTAGTCGAACAAGCAACTTCATCGAACGAGCTTTCATCGAACGACACAAGGGTAGTCGAGTTAGACACTCTTCCAAATTGATCGAACGAAGTTGTTGATCGAACGACCACTTTGATCGAACGAACTCCATAGTCGAACGACTTCTCTTTGATCAAAGCAACTAGTTAGTTGATCGAAGGACCTACTTGATCGAAGGATCTACTTGATCGAACGAGTCACTTGATCGAACGAGGTGATCGAACGAGTCATTTGATCGAACGAGGTGATCGAACGAGCCACTTGATCGAACGTGTAACTTGATCGAAGGAAACAACTTAATCGAAGGAGCAACCTCATCGAAGGAGCATTTAGTCGAACCAACATTTCATCGAAGGAGGTTTCATCGAACTAACAATCATCGAACGAGCAACAATTTCATCGAACGAGAAAATTTGATCGAACGAGAAACAACAACACTTAGTCGAACGAGCAGTGGTCTAGTCGAAGGAAAATTCATCGAAGCAAGAACTTTCATCGAACCACTCATTTAATCGAACCAGATTTTTTGTCGAACCAAGGTGGTCTAGTCGAGCTAGTCGAACATGTACTCTCATCGAAGCAACATACACTAGCTAGTCAAACCAAGTTTTTCTAGTCGTACCAAGCAACTAGTCGAACCATTTGATCTAGTCAAACAAGGCTCTAGTCGAAGCATCTTTGTTTGCACAGCTAACTCTAGTCGTACTAGATTCTTTTCCTTTGTCGAGTTTCTTTATATGTGAGTTTGATTGAGTTTGTATTCTTTTGGAGTTGATAGTTGTTCTTGGTTTCCTTTGTTCTTGGTTTCTTTTATAATAAATTTTGAGTTGGGCCGGTAATGATCCAAGAAAATTTGTAAGTTTATTAAACACAAAAATATTTTTAAATGGGTTAAAGAAAGCCTCCATTGCTAGAGCTCTCTCCATTTCATCTTCGATATCAAAGAAACTAGGAGTAACTGACCCATATTTAGGCCTACCATCCTCGTCTCTTCCTATTTCAAAACATCCCAAATATTCTTCCTCATTATCTTTCTAATGCACTTCCTTTACCATTTTCCCTCTAGGTTTTGGGTAGTAAGTGTGTTTCAAAATCCCATCATCAATAGTTATCGTACCACGGCCCATGTCTATTATAGCCCCACATGTTCTTAAAAATGGTCTACCTAACAAAAGTGGTAACTCTCTGTCTACCTGTATGTTAAGTACTAAAAAATTGGCTAAAAATGCTTGGTACCCTATTTGAACTCGAACATTTTTCACTTCACCCATTGCTTTTGCTTGAGAATTGTCGGCCATGGTGAGATTAGATTGATTAGGTTGGGGTTTACTAAGTCCTAACCTTTTGTACAACGGATATGGCATAACACTCACACTTGACCCGGTATCGGCCAATGCATACATCGGAGTTGTTCCATTCACCTTAATTAGTAAAACAAAATTCCCCGGATCACTCATTTTCTTAGGTAATCCGTTCTCCACAATTCTTTCTCTTTCTACCTCATCAAAAGTTTTGTCTTCTAACCTAGATCTAGCCATCATAACCGCATCTAATTTCTTACGGTATGTCATATAGTTATTCAACACTTCTATTGTAGAAACTAAGACCGTCCTAAAGATAGTTTCTTGGATCGTTTTGAGCCTTAGGGTTCAACAATAACAATGATAATATATGCACAGCGGATTAAAACAAATCAAAGTTATTGACACAAAGTTTCATTCACAAACATCACTTCAATTATATTAATAACGTGTTATCTAATCTATAACAAGGATCAATGAATTGATCTTGAAGTGAAACAAACTAAACCCTAGACGTTTTCGTAATCTACATCGTGGAAGACAATGATAAAAACCTGTACCTCTAATTTCTTTATATAATAGAAATTAGGGTTTACAAAATACTACGAAGGACTAAAATATAAATCTTCTTTTGCAAATAAGTCCTTCATGTTTCATTCTTTCTTGTTTCATTCTTTGTCTTTTGTATCATCAAATCCATAAACCCAACAATCTTCCCCTATTTGATGATGACAAAACAAACTCGTTCTTGTACGAACTTCCCTAGACGAAGTAGCAGAAGTTGAGATAATTAAATCTCACCATGAATGAAACAATCTTGTCTTCCCCTTAAGCCATGCCATGCCATCACAATATATCTTCCCCTTTTTGTTATCAACAAATAGAGAATGAATAAACAGTAGAAACTTCCCCTCGAGTGATGCATGTACATAAAATGATTCTTCAAATCTGTAGGCTTTATGTATTGTTGAAGAAAAATAATCATTACCAATTTGATGTTGAAGTAGAAGAAACCAACCTTGTGTCCTATGCCTTGTACTAAATACGACTTCGAACGTATACTTAACGTATAGGGAGACCGCAATCTCTTGACAATAATCACTGAGCACAATAACGTAACTCCTTCAAGTGTTTTGTCAATTCGAGTCACTTGAACGAACAAACAAGCATCTTTAAACGATATGTGGACGTTTAAGATATGATAAGACACAACCTTGATAAATTCCACTGCACCATCAAAGAAGCAACAAAAACTTCTCTTCTCCAATAAGAAAATTAACTCGAGCCTTTAAATTATTAACGAACATAAAAACCAAAACCAAACTCTTCATCGTGTGTGTGAACTTCCCTGTGTGTATGTAAACCAATAACTCCATACTTACTTCCCCTCACTGCTCGTAAATAATGTAACTATATCGAACCAAACACAATAAGCACAGCAGCAGAAACCAATAATGAGCAGCAGTATGTTATAGCGCTAGCAGTAGGAAGTAACTCCAGCTGCAGAAAAATTATAACCATAAGCGCAGCAGTAGAAACTCGAAGCTAGCAGCAGAATAAATTATAACTAGCAGCAGAGTGTATCAGACGTAGCAGCAGAATAAAATTATGCAGCAGCAGAATAATAATAAGCGTAGCAGCACTGTATAATCCCAATTAAATACCATCTCCACAAGTCAACAAATTCATCATCAATATTCTACTCACACCATTAAAGCAGTAGTATCTTATATCTCCGACCCATGTGATTTGACCATTCATCAATCTATCAATTCGTACCGACCCATGTGATCCATGATAACTGTACGCAATATTTATCTCTCACCGACCAATTGATATTAAAACAGTACGCAACAATCAATTCGCATATTATCAATCAGTAACAAAAGTCTATTCACCAATTAGATCGAAACAACTGAAGATAAGAATTAAATATACCACAGACCTTTATTTAATCGACCCACATGCGCTTCTCCAATCAGATCCAATCCCAATTTATCAAAGCAGTAGAATCGATTATAATATTATATCACATATTCGCAAAAGTCAATACCAATTAAAGATACAATCAGTACGAGGTAACATAAATTCCACCAATCTTTAATCGACCCAATGATGCGATATATTATATTCGATGATCAGTCAGTACGATAAAAAAAATAACTCCGTTCATACAAAAAAAAAAAACAAATCGTACCTCCATTAAATCTGCTCTTCTTCAACAAATAAACTTTGTGAATCCCTAGGTAACGAGCTCCCCAATCTCTGATACCACCTGTAGAAACTAAGAACGCGCTAAAGATAGTTTCTTGGATCGTTTTGAGCCTTAGGGTTCAACAATAACAATGATAATATATGCACAGCGGATTAAAACAAATCAAAGTTATTGACACAAAGTTTCATTCACAAACATCACTTCAATTATATTAATAACGTGTTATCTAATCTATAACAAGGATCAATGAATTGATCTTGAAGTGAAACAAACTAAACTCTAGACGTTTTCTATGACAAACACCTAGAACACACACACTCCTTTTAGTAATCTACATCGTGGAAGACAATGATAAAAACCTGTACCTCTAATCTCTTTATATAATAGAAATTAGGGTTTACAAAAGACTACGAAGGACTAAAATATAAATCTTCTTTTGCAAGTAAGTCCTTCATGTTTCATTCTTTATGTTTTGTATCATCAAATTAATAAACCCAACATCTATCACGGGCTTCTTTCCATAAGTTCATGAAATTTCATCTCCAAATTCTCCAAGATAGCCTTCTTTTGTTCTTGAGTCAAAGGCTTAACAGTTTGTGGTGAGTTAGGTGGTGAATTAGATGATGACGATGATGAATTATCATTCTTTGGGGTGGACGGTTAGGTTAATTTTTTAATAGGTGCTTTCTTCCTACTAGCCTTTTCCATTTTAACGACTTCTTCCTACCCTTCCTTGACTTCTTCCATTCCTTCACGTAATTTCGCACGCATCACATCTACCTCCTTTTCTTCTTCTAAATCGGTGATATCAATTCTCATTTCACCAAGTGCAGAATCAACTTTACACTTAGTGGTAACAAGAAAATCCCTTCCAAATACTTCCTCCGGCTCATCGGTGTTTCCATAGTCTAGAACAACAAAAACAACCTTGAAAATGTGACCGTGAATATTGACACGCACATCTTTCACTTTCTTCCTTCCGTAATCTTCATAATCAAGTCGAACAAACCCAAGTTTATCTAGCACATCTTCGGTAATATAATTATCTCCATACTCCAAATTCAATTGTGCATCCCAAGCTTTGACTCCTTCCACACCACAAGGTGTAGAAAACCTCATGTGTGGTGCATCAAACTCCTTCGGAGGAGCTCTTGTGAACACAACAACCTTTTTCTTCTTTGGCAAACAAACTTAATTTTCTCCTACTTCCTCTACCTTTTCAAGATCCATCTTAACTTCTTCCAACATGTTCTCCAAACGTTGCAAGGAATCACCCGAATCCTTGAACATTTCCTCTAAATTCCTCAAATACTCCGAAACTTCGCTCAAACTTTCCATCTTACTAAAGCAAATAATAACTATAACATAACCACAAACACAAAAATCCAAATCATTAACATTAGGGTTAGTCATAATCAAAACATACTTAAAAATGAAATCATATCAAGTAACTAACAAGTTCAAACACTCAAAACACTAAAACAACTAAAAATTGAAAAATTTTGAAAATTTTACTGACACATCCATCCGATCGGTTTGCATATCCATTCGATCGGATGGCTAATTCGTAAAAACCCAAAATGGCCCAGCCGAATCGGATGTGGGCGACATCCGATCGGTTGGGTAGAACAAAATAAAACTTTTTTTTTAATTAAAAACTAAATTAAAATTTTAATATGATAATTAAGACATAAATAAAATTAATTAACTAGAAATGAAAAGTTAACCATAATTAATAACTTTAATTAAAAACAATTAATCTATCTAATAACTATTATTAACTAAACATAATAAATGAAAAACTCTTAAACTACTAAACATAAAATTAAAACTACTTACTAACATTTAATAAAACATTAAAACATATATTAAATACTAATCCTATGATTATCATTAACTTCTACTTAAACATATAATTAAAATTCTCTATTATTAAACTTAAACAATCATTAAACTATCATTTAAGACTAAAGAAAACAGAAAAATAACAAAAACAAAAAACTTTTCCGAGAGCTCCAACCGATCGGATGCTAATCCATCCGATTCGATTGGACCTAAAACCAAACTTTTTTTTTTTTTTTTTTTTTTTTTTTTTACTTTTTAACTTTAACACGAATCTTCGAAATCAAAAACTGATAAAACAACAAAATACAAACAAAACTATTCAAATAAAATCAAATTCAATCAAATCCCCGGCAACGGTGCCAAAAAACTTGATGTGCTCTACCGTGTACAAGTTTTAAAATTTATAAACACGATTTATCCGATTATCTATTCAACACATACGAGCAAGTATACTCGTCCGTGATAGTAAAGGTAGGTAAGTCGAGATCGTCCCAAGGGATTTGGTATTTGTATTAAATTATAACTAGCTTTGTAAAAAGAGGTGTCAATCCAATTTGGTGAAAATTCAAAAAGTAAATAGAATCCAATCAATCAAAAACATATAATTGTGTGTAATTCCTTAACCAATTGCATAGAGTATTCTACAAAGTTTGGTGTAACTTGTAATGATTCACAATTTTATATGAATAATTAACAATCAATGGTTTATATCATGAAGAATCATTACTAACAATTCAATCTCCTAGTTAACTCCTTTTGGCCTTATTAACTATTATGACAATTCTATTAAACACTAGTTGTTTGAAAAACAATTCTTATCTCATAAATTCCTACGAATCCTTTCGGCCTTTTCTCGTGATGAAATCGTTTCAAATCCATTTTAATGAGTAAATATGATGCTTGTCACACACCATATCCCATACTAATTCGTGCACTAACGTTTTGGAATAAAAACATAAAGAAAATCCTTTCGGCCTTTTTATTCTTTAAAATGTTTTTACCAACAAATTAAGCAAGATTAGATATTATTCCCACAAACTCATAAAATAAGAAATGTTTTCATGCATCACTTTTTAAGATAAGAATACTCCATAATTAGTTACATCATACACACAAGTATACCACAAATTACTCCATAGCAATCATAATCAAACACAAGTAACAAACAATACTTTCATTAAACTCAAAGTAAAAGTAGTTCATTGTAAATAAACAAGATATACCTAGCTTCGGATTACAAGAACTAGAATCGTTGAACTATAGCAACCACACTCCTCCAATCGCCTACTATGACAAGTAAACAACTCCAAACTCAAACCAAACTATTGAGACTCAAACTCAATATCTCCTGGACGTTTCTACAGCAATACTAGACTTTTGGGCAATAATAATAAGATAGTAAGGACTTTGGTGTAAGCCTTTTACTAATTTGGGGTGTCACACTAAGCATACATGCATAGGGTCCAATATATAGTGTAAGAACACTTATTCTTCAAGCCAAAACGTCCCTCCAGAGTTAATATCAAGAAATGATCGGACTCTAATGATTAATGGGAAGTAAAACCTTCATTTAATGCGAAATGGTAACTGCAGATCTGTCCAACCGATCGGTTTTTGGACCAACCGATCAGTTCCTCGCCTCGGTAAATTCCAACCGAATCGGATGCGGGTTGCATCCGATCGGTTGGATGCTTCATGCACTCACAACTTTAACTTTTTCTTGCCATTTCTTGTTGCATGCTTTATCCTTCATTTAGGTGCTGATTTCTTCCATAGAACCTGATATTTCCTTGATATATGAACATGGAAATCCTAACACTATCATATCCTTGAGGCCTTGTGTGGTTTCTCTCTTGTCTCCATCTCGAGAATCTTCCAAATGTGCATAATCACTCCAATTCTTCATCTTTTCATCATCTTTTTCTGTACTTGGCTACATTTACTTGCATATACATTTTTTCATGATTAAGTAACAAATACATACAAATATAACCAAATATGATGCACAAAACTAATGATTACGCAACTAAAAACATGCTCATTCTGAGCGTTATCAATGATCCAAGCTGGATAGAAACTATACCAGAAGAGCTTCTACAGTTCAAGTTACAAGAAATTTAGACTTTGGTGGGGTTATCAAATGGAAAAAGGGCTATAGGTACTAAATGGGTTTTTAGGAACAAAAAGGATGAAAGAGGAATTGTGATAAGAAATAAAGCAAGATTGGTAGCTCAAGGGTACGCACAAGAATAAGGGATTGACTATGATGAAGTCTTTGCCCCTGTTGCAAGAATTGAAGCAATTAGGCTATTTCTAGCTTATGCTTCCTTTAAAGACTTTGTGGTGTATTAAATGGATGTCAAGAGTGCTTTTCTCTATGGAAAGATTGAATAAGAGGTCTATGTTTGTCAACCACCACGGTTTGAAGATCCAGACTTTCCTGATAGAGTATACAAGGTTGAAAAAGCACTGTATGGGCTACATTTGTAACACCCCGTGCCCGCTTACTTCAATATTCAAAACTTTTCACGCGGGAATACTTGAACTAAAACTGACCTGCTGTTACTCTTTCATAAACTGACAGAAATCTATAAACTTTCAGCCCTTGAGGCTATTTTTAAATGAAAGTAGACTCAATTACCTTCGAAACGATAGGTGGCGCGACCCGTGACGATTTACGGATTAAAAGATATGAATTTTTGAAAACTGCCAAAAATCTGCACAATCTGCCCAGAAAATCTGGACAGCCTGCTGTCCCGAAATCACTTTCAAAATCCCCGGCCGGAAACCCGACCTCCCGAACTCGAAACTCAACCAAACTTTCCAGATTTATTTGGTATATGAATGGGCTCATTTTCATGCAAAAACATTTATCTTACGACACCCCGAAGGGGTACTTTACAAATGAGACGGGTTATGCAAAATAACCCGTTTTGACCCATTTTCACAACAAACCACTTATACCACTTTCGTTTTACACCAAACTTTCCAGAAATCATTCATTTAACATATCAAACATGTTCCAATAACACTTGACCCGTTTACTACTCAAAATGGGTACGTTTACACTCAAACCAAACGCCCCTTTAACTTGAACCATAAACACATAAACTACACTTTGACACACCATTTGACTACCAAATCGTGTGAGCGACCTTAACATACAACTTGCCATACGGCTACACTTTACCAACTTACCATATGGGTACAAACTTACACATGAGCCCGGTATTCTACCTAAGCTCCTAAACACATATTACCTTAAATCTCGCATATCCATTCCTTAATCCTTACATTCAAGCCAATCCATATAAACATGCCAACCTACAAAATGGTTAGACAACTAAACCATAAGCACAAAGGCTTAGTAAGTAAAACGACCATAACATACAATTATACTTCAATCCACATAAGCATCATATACATAAACACTTACTTCATGGCTTACATACTCAAGCCTCATCTAGCACATAACATCAACATATTCCATAACATCCATTCATCACATAAGCCATAAACATGGCATCACATAAGCATAATCCAAGCTCATCTTCTCAACATAAACATACATAACACATAATGATAGAAATCCATATAACATATGCTATCATCATTTTACTTACCTTAATCCAAGCTAAACATATCAAGAACATCATCATCATCACAATGATCCATCATCATCATCATCGATCATAACCACAACCTAACAACATAACAATAAATAACATAACAAGGGTTATCAAAACCCATTAAACATAATCATCTTACTTTCTACATCATCATATGATCATATCTTGATCATATGATAAAAACCCACTTAACTCTTAATCTATCACCTCGTTAACAAAAGAACATAGATACTTACTTGTGGAGGATCATAGCTAAGGAAGATCATAAACTTCAAGACTTGATCATCTTCTTTTCTAAGCCATCAAGACAATCATTTTCCCTCTCTTTTCTTCCTACAGAGTCGGCTTTCCCAAAGACCCAAGACTTCCCTGGATTTCTCTAGACTTAGCTAGATATAACTAGTTAGACACAAGTTTGGGTCAAAGGCAAGAATGGCCCCTCAAGTTCCATTCCTTATAATTTGGCCACAACTAACTTATAACATACTTACCACAATGGCAACTTAGGCCCCTTTAGTTACACATCATATTTTACATAACCACTTTAGTCATATTTTGACTATCGGGTTTGACCACAATGCAACATTCGTTGACTGGCCAATCACGAAAGGCCTTTGGTCCACTTCATCTAGGGTGGGGTCCCAACACCCGGGAAACGGGTCTAACAATTCTACCCCCCTTATTTAGATTTCGTCCCCGAAATCTCTCGTCTAAAACTATTCAAAACTAAATTCGCGACATATACATGTCCTTATTCTCATGCTTTTTAAGCCAATTCCTTGCAACGATCTAAATGATCATGCAATTTCTAAACTTGCTATACATAAACATAACTCATAATCCACTATAAACAACTTTCTCACCACAAGCTTATTTAAAATTTCCAACAATTGACGATTTGTCATACGGGAAATTTTACTACTTTGACTTTACATAAGTCAAACTTCATCACTATAACACGACATACGTCCATGCACTAACAAGACATAACATCTTATACCGGTTAATTTCACATTCCACATAATACTAACACATAACTATACAAAAAAACCGGCAACTTATCTCAAAATATACAAAGTACCATACAAACGGCACCTTCAAGAATCTTTCACATGCATCACTTAAGCAATCTTTCTTACTAAATTATGGGAATACTCATCAATTAACTTATCAATTTAATGCATAACTCATTTTAGACGTCTATCTTAAGGTTTCACACATTATCTTAACACTGCTATCAGTTTTATTCATATCTATCTTTTCTTATGACGTCTAACATGTTTTAGTTTTCACTTTCTCATATCGCTATCCGTACTCATGTCATATCGGCTACACATAAGTCCACTCATTTATAACTCTTTATTTACATAAAAAAGGCGTCCCAATCTATGTAAACAAGGAATTATAAACTTATGGTTCGGCGATTTACAATTCTTCATTTAAATGAAAAGGCGTCCCAATCCATTTAAATCAAGAAACCATAAACCGTCCTACTTATATGCTTCCAACATAACATTCGTACATACTTTACTTTCCATCTTTTCTAGCCTTGGATCCAATCTCACTAACTTTCATCCATGCCATAAAGGCAAGCTGGGCTATCCCGAAGGATACCATAACATCCATGCCATAAAGGCAAGCTGGGCTATCCCGAAGGATACCATAACATCCATGCCATAAAGGCAAGCTGGGCTATCCCGAAGGATACCATAACATCCATGCCATAAAGGCAAGCTGGGCTATCCCGAAGGATACCATAACATCATATCCATGCCATAAAGGCAAGCTGGGCTATCCCGAAGGATACCATAACATCATATCCATGCCATAAAGGCAAGCTGGGCTATCCCGAAGGATACCATAACATAACATCCATGCCATAAAGGCAAGCTGGGCTATCCCTAAGGATACCATACTATATCACATGCCAAGGATGTAGGCAAACCATGCCGGTGAAGGCAAGCTAACAATCATGCCGTAAAGGCAAGCTAGGCCATCCCAAAGGATGCCAAAACTAGAGCATTGGATCCAAGCTATATCTATCTTATCATCTTTACTCGCTTTATCTTTCATGCACTTTTATAATTAGGCACACACTATCATTTATTCAATTTCATTGCCTTACGCAATCTCAACATTCACTATCACGCTTACTATCATCTAGACAAGTTTCTATATAACACTTGCCCATTTATTAAATTTGCATTCTCACAATGCAACTTACCTTTCATCCGTCAACCCCAAGTTGACTCATATACTAACTATGTGCCATCTTTATTTAGACAATTTAAATATAATGCTTATCCATTACAACTTACACATCTCAACGTGTTCTTACAACACACTTTTACTATACCTGTCAACCTTTGTTGACCATATTTTCAACTCATACTATCACTTCATTTAGTCTATTCAACTTTCACGCATATAAACCTTACATAGGTTTATTCTATAACACTTTCGCAATCTCATCATACACATTCCAAATATATACTAACATGGTTATATTCATGTTTTACATTTCTTTCTAGTACACTTCAAGTCACTTATGACTTCTAGCGCAATCTGTATCTCATTCATCACTTTTAGTCGTCATGCTTTACCATATATTACTAACACATTTCAGTTTTCATGTTTATATACACATGACTTCATCATGCTTTAACTATACACTTTAACTTTCTCATTTAGTTACTCATATAAAGATTACATGCCTTCAAGCATCTATTCGTTATTATAACAATCATGTCTTTCTTATCATCAAGCTACAAACATATTTCATTCTTCACTTCTTTCTTTATCTCAAGCTTTCAAAGCATTTATGCTTTATCCAACACTTACCATACTTATCTTTTCTTATTTCACATGTCGATGTATTCTTTTTAATTTTACCGACCTCAACTAGGTCCACACATAACACGCATTCCAATGTGTCTATCTCAATTCATACACTTCTATACAATCGTGCTCTCAAGCACACCACATAAAACTTAGACATATAATAAACTACCATAGACTTATCATTGCATAAACGATAACACTTAACGTCACATAAACAATCATATCATAACACTTAACACTTATCCAACAAGTGTTAAAACATTCATAACATAATCAAAACATGAAGTCTATGGCATCATACATCATATCGCAAAATCAATCTATGTCTAAGCTTCAACATTCTAATAGCCGCGAGCAATAGCCAACCTCATAACTAAGGCATCATAAACCTTAGTTCACTTACTAACCCATCTCTAACATCGCTTAGCATGGCTATTCGCATTCTATTACTATAACTCGATTATACAATCACATAATTGCAATACAAATCACCGGCACCAACCGAGGTGCGCGGTCAACTAATCATCTAAACATCCCAAGTCCCCATGGACTTGTATCTCAAACACAACAACACTATCACAAGCATACATCACCTATCAACACTAGGCTCAACTAACATAAAACATAATTCGTCTAACACATAGCAATCAATTTCCGCGCGACTAACACTTACGTCCAAGGCTTCTACGAGTGGTTTAAGACTAGGCAACCCTAAGTGGAAACCTAATTCACTTAAACCAAGCTCTGATACCAAGTAGTAACACCCCGTGCCCGCTTGCTTCAATATTCAAAACTTTTCACGCGGGAATACTTGAACTAAAACTGACCTGCTGTTACTCTTTCATAAACTGACAGAAATCCATAAATTTTAAGCCCTTGAGGCTATTTTTAAATGAAAGTAGACACAATTACCTTCAAAACGATAGGTGGCGCGACCCGTGATGATTTACGGATTAAAAGATATGAATTTTTGAAAACTGCCAAAAATCTGCACAATCTGCCCAGAAAATCTGGACAGCCTGCTGTCCCGAAATCACTTTCAAAATCCCCGGCCGGAAACCCGACCTCCCGAACTCGAAACTCAACCAAACTTTCCAGATTTATTTGGTATATGAATGGGCTCATTTTCATGCAAAAACATTTATCTTACGACACCCCGAAGGGGTACTTTACAAATGAGACGGGTTATGCAAAATAACCCGTTTTGACCCATTTTCACAACAAACCACTTATACCACTTTCGTTTTACACCAAACTTTCCAGAAATCATTCATTTAACATATCAAACATGTTCCGATAACACTTGACCCGTTTACTACTCAAAATGGGTACGTTTACACTCAAACCAAACGCCCCTTTAACTTGAACCATAAACACATAAACTACACTTTGACACACCATTTGACTACCAAATCGTGTGAGCGACCTTAACATACAACTTGCCATACGGCTACACTTTACCAACTCATAAAAGACCAACGGGGGTACAAACTTACACATGAGCCCGGTATTCTACCTAAGCTCCTAAACACATATTACCTTAAATCTCGCATATCCATTCCTTAATCCTTACATTCAAGCCAATCCATATAAACATGCCAACCTACAAAACGGTTAGACAACTAAACCATAAGCACAAAGGCTTAGTAAGTAAAACGACCATAACATATAATTATACTTCAATCCACATAAGCATCATATACATAAACACTTACTTCATGGCTTACATACTCAAGCCTCATCTAGCACATAACATCAACATATTCCATAACATCCATTCATCACATAAGCCATAAAAATGGAATCACATAAGCATAATCCAAGCTCATCTTCTCAACATAAACATACATAACACATAATGATAGAAATCCATATAAAATATGCTATCATCATTTTACTTACCTTAATCCAAGCTAAACATATCAAGAACATCATCATCATCACAATGATCCGTCATCATCATCGTCGATCATAACCACAACCTAACAACATAACAATAAATAACATAACAAAGGTTATCAAAACCCATTAAACATAATCATCTTACTTTCTACATCATCATATGATCATATCTTGATCATATGATAAAAACCCACTTAACTCTTAATCTATCACCTCGTTAACAAAAGAACATAGATACTTACTTGTGGAGGATCATAGCTAAGGAAGATCATAAACTTCAAGACTTGATCATCTTCTTTTCTAAGCCATCAAGACAATCATTTTCCCTCCCTTTTCTTCCTACAGAGTCGGCCTTCCCAAAGACCCAAGACTTCCCTGGATTTCTCTAGACTTAGCTAGATATAACTAGCTAGGCACAAGTTTGGGTCAAAGGCTAGAATGGCCCCTCAAGTTCCATTCCTTATAATTTGGCTACAACTAACTTATAACATACTTACCACAATGGAAACTTCGGCCCCTTTAGTTACACATCATATTTTACATAACCACTTTAGTCATATTTTGACTATCGGGTTTGACTACAATGCAACATTCGTTGACTGGCTAATCACGAAAGACCTTTGGTCCACTTCATCTAGGGTGGGGTCCCAACACCCGGGAAATGGGTCTAACAACATTAAGCTCCTAGAGCATGGTATAAAACCTTGTCAACATATCTGTTAGACAATGGGTTTCACAGAGGAAAGATTGACAAGACCTTATTGATCAAAAGGCACAAAGGTGATATTTTGCTGGTCCAAGTGTATGTGGATGATATCATCTTTGGTTCAACAAAGAAGGAGTTATGCATTGCATTTGAAAAATTGATCCATGATAAATTTCAAATGAGTTCTATGAGAGAACTTACATTCTTCTTGGGATTAGAAGTGAAGCAGAAGAAGGATGGCATATTTATTAGTCAAGATAAGTATGTTGCTGAAATTTTGAAAAAGTTTGGGTTTACAGATGTCAAGACTACAAGCACACCAATGGAAACTGGAAAGCCTCTGCTCAAGGATGAAGATGGTGAGTAAGTGGATGCTCATTTGTATAGGTAAATGATTGGTTCATCGATGTATCTTACATCTTCAAGACCAGATATTATGTTTGCAGTGTGTGAATGTACTAGATACCAAGTCAATCCAAAAGTTTCATATCTTAATGTTGTGAAAAGGATTTTTAGGTACTTAAAAGGTCAACCAAAATTAGGTCTTTGGTATCCAAAAGATTCTTCTTTTGATTTGGTAGCATACACTAATAGTGATTATGCTGGAGCAAGCTTGGATAGGAAGTCTACAACAAGAGGTTTTCAATTCCTTGGTTGTATGTTAATATCATGGCAGTGCAAGAAACAGACTGTGGTTGCAAACTCCACAACAGAAGCTGAATCTGTGGCTGCTTCAAGTTGTTGTAGACAAGTGCTTTGGATTCAAAATCAACTACTTGATTATGGGTACAATTTTATGCATACCAAGATTTTTATTGACAATAACAGTACTATGTGCATAATTAAAAATCCTGTTTTTCATTAAAAAACAAAGCATATAGAGATCATACATCATTTTAATAGAGATTGCAATGAAAAGAAATTGATTCAAATGGTTAAAATCCATACTGACAAGAATGTTGCAGATTTGCTTACAAAAGCTTTTGATGCAAGTAGATTTCAATATTTGATTGCTAGTATTGGAATGTTAAATCTTTAAAGTTTTTTTTATCTCTTTATGTTTTTGTAGAGTTTTGTATGGATTAGTACTGTTATTCAAGTCATTACGAGTTTTTGTTGTTAAGTGTAATTAGTACTGCTAGTTATACTTAATACTGCTAAGTTTCTACTATTGGTTATATATAGTGTGATCATTGTGAATATTGTTATGGCTTTTGTTTTTGTGGGTTTTGAACTAACATTTTGTAGAAAAAGCAAAGAAAAGTGTTAGATTGGAAGGGAATTGGAGTTAATGCTGGTAACTCTGTGTCAATGCTACTAGGCATAACTTAGTGCTGCTGAGGTTACTACTGCTGGTTTGTTCAAGGGACTGTTTCATAAATTATTCGATTAAGGGCTTATATCTACCAATCATTCAGTTTAATCGATTTCATTCTCTCTAAATACAAACCCTAACTCACTTTTATCATCTAATTGCAAAAACCCACCAATCACCACAAATGTCGAACCTAAATTTTGCTGATACTCACAATATGGTTGCGTTTTTGTCAAAAGCCACCGAAAGCGAAGGATTTTCATAAATTGTTGATTTCTTAAATGCACACCCTATAAGGTATGCCTTAACTGTGAATCCTACCATACATATTTCTCACATTGAACAGTTTTGGTCTTCTACTGTGGCCAAAACAATCAATGAGGAAGTACAGATACATGCTCTAGTAGATGGCATGAAGATAATTATCACTGAAACATCTGTTAGAAGATCTCTTCGACTAGCAGATGAAGAAGGTGTTGAATGTCTTTCAAACTCGACTATTTTTGAAAACCTTGCATTGATGGGGTATGAGAAGCAAACTGATAAATTGACTTTTTACAAAGCTTTCTTCTCCCATCAATGGAAATTTCTTATCCTTACTGTTTTACAATGTTTAAGTCCTAAAACAACTGGTTGGAATGAGTTTAGCAGCAATATGGCATCTGCCATAATCTGCTTGGCAACAGACCAAAAGTTTAACTTTTCAAAATTAATTTTTGATAGTATGGTTAAGAACTTGGATAATCTACAAGGAAAATTTTATATCTATCCAAGGTTTTTGCAAGTTTTCATGGACAAACAATTTACAAAGAAGGTAACTCATAAGAGAACTTATATTGCACCTTCTGTAACCACCCGTAATTTTCCGAATATATTTTTATACGAGACTTTTCTTGTTTCTCATAAACGGATCTTTTCTGAACTTATTTGGTTCGAAAACGTGGAAGATTTCTCGCGAAACGTGAAATTCGTACACAACGCGTACTGGCACAACCGACGATTTGTTTTGATTGTTTTATTATTCGTGAGAATCGAGGCGTATGAATAGTCGTTTTATTGGAAAAATTATTCTAAACGAGAATATTAATTTATTCGGGCAACGAGAAATAAAGGTACACGTATTTATAATCAAAATTTATGGAAAAACACTTTTAAGATTATTGTAATAACTTTCGAGTGCTCGGGAAATAGTTATAACACGTTTTATTAGTCTCGTTGGTGTTCCATTAAAAATATGAAGAAATTGACAGATTTAGTCCCTAGGGTGTTTCTAAACTAACCCTAACCCTACTATACCCACTACACTATATAAACAACCTTAATAAATTTTTAGGGTTTCATTTCATTTTCTTTTCTTCCAGCCGCTACCCACCTCACTCTCTCTCTTATATTTCCGGCCAGTAGTGCCGCCACCGCCGCTCACTATTTCTCACCGCCACCACCACTTTAATCCTCTTAATCTTCTCATCATTTACACATAATTCACGCGCCAAGAAACCCACTCGTTCTCGATAACTTACAATCTTTCCGACGAGATTCCGGCGAGCTCAACGTGGTCATCCGTCGCCATCACCATCGCCACCATTAAAACCATCAACACTTTCCATCTCTTATTTCTTCCTCTTTCAACTAACTCAGTTTTCGGCGAGTTTTCCAGCCAACTTTCGATGGCCGCCACTACCACCCCGTTTAAAGAGCTGAGAACTGTGAGGGCGTTGTGTTTAGATCAAAGGTTTTGAAGCGGTTTTAGGTCTTGCTTGGTTTGTTGCTGCCGCCATCTATTCCCTCTCCTTTCGCTCTTGTTATTTCTCGACATGGTAAATCGAGAAGCCCGTCCTTATATTTTTATTATTATTACCGATTATATTTATTATTGTTGTTCGTGGATTTAAAATTATAAAAACGAGATTTAAAACACTTGAGATATATAAAACCGTGTGGTAAGTTCCTATAAAAATGGTGTGTTCGGTGGTATTTGGGTATTTGGGTTCGTTTATTTTGTGTCGTCGAAGCTTATTTTTGGTCTTGATATTGTCGTGGTAATCGGTCCCGAGTTATGTTTAGTATAGTTGGTTTTGACGAGTATTGTGGGTCTCGGCATAAGGGAGTCATCAAACGCTTGGTTATAGTCATTATATGTTGGCCTCGGATGCGTCTTGAAATGGGTTTTGGTTTACTTTGGTTGTTTAAGCTTAATCCCGTTTATGTTTTGGGTGTGGCTGTTTTGTGCTTATATTTTTGGCCACGTATTATGTTAGTATGTTAACTAGTTTGTGTTTGTGTGGGATTGGTGGTATGGTGGGCTTAATAACCAATGACATGGGGTACACTTAGTTTGATGTTAATTTGGTTTTGGGTTGTGGATTTTATGGACTAAAGCCCAACAGGACATATAAGGGTGCGTTGGAAATTCAACATTTGGGTCAAGTCCACCAAAATTTAAATAAATAATGACACTAGTTTTTGTTAAGGATTAATTAAATTTATACATATGAAGCTTTCAGATTATATAGAAATCGTTATTGGATTTGAATACGGATTTGATCATTATACGTGGACGTTTGGAAAATCATGGATCGTTATGGGATTGGTAATATTGGATATCGGATTCATTGAACATTTTGAGACTAGAGACGATATATTATATTAAACTCGAAAAGACTTTAATATATTAAACTCGGACCGGTTGTTAAATAATGTAATTTCAGATTTGGTTAATCCAAGTCTTAACGACTTGAGAAAAACTAATTTTATCAGTTAAACTTATTTTATTATAAAACATTTATGTTTTATACAAGTTATTTGGGATAACGGGGTAAATGTCGAAACGTACAAACTACTTTATTTTATTTGAGGTGTTTGTTTGTCATAAACTTCTAGAGTTGTCTTCCTTGATTTAAGTTCTCGTCAGTATACTCCCAAGTTTGTTGATGTCTTCTCTCTTTGGCGTGAGTTGTCTGTCGAGTCCATGTTATCTTACCACACCACACGAAACGTTGAAACTAAGTTTTTGATAAGTTTTGAAAACTGAGTAATCTACGAAAACTGCGACAAATTGTCTTTTATAGACTTTATTATTTTGCGAGACGTGTTTTGAGATAATCGTATACGTATTAGGTTGTGCCGATCCTAGACCATAGTGTACTGCCGTGCTTGTACCTCCGTGTACTGTCGTGCCATATGTCTTGAGACCGTTGTGATATGCTCTCGATGCCAGTCGTGTCAGTTGTGATCTTTGCATTGCTGTGACTAAGGTGAGTTCATAGCCCCACTTTTACTTGCTTTAACTGCTTTATAAGTTACTTGGGGTGAGATACATGCTACCGTTTTGATTATGATCACAATTGTTTACGAACTGTTATTTGAAATGGAAACTTTGCTGACCACCTGATAAGCACTAAGTACCTTCCTTGCCAACAGCAAGTCCCTCGATCATGAACCATTAATCACCTGCGGGTGAGCGCGATTATAGTATATAGGCCTATAGGATTTGACCATCCCATCCCTGTTGACCAGGTAGGCAACACGGGTGTGCTATATTTGAGTTAACTAGGTATTTGGCAAGATACCTGGCTTTGGGGGCAACTATTATGATTATGAAATTCCGCGGTTACTGTCGACTTACGCCAGAGTTACTGGTGCCGGTTAACGCTTTGTGTGTCATGAGCTTAGTGCAGTGGTAATAACTTACGAGCGTATAACAGCGTAGCCCACTTTCTTGGAAACTTGAAATATTGTGATCAACTGCTTTAATTATAAGCCTATGAATTCACTCAACCTTTGTGTTGACTTTTAGCATGTTATTCTCAGGTGTTAGATCTTTTCCGCAGCATATCTTATTTTTGGAGGAACTTGGTGAAGGGCATGGCATGGTCATAGAAGACTCTACACTTGTTTGGGACCGGTTAAAATCCTTTTTAAATCTATATCTTCCGCACTATTTTTACATGATGTAATTTAAATATTTATTATTATGAAATTTCTTCCTAAACGGTTTGAACAAAACCGTTCTTTATACCTTGTGATTGTGACAACTATCGAATAACACCCCACAACTTGTATGCTTCCGCTGATCCGATTTCGGGGTGTTACACCTTCTCACACCAAAAAGATTTTCAGTAACATGAAAAGAATTGGTAAAGGTTTTTTTGGTACTGTCACACCATTGTTTCAAACAATGCTGGTGCAGAACCAACAACAAATGGGTGAAGGTTCAGAAATCCCCACTGAAACCCAACACCCACCCACAATTTTGTCACCATCAACCTCTCAACCCAAAAAGACCAAAAAACCTAGGAAGCCAAAAAGAAAGGAAATTGAGATACCGCAGTCTAGTGCTCCTAGTATGGTTGCAGATGAGGCTATCTATAAGGAGAGGGATGACAGTTTGGTGAGGGCTGCCACTACTGCTGCTAGCTTAGATGCAGAGCAGGACAGTGGTAACATAAGTAAGACCCGATCCAAGGCAACATTTAATGAATCAAGTTCCTCAGGAACTAGTTTAGGTAGTGGTCCCAGGCGCCAAGACACCATGGGGGGTATGGATGCTCAAACTAGGTTTGAGGCTGTACCTAATCAATCCAATGATTCACCTATCGGGAGAGGTTAAACACTCCGAAGTGATGAGGATAGACTGAAACTAAAGGAATTAATGGAAACATGTACCAAACTACAAAAGGAGGTTCTTGATCTGAAGACAGTTACATCCTCTCAATAGAAGGAGATCCCATTTTTGAAGAAGATGGTTACTAAGCTTGAAAGGAAGAACAGGTCAAGAACACATACGTTAAGAAGGTTGTATAGGGTTGGTAGTACATCCAGGGTGGAGTCCTCAGATGATGCTGAAAGTTTGGATGAGGATGCATCCAAATATGGGAGGAATGAGGACATGGCTGCAGGGGTGGATGAGTAGATGGTTGATGAGGGAAATACATATGTTGTTGAAGAGGTAGATAATGCTAAAAATGTGATTAAAGATGAGTTGGTTAATGCTGCTGAGATTGATGTTAATGTTGCTCAGGTTAAAGCGGTTAGTGATAAAGTTAATACTACCAGTGTTGAAGTTAGTATTGCTGAGAAAGAAGTTACTACTGCTACTACAACCACAACAACTGCTGATAAAATCACAATAGCCCAAGCACTTAAAGAATTAAAGAGCACAAGACCCAAGGTGAAAGGGGTGGTAATCAAAGAACCAGCTCAATCTACAACAACAACAATTCAACAACAGGTACAAGGCAAGGGGAAAGAAATTTTAGTAGAGCCTGTGTCAAAGAAACATTAACTTGATCTTGATGCAGAAGAGGCCAGGAGACTGCAAGCAGAATATGATGAAGAAGCTAGACTTGCAGCTCTCCAGGAAGAAGCTAACATTGCTTTATTATACACATGGGATGATATTGAAGCTAAATATGAGGCTGATCATTTGTTAGCTTAAAGAATGCTGCAAGAAGAGCAAGAAGAGTTATCCATGGAGGAAAAAGCTAAATTGTTTATGGAGCTCTTAGAGAAAAGAAAGAAACATTTTGTAGCTAAGAGAGCTGAGTAGAAAAGGAATAAACCACCCACCAAAGTTCAACAAAGGAACATAATGTGTACTTTTCTAAAGAACATGGATGGATAGAAGACTAGTCAGTTCAAAAATATGAGCTTTGAAAAGATCCAGGAAGTGTTTGAAAGAGTTTTTAAGAGAGTAAACACATTTATTGATATAGAGACAGAGGTGGTGGAAGGAAGCAGTGCAAAGAGAGCAGGTCCAGAGCTAGAGCATGAGATAACAAACAATCAGAAGGTGGATGAAGATAAAGATACAGCTGATCTAAAACAGTTCATGGTAGTTGTTTCAGATGATGAAGAATACCTATAGATATTGTACCTTTGGCTACTAAACCTCCAGGCATTGTTGGCTGGAAAATCTACTTAAAAGACAAGAAGATACACTGGGTGATAATCAGGGCTGATGGAAAAGAACAATTGTTTAATAGGATCAATCAAATGCTTAAAAGTTTTGACAGAGAAGACTTAGAAACTCTGTGGGAACTTGTTAAAGCTAAGTATGGGACATCAAGGCCATTAAAGGTGCCAGCTTCTGATTATGATTATGTCTTGTGGGGAGATCTAAAGACAATGTTTGAACCTCATGAGAAAGATGCAGTATGGAAGAATCAGCATGGGTACAAAGTACTACACTGGAAGCTTTATGATTCTTGTGGAGTTCATGAATTGATGCTGCAATCTTCAGTGATCTACATGTTGGTGGAGAAAAAATATCCCCTTTCTTTGTCTACACTTCATCATATGTTAGAGAATAAGTTGGAAGTTGAATATGATAGTCAGATGTCTTTGGAGCTTATTTGGTTTATTGTACAACAGAAAATGAAGAAGTGAAGTGTTTGGAAGCATCCTCCTGGTAATTATGAACTTTGAATGAAGAAACTTGATGATTTTGGGTGAAAATATCAAGTTTAAGGGTGGATTGTTGGGATTAAAAGCTTACTTAATGCTGTTTGTATTAGTGCTGCTCTATGGATTTAATACTGTTCTTGAAGATCAATGAAAAATATGCTAAGTGTTTTACTACTGCGAGTGGAAAGTTAAGACTGCTGGAACAAAGTTACTGCTGCCAAGAAACTTCAAAGAATATACGCCAAGTGTTTTAGTGCTGCTAGAACAAACTTAGTGCTGCCAGTATAAAGTTAATGCTGCTCAAGGCTAAGTGCAAGGTTTCTGCTGCTAGTACAAAAGTTACTATTGTTAGTGTTAATTACAACTGTTAGGCAGTTTTGTTAAGACTACTTATCAGATATATATTTAGATAACTTTTGATACAAGTTTTGTATATGATAATTATAGAAAAGATTCGATATACTTTCCAAAGTATTGTAAGCCGGTTAGGACTCCTTAATCTATAAAAGAAGATCCTAGGGCATAGAGTTAGATACGTGATTCTTTATAAGATTCCAGCTTCAAGGTTTTGTAACCCTAATACTGTTGAGTATTCGTATTATTCATTAATAATATTGAGGCTGATTTGTTTGTTAAACTGTTTTGATCATTGTGTTTACTGTTACATTGAAAGTTCTTCTTAATATCAAAGACTAGATTCCGCATAGTATTTGATATATTCAAACACAGTTTTTACTCTAGTTGTGTTAGATTTATCTAGCATAGCTAAAAATTATATAAGCTAAGGAATTCGATCAAGTATTCAACTGGGATCAACACCAATTTTTGATGCCAAAGAGTCGAAGTATCATCTATTGAAGTTAGATAAAGTTTATCTTTAGGTGAGTTACCGATTTTCATTACGAAAAGAACCTTTTTCCTAATCCCTTTCCCTATGGTGATTCCATTTTTTAGTATTTTACTTTCGGTTTCACTAAATAGAACTTCACACTTTTTATCAACTATTTGACTAATACTTGGTTGATTAATTCCTAGGTTATCACGTGACACACATCATTAATGGTTAAAGAGTTATGTAATATCGTACCTTTGCCGATGATCTTGTGTAACACCCCTAAAATTGAATCGCAGCAGAAGATAGTGTTACTGGGGTATTACTTCATAGCTCACACTACAAGTTACAGAAAATGACTCTAAATGAGACATTTTGAAATAAATTATCATTCAATTTATATAAAACATCAGAGTTTAAGACACATATCAAGGTCCCAACAAGTTTATAAGTAATAGACATAAAAGTTTAAAAGTTTTATTGAATGATAATGATGCATTGTCTTCAAAAATTATCCATGCGCATTCACATGCCAGCTAATAGAGACCTGATATAAAACATGCTAAAAAGTCAACACAAAGGTTGAGTGAATCCATCGAGTTCAATTAAATAAACAGTTGATCACAATATATCAGTTTAAGAAACAATGGGTTACGTTGTTATACACCCATAAAACGTATTATTACACTATGCTCATGACATCGACGCCTTAAGAAATATGTATGTAAATTTTCCCCAGTAGGTGCCTTGCCAAGCACCCAGAGACCTCAAATATAGTGCATCCGTTTGTACGCAATCGGTTAGCTCAACAACCCGGACGGGGGAGTTCAATCCCAATATATCTATTCACAATATTCGCGCTCACTTGCAAGTGATTAACGATTCATGATGTGTGGGGACTTTATGGCAATAGAAGTACTTAGTGTCAATAATACATTCAGTTTAGAATACAGTTTTCAAGCAGTTGTGATCATAATAAAAGTAAGTAGCACTTATCTCCCGCACGGAGTTTGTAATCAATTAAACGAGTAAAAGATGGGGCTATGAACTCACCTCGAAGTGAATGAGCAAACAACTTAAGCAGATAATCAAGGAGCACAACACAACGACAACCAGACGGCTCGATCTAGAAGATGAGGTTTATCTTAACAATTAATACACGCTAGGAATAGAATAATGAAATTGAGTTTTTCGAAGGATGGTTACATCAACGCGATACATTAATAAAAGATTTAGTTTTCAGTTTGTAATAGTTTGGTGGTTGGTTAAATAAAATAAATCAAGAGAAAATAGCAAGGTATGTAATATAAATCCGTATATATATTACATACGGAAAAATAAGTATATATATATATATAATACATGGTGGGTATTATATATATAAGAAAAATGAGAAAAAAGAAATAAAATAGTTCAAAGTATATAATACATCGCATGTATATATAAGAAAATAGAAAAATAAATCAAACTATATAATTCGACACGAATCCGGAAACCTCAAAATATTGAAATAAAGAGTTCACGTTCCAAAAGAAACATACGATCTAATGTTATGAACTTAATGGAAATAGTTTTAAAGTTTTTACAAAAGTTATGACTTTTGTCTTTTTGTCGGAAATCATAAAATAAAATAATATTTTATAATTTAATATTTCATTTTCTTTTCGGGTTTTAGATAAACTAGTCATCTTGTTTGTAAAAGTATAGTTCTCGTTCATTTGTCGGGTTATTGGAAAATTATAAGTTACTAATTATAAGATAATAGAAATTTTGTGAAAATTACTAAGTATAGGGATTTTTAGAAATTTCGGCATGACCTATCCGTTTGTACAACGTTTCCCATATTTACAAAATCAATATTTACCACTTAAAACAATCCGACAAATTAATATATCCAACAAATTAATATAGTTACTATGTCTAAAACCAATGACGCCCCTTTTGGTTTGCGAAAACCAAAAGTGCACTTAATATCAAATGACAATTCCTACGTTTAATATATATAACCAAATACCAAATAAGTCATATGTTTAAAATAGTTTTAATTAAGTCAAATAAGCTTTGAGTTTAAACAATTTAACAAGTCACAAGCTACTCAAACACACCCTTGCGTGTTAAAACAGAACCGAACCAAATCACCCTTTTTGGGTTAAAAATAAGCAAAACCGAGCGCCCCTAATGGGCTGTCAATAAGCTGAATCAAACGCCCATGATAGGCTGAAAATATGCAACACCAAACACGCCTTTTGTGCAGAAAAACAAGCAAACAAAAAGCACCCTTTGTGCAGAAAATAAGCAAACAAAACGTACCCTGTAGGGGCTGTAATAAGCAGATCCAAACGCACCCTTTTGTGCAGAAAAATCAGCAGCAAACGCACCCTTTTGGGGGCTGTATTGCAGCAAATAAACGACCCCTGTTGGGGCTGCATTTCAACAAACAAACGCCCCCTGTTGGGGCTGCACCACGCAAGAAAAACCCTTTTTGGGTGGATTGTGACAGCAGACAACAAACACCCTTGAGGCCTGTAACACGACGAATCAAACACCCCCTATTGGGGCTGGCGCTGGACAGAAATAACCAAACCAAGCGCACCCTTGCGGGCTGCCTTGGTGGACCAGAGACTCAAGCCACACGCACCCTTCTTGGGTTGTTGTGGTGGGTCGCAAACAAACCAAACAACACCCTTGATGGGTCGATCCTGCCAAAACGAAAACACCCTTTTTGGGTTCGATTAAGCAAACAAACACCACTTTGAACAGCCCTTTGGCTAAAAAAAAGAAAATCCGATTAACCCTTGTCGTGGGTTAAAATGAGAAAAATGAACAAACACACCCACGAAGCTATGATACCGAAATTAAACTAAAAGAAAAGAAAGAAAAATGAACAAAACCACCCCTTCGTGGGATTCGAACTCGATCCATATTCTATGATTGTTTCCATCAGAAGCAAAATAAAGAAAACGAAAATAGTTAGTTTAGTGAATCATTTAACCATTTGATTTTTATAAAACGTGGTAACCATCCATTCAAGGGATAAGGGAGGTGAAGTGGTTGTTTAGTGGCGGCGGCATGGTGGTGGTGATGAGGGTGGCGGCTACCAGGTTTAGAGGGAGGAGGGAGAGAAATTTTAGGGTTTGTGTGTTATAACAAAATGAAGGGAAAACCCTAGATAGTTATAAGTATTATATAAAAAACGTGGAGGGACCAAATGTGACAATCTTAAACCTTTAGGGTGGGCGATGCAATTAACTTCCAGGGACTAGTTTTGCAAATTTTGTTATCTTTTATATTATTGAGGTGTGGGACCAATTTAGGTTAGTAAGTGATCGATTCAAGTCACGAAAATTACGCCGTTGCGTTCAAAATAATTTTTCCAGTAAAAATGAGTATTTATACGACTTATTTTTCAAAAACAATATAATAATCAAATTAAATCATTTATTAGGTTTGCGATTGTGTCGAAACGCGTTGTGTTTAGTTTCTCAAGTCTTGCGAGATAATTTCTCGTTTTCAAATTAAAAGAGTTCGGAAAAGTTCAAAAATAAAATATAAGTAATAATAAATATAGTTTATTATTAAAAAAATTTGAAAAATTACGGGTGCGTGTTACGACGTACGCGGTTAAACTCTCCTCGGTAAATGTAAGTTTAATTAAAATAGGATAATAAGTAAATATGAATAGTAAAATAACGACCCGAAATTTTCCGGTTTTTGCATCTTGCTTTTTCCATTACCAAATACTACGTTACTTCTATCACAAGCCTTGTAAGATGAGAATAGGCTTTTATTTCCCGTTATGTGCCTTGTGCATCTTATGTCTTTTATCCATTCATTTGGTTCTAGATCAACCTTTGAACAGACCTATAAGCATAAAGAAACTCAAGCATTTGGTCTCTAATATCTCATGGGTCCATTAGTGTTAAATAAACCGTTTATTTGGTTCACAAAAGGAAGATAGTTCCAAGGTCCAAAATTTGGTATTTGGTATCTGATGATATCAAATAACAACATATTATTTGCATCATTTATCATATGTATATTGCTTCTTTTATATTATTTTATATGAAAATTGATACTTAATCGCTTACTTTTGTAAATCTCAGTTATAAACAAGCAATTGCTGAAAGTTAGCTATTTTGGACGTAAATTAGAGCAAAATAGATCAAGTTGGAAGATTCTACTAAACTGAAGGAAGATACGCCGCATTATTCTAGACAGATACGCCGTATATCAAGATTTAGATAATTATGAAGACCATTGCCTGACTTTGAAGCATACGTCATATAGACTTCTCATATACGCCGTATATGAAACTTTGTCAAACGAGAAGATCTGACTTGCTTTGCCAATGATACGCCGCATGATATCCACAACATGCGCCGTATCTACCATAAAGACTTCACCAGATTTCCAAGATTAGAAGACAAGATGCGCCGTATCATATGGCGGTGTACGAATATTCCAGAATATAATAATCTTAGGCCCCACGCTAGGTTACCGAGATACGGTGTGTCGACTACTTAGATACGCCGTATCGACCCTATTCTCAGAATGTATAAATAACCCATTCACAGCCGAATTTCGAAGAGACAATACCTAGAAGAGGCGACGTCTGACCACACAAAGACACAACCAGAAGGATGAATTCATAGCGATAAGAAGGTCCTGCTAGTGCATAATTACATAGGAAGATTCGATTAATTGTATTACTCTTTAATCGTTTGGTTAGCATACTCTTTCTTTCATTAGATTCGCACTTAATATTCTTTCACTCATTAAAGATTATATGATGTTTTAGTGGTTTGCAATGCTTATGCGTATGTCTTGATTACTTTAATAGTTTATCGTGCCCTATCTATAATAAGGCTCACACAATTGCTTCATTAACATCGTCTGCATGATTAATGTAAGCCCGTAGGGGCTAATTAATACATAAACTAAGTAATCATCAAGGTGGACTTTAGGCGGATTTCTGATTAGTCGTGACAGGGCTTTTCCGTTGAGAAGACTTAATACCCGAAATCTAGACGTTTGGACTGGATCCAGGCATTGGCATGAGATACGCATACACGTAAGCAACCATAAAGAAAGAACATAATTAGTACTCATCATATATAACTAAACTATTATCGAGCACATCTTCCTTACTATCGGCTTGACCTCTTATCTGTTATATGTTTTCTATCTTTGTGTGTGTGTCATTAGCCTCGTTACTTTTATTTACAGTTTCACTTAATCTACACATCGTGCCAGTCTCTCAGTCTGAAAACCACCCTTGCGTTAGATTAGGTCTAATTAGAGCTAACTTTAGGATTAAAATACTGATAGATATTTAGGTGTTAACGTTCCACTCTTAGTGTTCGACACTCTACTTACCAACTAGGTTGCATTAATCGGGTACACTTCCCGTTAGTGTTTGTTATAGGTTAGGTCGGCTAAATATAAATTTAAAACTTGATAACATAATCTATACCTACAACGAGAACACATCAGTATCCATTGTAAAAATCATTGTTCCATCCCATTTGATCAAAATTACGTTTTGGGTAAGGTGCTTTTGGTCTCCTAAATGGTGTTGTGGGTGTCGGTCGAATATTTGGCTTTCTTAGATTCCCTTACCATGATGTGGTACATTAACATTTTTATTAGAAACATTATATGTTTTCTTTTTAGTTACTACTACAAACTCTTTTCTAGATGATTTGGACGAGTCAAATTTAGGCTTTGCTGTACTAGATGGCAGGATCCTTTTTCAAAGGATCCGCCGGATCCGCCACCTCAGAATCAAATGGTAAAGCAGATTGAACAAATTTTGTTGGTTTCTCTTCGCTAGTCGAAGGCATACAATCTGTAAAACCTAACCCATATTTATTGTTCTTAATTTGTTGTGTATCTATTATATTTTCTAAGCATTGTGTAGTAAATCTAGCAATTTTAGAATCTTGGTGATCAATTATCATTTGAAGACTTACAAAAAGTTTACATTCTATACTTGTTTCTTTTTCTTTTTCAAGTCTTTTTCATTTTTCTTTTAGCTCAATAACTTCGTTTTCTAAGAGTTCATTTTTATCTTTTAGAAGTTTGTTTTTATTAATGACTTTAAGGATAATTTTGAAAAGTTGTTATATTCTAAGCTTAGAGATTCATCATCTAAGGATGAGCTACTATAATAGAGAGAGTCGGAATGTACCTCATTAGAGTCTTTGGCCATGAGACAAATCTCATCTTTCTCCTCTTCACTTGGATACCAAGAGCCGCTAAAAAATGCTTTTTGCTCACCATTTGATTATTTGGGACAATCACATATGAAGTGATTTGGATCACCGCATCTAAAGCACCTTCGCTCATCTTTAACCTTCTTTTCTTCCTTGAATTTTTGGAAGCCTTTCTTGTCATCGTAAGGTTGTTTTACGTACCTTCCTTTTCTTCTAAAGAATTTCTTGAAGTCCTTTACGGCCATGACATATTCTTCATCATCGCTATCTGAGGATGAAGTATCTTCATCACTAGACTCCTTTTTAGCTTTTAGAGCTAGTGACTTGTATTTCTCCTTTTTTTCGTTTAAGGCCTCGGAGTCTTTTGCCAATACTATCTCATAAACTTTGAGGTTCCCAATGAGCTCGTCGAGAGAAAGGATTGTTAAATCCTTTGACTTTTCTATTGCCATTACCTTCGGTCTCCATTTAGCTGAAAGTGCCCTTAAGAATTTCCTGACATGATTACTGCTGACATCAAATAATCCTGATATTTTAGTGTCAATTTCCCCCTAATATGCTCATTATTTGTATTGTTTTATATGGATATCTGCTTTGATTTCTTTTTATTTCGTTTCCAGGTTATAAATGAGCATAAGAGGAAAAGAGACGCGGAATTGGAAAAGTACTTACGATGATACACACTTTAGTATGCTGACTTTGAAGAAGTTACGACGTAGTTACACTCTCCACTTACGCCGTAGCTAAGGATTTATACACGAAGACCAAGTCAACGCAAATCAAGGATTACGGCATAATTACCACAGAGATTACGCCGTAACATTTCAGAGACTTAGAAGAATTTCGTGACCATGAAGGTTACGCCGTAACCAATGCATGAGTGTGTAAATACTCATCATTTCTTTTACATTTGAGCTACAGAAACAGTCAAAAATACTTTAAAAAGTCTAAAAATGTATAAAAATATCATCTGACTGTGTTTTTATAAGTTTCAGGGAAAAACAAACAATAAATGGCATAATTTGCATTTTAGTCCCTGAACTTTCAGAATTTGGCAAATCTAGTCCCTAGAATCTAAAAAAATGGAATTTATCATTCAAGGTCCCTAAAATAATCTTAATTGTCAAATTTGGTCCTTGAATGATTGTTTGAGCAAAAATTACAAAAAGGTCCCTCAACTTTGAAAAATGTCAAAAATGGTCCCTGGGTTATTTAAAATGGAAAATAAATAATTAAAACCCTTGTACTATTCATTTTTGGCAAATATGGTCCTTGTGTAATTATTTTATGGCAGGTTTTGTCCTTGGATTAACTTTGGAAAGATGACAACTTAAGCCCCTCTACTTTGCATAAATTACAAAATGGTCCTTGTTACTAAAACTAAATCCAAATCCGGACCCTAGCTGCTTATCTAAACCCAAAATAAAAACACAACCTACCCAACCCAATCCCCTAGCCCACTAAACCTTTACCCGGCCCAACCCCTAAATAAATAAAATACCAGGTCAAACCAGGGTCAAACCAACCCTGGTATTCCTTCTTCTTCACTAAACCCCGCCAAAACCACCCCAGCTCACCCAAAACCACCATCCACCTCATTCCCCCTCCTCAACACTCCACCTAACATGCCAAAACCAATTAATGCATCCCTCCCACTCCCCAATAGCAAAATCAGAGTTAATCACCAATTTCCACCTTTCCCGCCAAAAGTGCCAAGTGGTCGATTGTGATGAATTCTTGGAAATTAATGGCTCAGATATGGTGGGAATCACTCAGAGATGTCGACAAGAAGGTTAGAGACTATAAAGAGCAGAGGAGAGAGGATGTATGAGATATCTAGTGTAATTTTTAGTTAATTAGTGTCGAATTTAGCTAAATTAAATTTCTCAGTGTAATTTTTAGCTTTCAAGTAATCCTTTTAGTATTCTCACATGTATTAGAATCTTTTTCAATAATCCATTCCAAGTTTTATGTGATAATTCAGTTTGTGCAATCTTCACTTTATTTCAAAAATCTCATAATCAATTGTATGTTGTTATTAGAATGTTTCTGGACTCATAAGTAAATATAAGCTCCCATATAGCTTATTGAAGCTATTAGTAATCATTAAAACAAGTTTAGTAATCAGAAAATCAAAAATACAAAAACAGTCAACAAAAGTCAAAGACTCATGATCATGGAATTCATGGCTGGAGCAGGGTAAATACTGGATTGCCCTGGGTTAGTGAACCTGAGGAGGTTCTATAGGAGTGTATCATTGGTCCTTGTTCTTGGTTTTTAGCAGGAAAGCATTTGTAAGCATTTCTAAGTAATTTGGCATTTCACTGTGTTAGTGGTTCAATAATCTTTGATCATTGCATTTCTGTGTTTCTTAGTTGTTATTGAGTAGACTTATGCATTAAAATATCCTGCTTGTGTTTTGAAATCCATAGTTGCTTTGAATTCCACTTTTGGCAGTCAAACTAGCATATTTGTGATTCCTAAGTTTCATGTTGTTATTGTTGTTGGTTAATGTTTATTTAGTCCCATGTATTGATAATATGAAGCTCTGAATCAGTATCATGGTCTGAATCTTTGTAATCCTTTGAAAATCACACAAATCTGAGTTTTAAGGGGTGTTTGGATTTGCTGAATTATTGGGTCTATAAGGTTTGTTTGTTGTTGGTCTCTGTTGGTACATGTTATACTGGTTCAAACTAGCTCAGTCAAACCATAAACTTTGCTCATTTTCAATAAAAAGTCAAAATCACCAAGATTTAATCACAACAGTTTCACTGTTGTGATTTGGTTTGTGAAATTCATCAAATCAGTTCAATGGTTGTTAAAGTTGCTTAGGATAGCCTTTTCATAGCCTAATACACCATAATTAATCAGTAGAAGTCAATAGAATCTCACCAAAGTCAAACCTTCTATTTTTCTGCACAAGTCAAAAAGATCAGCAGACCATGGTTCTGAGTTGCTGATCTTTGGCAAAATCAGACCTCAATTGGGGTGATTCTCATAGGGCTTTTGTGATTTTTAGATAGCTCACAAGCTAATCTAACTTTTGCCCCCCTAATATTGGATCTCAGTAGCTTATTGATTAGCTTAATTTGGCCTTGAAGTTTGCCTGTTTTTCTGAGTTTCTGTGTAAGAATCCATAGCAGCCAAGTGTTCAATTGTTAAATCTCTTGTGATAATTTGTAGTTTTAAGTTGTTTTAGGCTTATTTTAGAGTATTAAGCTTGTTCTGATCAGTTGGCCAACTTTACTGCTTATTTGCTTATTTTTGGCTTATTAGCTTATTGCTCATTAGCCCAAATCTGCTTATTGGGCCTTGTCAGCTTTTCATTTTATTTTTCCCAGCTTCCTTATAATATTTTAGCATTATCTGTAATTTTTCATAATTTTCTGATCAGTTTTAATATTTTTAATCATTTTAATTAGTTTCTAATAGTATTTAAATCATAAAAAATAGAAAAATAATCAAAAAAAAATATAATTCCAATTTTCATAATTTTCTTTTGTCATTTTTAATCTAGGAAAAATATAAAAATATTTTTAGGTCTTAAAAAAATCAAAAATAGAAATATAGTGATAGCTTCTATTTAATAGAATTTATCTTTTTAAATTTTAATTAAGTAATTTTCATTTTTATAATTTTCTTATCTTTTTATTACCTTAGAGTATTTATATAAAAATTTTCAGATTTTTGTTTGATCTTTTAGTATTTATTAGAATTTTAATTAGTTTAAATAATTATTAAATAGTTTTTAATTAATAATAATTAATTAATAAGTTAAATAAATAATTTTCTTTTTACAATAATTTTCTTTTATTATTAGGATTGTAAAAATATAAATTTCATATCCGTAGGCTGTTTATTTCTTAAAACTCACTTTTTATTTGGTACGTTTACGTTTATTTAAATTTAAACGTACGTTTTTAGGTTTTTATACGTTTTTAAGTAATTTGGTTTCCAGTTCTTGTTTATATAGCTTGGTTAAAGCTATTTTCTTATCTCATTAGTGTAATCAAAACCATAATCCCTTTTCTGTTCATAAACACTTGATCACAATCCGTTTTAAAACACAATTTCGCATCTCGCTGGGACTTAAACGACCCGGGGATAAAACTATACTCCTTGGATTATTGCATTGTGTCCTTGATAGTTTGACTTTTGTTGACCAAATCCTTGGTCAATATTAGTTGACTGTTTAGAGCCAATCAAATTTTGGCGCCGCTGCCGGGGAGGTGTGCAGCGTGTTTCAAACGTTTTGCAGTATCGTGTCTTTGAACCCCAATCTGTGAATATCTTTTCTCTCTTGTATATTTATCATATATAAAGCAAAACGCTTGTGAAGTTAACTCATTTAACGGATCAAGCACCAAAAATATCGTATTCCTATTTCCCCTAAAACCATATAAAAAAAACAAAAATATTTTCTTTTCTTTTCTATATATACTATCATATAAAAAATAAAAACATCAAAAATATTTTCCATTTTCTGTGTTAAATAATAAACAAATAATAAAAATTAACCATCGAGAACCAAGACTGAGCACTACCTAACTGGGGGTGCGGCCATAATAAGTTCCCAAACCTAAGATAAAAACTTGCCTTTGTATCACTTGCGAATATCGGCTCACCTTTAATTGATAAACAAACTCTAACGGAGGTTTTAGGATAGTCTGACATTAAATTGTCGGACTGAAAGAAGCGGGTTTTTAAGGAGCGTAACTGCCCACCTTTGCTTCTCCGCCACTCTGTGCGTTTGTCAGTTAGAGAGCTACCGTACGCCTGTTGATTATTGGTTTAAGTTCACTTGTGTTTTTTCTCGATCTTGATTTTTAATAGAAAAATTTTGTTTTCATAAAATCCAAAAAGAATCTTCTTACCCTTTTCTGAGTTTCCTCCACTATAAAGGATTCTTAGACTCGTCTTAGTGCATGCGCACTCGTTCTTCTAGGTCATCAAGCCCTCTCCGTGAGCTTGGAAACATACCTCGAAGGCGTCGTAGACGTTCTGCCCCATCAGGCGTATCTGAGGAACGTACTGATCCTGTCGTCATGGCAGAATTGCCGATGAATGAGCTTCTCCAGGCACCCATCGAGGGTTATGGAGATGCCATTGTTGTTCCAGCTATTGTAGCTGAGAGTTTTGAGCTCAAAACCGGGTTACTGAATCTTGTAACCTCAAGCCAATTCTATGGTTTTGAGAGGGATGATCCTCATGCTCACATTCGATGGTTTAACAAAATTACATCTACCATCAAATACAAGAACATCCCTGCTAGCTCAATCAAACTTCTTCTATTCCCATTTTCTCTCGAGGGACAAGCCCGGATATGGCTTGAAAAACAACCCCCTCGTTCAATTGAGACATGGGAGGACTTAGTTACAAAGTTTGTAAACGAATTTTTTCCACCGTCTAGAACGACAAGTCTTAAAAATGAAATCATCAAATTTACACAAAGATTTGATGAATCGTTTAGTGACGCGTGGGATCGTTACAAAGAATTGCTTCGTAAATGTCCTCATCATGGTTTTACCGAGTTGATGCAAATCGACACTTTCTATAATGGAGTGAGTCAATCTGACCAAGATTCTCTCAATGCCTCCTCTGGAGGTAACTTTTTGAGCAGAACTGTCAAAGAAGCTTTAGCGATTATTGAAAATAAGTCTAAGGTCCGTACTGCACGAACAAAGCCATATCATTCTCAGGCTAGTGCCGGTCCTTCTACTTCATCTCCCGTTAGTACTTCTAGCACCGATGCTAAGATTGACAAACTCACGGATGCTATTCAAGCTTTGGTTCTCTCAAGCCAAAAGAAAGTCACTTTCACACAGACTCCTTCACATGCTGAAGTTAAGAAAGTGGAAGTCTGTGTTACTTGTGGTGGCCCTCACGCATACTACGACTGTACTGCCACCGATGGTAGTCCTTTTGAAGTTAATGCTATAGCCGGTACTTCAAATCAGGGAGGTAATCAATACCGTCCTCAAATGGAACCATACCGAGCTAGTAGCTACCAAGGACCACCCGGATTTAATCAAAACCAGAATTTGCAAAACCGGAACCAAAATCAACCTCGAATGAACCAAGGTTATCAAAACCAAGGGAATTTCAATTCTGGACAAAATCAAGGTTTCCAACACCAAGGAAACTTTAATCGAAACAATTCCAACCAGGGAAATCATTTTCAGGGAAATGGTAATCCAAATCAAGGGAATTTTCAACATCAGGGTTATAATCAAAATAACCGAATGCAAAATTTCCCTAATCAACATCAAGCCATTCCAGCCCAACATCCATCATCTGATGAGTTGTTGAGGCAGTTCATGAAAGCTCAAGAGGACACAAACAGGTTGTTGGTCAGCCAGATCTCTGAGATTAAAAAATCTTTAAATGATCAACCTTCGGGCTCAGGAAAACTTCCGAGCAACACGATCGCTAACCCGAAGGGCGATGTTAAGGCGATCACAACCCGAAGTGGTGTTTCATATGAGGGACCCACTATTTCCACTACCACTTCTTCTTCTTCCCCCAAGGTAGAGAGAAGTGAGCCTGAGGTGACTAAGGACCCGGTATTTCCTACTAATAACGGAGATACCAACAACGTCCAACCTCAATTTGTCCCGAAACCCAAAACTAAACCTCAAGTTGTCTTTGAAAATCCTGAAACCCCGGTTGAAAACCCTAAATCCAAACCTTCTATTCCCTACCCATCACGTTTAAATGAGCAAAAGCTCCGCGAAAAAGCTAGTCAACAAATGGATAAATTCTTCCAAATTTTCCAAGAATTACACTTTGACATAAGCTTTGCGGATGCTATCATTCTGATGCCTAAGTTTGCATCCACAATCAAACACTTGTTGAGCAACAAGGAAAAACTGTTTGAAATGGCAAAGACTCCATTAAATGAGAACTGCTCAGCAGTTATCTTGAAAAAGCTTCCCGAGAAGCTTGGAGATCCTGGAAGGTTTCTACTACCTTGTGTCTTTCCAGGAATGGTTGAATGCTATGCCTTGGCCGATCTTGGTGCAAGCATCAACCTGATGCCTAAATCAGTATGGAAGAAACTTTCTCTTCCTGAACTTACTCCTACCTGCATGACTCTCGAGCTTGCAGATCGTTCAATATCTCGTCCACTTGGCATTGCTGAGGACGTATTTGTGAAAGTAGGAAAGTTCCATTTTCCAGCTGACTTTGTGGTTGTGGATTTCGATGCTGATTCCAGGGTTCCTCTCATTCTTGGAAGAGGATTCCTGAGAACGGGCCGTGCTCTCATAGATGTATTTGAGCATGAAATCACATTACGTGTGGGTCATGAAGCTGTTACCTTTAACCTCGATCAAACTTCGAGGTACTCCTCAAATTATGATTCTGAATCGGTTAACCGAATCGATGTCATTGATATTGTTTCAGAGGAGTATTCTCAAGAGTTTCTTGGTTATTCTGATAATTCTGTGAGTGGGGGTACCACCACATCTTCTTTACCTGGCATCTCCGACTCTTCCCCTTCTCTCACTCCGTTTGAGGGAGGTGATTTCAATTTGGAAGAGATCGATGATTTTCTCAAGTGTGATTCATTCCTAGAAGGGATTGATGACGCTGAGATTGATCTGGAGGGAGATATTCTTCTTCTTGAGACATTGTTAAATCAGGACAATTCTCCTCCACTCCCTCCCGTTGAACTTCATAATGAGGAAATTAGATCAGTTGAGAAAACTGATGAATTTCCTGAGGTCGAACTCAAAGACTTACCGCCTCATCTTGAGTACGCATTTTTGGAGGGTGATGATAAATTACCCGTCATTATTGCTAAAGACTTAAGTGATGAGGAAAAGACTGCTCTAATAAAGGTCTTGAAATCACACAAGCAAGCAATTGCCTGGAAACTCTCCGACATAAAGGGTATTGACCCTGAATTTTGTACTCACAAAATATTAATGGAGGATGACTTCAAACCAGCAGTCCAACACCAGCGAAGGGTAAATCCCAAAATCCATGATGTAATCAAACAAGAGGTTCTCAAACTTCTTGATGCAGGATTGATTTATCCCATCTCTGATAGTCCTTGGGTTAGTCCCATTCACTGTGTTCCAAAAAAGGGTGGCATGACTGTTGTCACGAATGATGAAAATGAGTTGATTCCAACTCGATTGGTTACGGGGTGGCGTGTTTGCATTGACTATCGTAAGTTAAATGATGCCACCCGCAAAGACCATTTTCCTCTGCCTTTTATGGATCAGATGCTTGAGAGATTAGCAGGAAACGAGTACTATTGTTTCCTTGATGGTTTCTCGGGATACTTTCAAATTCCCATTGATCCACAAGATCAAGAGAAGACTACCTTTACATGCCCTTATGGAACCTTTGCTTATAAACGTATGCCTTTCGGCTTATGTAATGCTCCAGGCACATTCCAGAGGTGTATGATGGCTATATTTACCGACATGATCGGTAAAACAATGGAGGTCTTTATGGATGACTTTTCGGTCATTGGGAATTCATTCCAAGCATGTCTCTCCAATTTAGAAAACATGTTGAAAAGGTGTAAAGACACCAATCTCTGTCTAAATTGGGAGAAGAGTCATTTTATGGTCAGAGAGGGCATTGTCCTCGGCCATAAGATATCAAAGAACGGGATTGAGGTTGACAAAGCTAAAGTTGATGTCATTGGTAAATTACCCCATCCCACTACCGTCAAAGGTATTAGGAGTTTTCTGGGTCATGCCGGTTTTTATCGTAGATTCATACAAGATTTTTCTAAAATCGCCCGGCCAATGACTCATCTTCTTGAAAAAGATGCTCCTTTTATCTTTTCACCAGAGTGCATCAAAGCTTTTGAAATACTAAAGAAAAAGCTCACTGAGGCACCCATTCTAGTTGCCCCCGACTGGGATATTCCCTTTGAACTCATGTGCGATGCAAGTGATTTTGCAATCGGTGCAGTCCTGGGGCAACGAAAAGCCAAACATTTTCAGCCTATCCACTACGCAAGCAAAACAATGACTGAAGCTCAAACTCATTACACCACTACAGAAAAAGAATTATTGGCTGTGGTGTATGCCTTTGAGAAGTTTCGGCCATATTTGATCTTGACAAAATGTGTAGTGTATACGGATCACTCGGCTCTTAAATATCTCTTTGCAAAACAAGATGCAAAGCCGAGATTACTCCGTTGGGTTCTCCTCCTGCAAGAATTTGATATCATTATACGTGATAAAAAAGGAGCTGAGAACCTAGCTGCTGATCATCTATCCCGATTAGAAAACCCACACCAAGATGTTTTCGAGAGAAAGGAAATAAATGAAACATTTCCTCTCGAGACACTCAATGCGGTTACTTTTCGAGGAGATTCTACTACCCCATGGTTTGCCGACTTTGCAAATTACCATGCGGGTAACTTCATAGTGAAAGGGATGTCGACCCAACAGAAGAATAAATTCTTCAAGGATGTTAAACATTATTTCTGGGACGACCCCTACTTATTCAAAATCTGTGCGGATCAAGTCATCCGACGGTGTGTTTACGGACAGGAAGCTATTGACATTCTCAAAGCTTGCCATGCTGGACCCACGGGGGGCCATCATAGTCCAAACTACACCGCCAAAAAGGTGTTTGATTCCGGCTTTTATTGGCCCACAATCTATAAAGATGCCCAAGAACTCATAAAAACTTGTGAAGCTTGTCAGCGTCACGGTAATATTTCACAACGGAATGAAATGCCACAAAATGCAATTCAAGTCTGTGAAATCTTTGATGTCTGGGGCATCGACTTTATGGGGCCATTTCCATCATCCAGAGGAAACAAATACATTCTCGTGGCTGTTGACTATTTGTCAAAATGGGTTGAAGCAAAAGCTTTACCCACCAATGATGCCCGAGTTGTTGTAAAATTCCTGAAGTCTCTGTTTGCCCGTTTTGGAACCCCACGTGCTATAATCAGTGATCGTGGTACGCATTTTTGTAATGACAAATTTGACAAAGTCATGCAAAAGTATGGTGTAACTCACCGTCTTTCTACTGCGTATCACCCACAAACAAGTGGGCAAGTTGAAGTTTCAAATCGGGGTATTAAAAGAATCTTAGAAAGGACTGTAGGAGAAAATCGTGCATCCTGGTCGGATAAATTGGATGATGCACTATGGGCCTTTCGTACAGCTTACAAAACACCCATCGGGTGTACACCTTACAAGCTTGTATACGGAAAGGCATGTCATCTTCCGATCGAATTAGAGCACAAAGCCTACTGGGCCTTGAAACATGCTAACTTTGATCTTCAAACTGCGGGTGATCACCGAAAAGTTCAAATGAATGAATTAAATGAACTGCGTGATCAATCTTACGAGAACTCTTTGATTTATAAAGAAAAGACAAAGAAGATTCATGACTCTAAAATCAAGAACCGCGTTTTCAACGTTGGTGATCGAGTCCTTCTTTTCAATTCCAGATTAAAGATTTTCTCGGGAAAACTCAAATCCCGTTGGTCTGGTCCATTCTCTGTTACAAAAGTTTATCCATATGGTACCGTTGAGTTATCTCAAAATGACGGGCCAAATTTCAAAGTGAATGGCCATCGGTTAAAACACTACTTTGGAGAGGCCATACCATTTATGGTTGTCCCGGATCTTCAAACTTTCCCCATGAACCAATAAATGCGGGGATCGAGTCAAGCTAGTGACTCGGTGATCAAAAACATTAGCAAAACATGGGTTCTCACCCGTGTCTCTGTTTTCTTTCTCTTTTCTACCACCAAGTGTGGGGGAGATGGTCCCTTCCACTTACTTCCCCGTAGACTTTTAAATTGCTTTTTCTCCCGGGCTGTTCAGGAGCACTTTATTACAGTTAGCCGTTCACAAGCGGTTAGCTAGCGTGATAAACCTGACTGTTCGGGAGAAATCAACTTAATTCGGGGTCGAGTCAAGCTAGTGACTCGGTGATTAAAAACATTAGCCCGCACCATATGGGTTTTCACCCATATTTCTGACTTCTTTCTATTTTCTACCACCCAAGTTTGGAGGAATGCCCCACAGGTTGTATATATGTAAGTATTTCAGTTTCAGTTCTCCAAAAAAAAAAAAAAAAAAAAAAAAAAAAAAAAAATATATATATATATATATATAGAGGGAATTTGCATGCCTTAACGGCTTAAATGCAAATTAAATAAAAATAAAATAAATATGTATATAAAAATAAAAGGCTATTAATATTTCCCTTTCACGTTCTAAGTGTTGGTTTAACAACCGGTTCTTTGAATATTGAGGGCAATATTCAGTTCTAAGTGTGGGGGGGAAATTCTTGCGAATTTTATCAAATGTATCATCTAGCACCCCCATTTTAGCCAAAATTTAAAAAAAAAAAAAAAAAAAAAAAAAAAAAAAAAATTCTCACTTAGAACTCAGAAAATGGTTATCAGTCCGCCATGTCTAACACACATAAGGATTGGCTAATCCCGGAGCAAACGGCTCTGGGTAAAGATGTATCAAATCCGTTTATGGCTTGCAATTTGCCAAAAATTGTATGGTTCTCGACTCACCATATCTTTAATTAGTGAAGAGTTGGCTAGCCCGCAAGATTATGGCTTGTGGTAAAGGCTTTGGAATACCATAATTGGTAATCAGCTCACCAAAGATAATAGTTGTAATTTATCTAAGAGCTGGCTAGTCCAGAAGCAAACGGCTTCTGGTAAAGACTCCTCAAACCCGTTGAAAGCTGATGGTTTGCTCAAAATCATTTGGTTATCATTGTGCCAAAGTATCACATACTAAAACAATGGCTAGTCCAGAAGCAAACGGTTTCTGGTAAAGACAAATCAAAACCGTTTACAGCTGGTGATTTGCTCAAAATCACATGGTTATCAGTGTACCATAGTTCTTACTTGAACTAAAACATTTGGCTACTCCAGAAGTGATGGCTTCTGGTAAAGAGATACATCCATTAAAATCTTCATAAAAGATTGCTAGGGACTAGCAATAGTTTAGTGTGGGGGATTGATGAGTGTGTAAATACTCATCATTTCTTTTACATTTGAGCTACAGAAACAGTCAAAAATACTTTAAAAAGTCTAAAAATGTATAAAAATATCATCTGACTGTGTTTTTATAAGTTTCAGGGAAAAACAAACAATAAATGGCATAATTTGCATTTTAGTCCCTGAACTTTCAGAATTTGGCAAATCTAGTCCCTAGAATCTAAAAAAATGGAATTTATCATTCAAGGTCCCTAAAATAATCTTAATTGTCAAATTTGGTCCTTGAATGATTGTTTGAGCAAAAATTACAAAAAGGTCCCTCAACTTTGAAAAATGTCAAAAATGGTCCCTGGGTTATTTAAAATGGAAAATAAATAATTAAAACCCTTGTACTATTCATTTTTGGCAAATATGGTCCTTGTGTAATTATTTTATGGCAGGTTTTGTCCTTGGATTAACTTTGGAAAGATGACAACTCAAGCCCCTCTACTTTGCATAAATTACAAAATGGTCCTTGTTACTAAAACTAAATCCAAATCCGGACCCTAGCTGCTTATCTAAACCCAAAATAAAAACACAACCTACCCAACCCAATCCCCTAGCCCACTAAACCTTTACCCGGCCCAACCCCTAAATAAATAAAATACCAGGTCAAACCAGGGTCAAACCAACCCTGGTATTCCTTCTTCTTCACTAAACCCCGCCAAAACCACCCCAGCTCACCCAAAACCACCATCCACCTCATTCCCCCTCCTCAACACTCCACCTAACATGCCAAAACCAATTAATGCATCCCTCCCACTCCCCAATAGCAAAATCAGAGTTAATCACCAATTTCTACCTTTCCCGCCAAAAGTGCCAAGTGGTCGATTGTGATGAATTCTTGGAAATTAATGGCTCAGATATGGTGGGAATCACTCAGAGATGTCGACAAGAAGGTTAGAGACTATAAAGAGCAGAGGAGAGAGGATGTATGAGATATCTAGTGTAATTTTTAGTTAATTAGTGTCGAATTTAGCTAAATTAAATTTCTCAGTGTAATTTTTAGCTTTCAAGTAATCCTTTTAGTATTCTCACATGTATTAGAATCTTTTTCAATAATCCATTCCAAGTTTTATGTGATAATTCAGTTTGTGCAATCTTCACTTTATTTCAAAAATCTCATAATCAATTGTATGTTGTTATTAGAATGTTTCTGGACTCATAAGTAAATATAAGCTCCCATATAGCTTATTGAAGCTATTAGTAATCATTAAAACAAGTTTAGTAATCAGAAAATCAAAAATACAAAAACAGTCAACAAAAGTCAAAGACTCATGATCATGGAATTCATGGCTGGAGCAGGGTAAATACTGGATTGCCCTGGGTTAGTGAACCTGAGGAGGTTCTATAGGAGTGTATCATTGGTCCTTGTTCTTGGTTTTTAGCAGGAAAGCATTTGTAAGCATTTCTAAGTAATTTGGCATTTCACTGTGTTAGTGGTTCATAATCTTTGATCATTGCATTTCTGTGTTTCTTAGTTGTTATTGAGTAGACTTATGCATTAAAATATCCTGCTTGTGTTTTGAAATCCATAGTTGCTTTGAATTCCACTTTTGGCAGTCAAACTAGCATATTTGTGATTCCTAAGTTTCATGTTGTTATTGTTGTTGGTTAATGTTTATTTAGTCCCATGTATTGATAATATGAAGCTCTGAATCAGTATCATGGTCTGAATCTTTGTAATCCTTTGAAAATCACACAAATCTGAGTTTTAAGGGGTGTTTGGATTTGCTGAATTATTGGGTCTATAAGGTTTGTTTGTTGTTGGTCTCTGTTGGTACATGTTATACTGGTTCAAACTAGCTCAGTCAAACCATAAACTTTGCTCATTTTCAATAAAAAGTCAAAATCACCAAGATTTAATCACAACAGTTTCACTGTTGTGATTTGGTTTGTGAAATTCATCAAATCAGTTCAATGGTTGTTAAAGTTGCTTAGGATAGCCTTTTCATAGCCTAATACACCATAATTAATCAGTAGAAGTCAATAGAATCTCACCAAAGTCAAACCTTCTATTTTTCTGCACAAGTCAAAAAGATCAGCAGACCATGGTTCTGAGTTGCTGATCTTTGGCAAAATCAGACCTCAATTGGGGTGATTCTCATAGGGCTTTTGTGATTTTTAGATAGCTCACAAGCTAATCTAACTTTTGCCCCCCTAATATTGGATCTCAGTAGCTTATTGATTAGCTTAATTTGGCCTTGAAGTTTGCCTGTTTTTCTGAGTTTCTGTGTAAGAATCCATAGCAGCCAAGTGTTCAATTGTTAAATCTCTTGTGATAATTTGTAGTTTTAAGTTGTTTTAGGCTTATTTTAGAGTATTAAGCTTGTTCTGATCAGTTGGCCAACTTTACTGCTTATTTGCTTATTTTTGGCTTATTAGCTTATTGCTCATTAGCCCAAATCTGCTTATTGGGCCTTGTCAGCTTTTCATTTTATTTTTCCCAGCTTCCTTATAATATTTTAGCATTATCTGTAATTTTTCATAATTTTCTGATCAGTTTTAATATTTTTAATCATTTTAATTAGTTTCTAATAGTATTTAAATCATAAAAAATAGAAAAATAATCAAAAAAAAATATAATTCCAATTTTCATAATTTTCTTTTGTCATTTTTAATCTAGGAAAAATATAAAAATATTTTTAGGTCTTAAAAAAATCAAAAATAGAAATATAGTGATAGCTTCTATTTAATAGAATTTATCTTTTTAAATTTTAATTAAGTAATTTTCATTTTTATAATTTTCTTATCTTTTTATTACCTTAGAGTATTTATATAAAAATTTTCAGATTTTTGTTTGATCTTTTAGTATTTATTAGAATTTTAATTAGTTTAAATAATTATTAAATAGTTTTTAATTAATAATAATTAATTAATAAGTTAAATAAATAATTTTCTTTTTACAATAATTTTCTTTTATTATTAGGATTGTAAAAATATAAATTTCATATCCGTAGGCTGTTTATTTCTTAAAACTCACTTTTTATTTGGTACGTTTACGTTTATTTAAATTTAAACGTACGTTTTTAGGTTTTTATACGTTTTTAAGTAATTTGGTTTCCAGTTCTTGTTTATATAGCTTGGTTAAAGCTATTTTCTTATCTCATTAGTGTAATCAAAACCATAATCCCTTTTCTGTTCATAAACACTTGATCACAATCCGTTTTAAAACACAATTTCGCATCTCGCTGGGACTTAAACGACCCGGGGATAAAACTATACTCCTTGGATTATTGCATTGTGTCCTTGATAGTTTGACTTTTGTTGACCAAATCCTTGGTCAATATTAGTTGACTGTTTAGAGCCAATCACCAATGCAAGAGGTTACGGCGTAAAAATTACACATAATGGGATTGAAGTTATTACGGCGTAACCAGCAAGAAGATTACGATGTAATTATTGCAGTATGAAGATTACGGCGTAACTATCCATCAAGTTATGCCGTAAATGTTATTAATCGGATAAGGATCGTCAGAAGATACACTAGTTACGGCGTAACCATAACTAGAGGTTACGTCGTAACTTTATCGAAGCCTATAAATACAAACCCTATTTTCTGCATTTACATAACTTTCTCACCACCAAAAGTCAGAGAACGAAGTAGGGTTCCACAAGGACGATCTCCAGTAGCATATGAAGCATTTTCCAAGGGAGAAATCACGCCATAACATCAATAAGTTTTAGCAAATTAAAATTGATTTATACTTTTGATTTCATGTCTTTCATTACCATACAAAACATTGAATCTTTTGTACTTTTGAAAATGATCAGCTAAGCACCTTTGGTGCTAGCCTAGTTATGATTCCTTTAATGTTATGATTATGTTTTCACGCTTTTGTTATTGCTTCTAGTGTATGCATGCTTAGTTTATTCGTAGATCCTCTAGCTTTAGTAGTTTTGAAGGGCGGTTGTACTTATTACACTAGGAGAATGGACCAAAGGACCCTAGAGTAGTAGGTTGCGAGCGTTGGTAAGAATTGACCATAGGACTACCAATTCCTTGTGTGCGAATGGACCAAAGGATCACCTTCCGATGTTGGATAAACTTAAGAAGTTAGGGATGTGTGGTCTAAGATCCGAGAGGCCAGATCACACATTAGAATGAATCTAGCATGTAGCGGTACTTAATGACTTAACCTAGTCTACCTGCGACCTCTGTTAATCACAAAGGACCTTACCTTTGATATCAGAGTAGGATTCTAGGGGATATAGGCTAGACGAATTGACCATCGAAGTCTAGTGAATCTAAACCCCACTTGAAGCGATAGGAAGCATTATTAGAGAACATAGTCATTGCATGATAGGATGAATAACTAGGCTAGTACACTTTCTCCCTACTGCATTTAACTCAATTTAATTTGCGTATTTCATTTCTGTTATTTAGTTTAATTAATCAAACAACTCAAAACCCCTTTTAAAACGTGACACAGACTTAAGTTAGAATCCACACACACATAGCTCTTGGGACGACCTCGATTTTACCAAATACTACACTACACACGATCGGGTTCTCTGCCCGTTAGTTCATAAGGTAGACAATAGGTAGAAGAGACTTAATATAATTTTAAAACCTGGTCAGAAAAATTGCATCAAGTTTTTGGCGCCGTTGTCGGGGAGCTATTTTAGAGTTTTCAATTTTAAGTCAATTTTTATTATTATTTTTATAATATTTTCAAATGTCAGGGTAAAAAACTCGGAGTTCTAGACCGCTCCTTGCCACACCGTACGACAATTCGAAAAGGCAATTTCGGGTTAAAAGAAACAACACCACAATCTCTGTCCATAATATTTTCTCATTTTCAAATATGAGCATTCGTATTCTGAACAGGAGTCAAATGAAGAGCCCAACATTAACGGACTTACCATGGAGCATTATTTGGGTAGGACAAACGTGAACTACAAAAGAAATTTTGATACAACACCTAACCCTGAAACTAATGGATTCTCGATTCCAAGCCAATTCATCCAGGAACTACATAACAGACAATTTTCCAGAGAATAGGATGAAGATGTTCTAGAACATGTGGAGGAGGTTCTGAACTTATGTTGCTTTTTAAGTATCCCCAATGTCTCAAGATATTCCCTTATGCTCAAGGTATTTCCAATGACCCTCACTGGAACAGCAAGGAAATGGTTCGGTAGACTTCCTTCCGATTCGAAGGCATCATGGGATCATCTCCGAAGAGCGTTCATGAAACAATTCTGTCCACCCTCTAGGATATCTAGGCTACTTGGAGATATCCGCCGGTTTGTGCAAGAAAGTGAAGAAACGTTATATCAAGCTTGGGAAAGATATAACGAGCTTCTTTACCGATGTCCAACGCACGAATTCAACAAGCATCAAATGATTTACATATTTTACAGAGGACTGGATGCCGAGACTCGCCAACTTCTAGACTCTCAAAGACCAATTCCGTGAATGACAGCAGATAAAGCCTGGGAGTCTATTCAAAGGATGGCCGACCACTGTCATAAGTGGCATGTTGAAACTGGATATGGACCAAGGGATAATTTTAAACACAAATTTATGAAGACTATGATTAAGAGATGTAATGATTATGGGCTGGAGTTTGAGAGAAGGAGACAGGAGAGGAATAATGCAGAGGAGTCTCAACGTAAGGAGGAAGTGAAAAGCTTGGTTGGTACAAAAGAAAGAGTTAGCATTGAGGAGCTAGTCTCGAAGTACATTGAGGAATCCACTAAGAGGCAAGCACGGGAGGAGGAAATGATGAAAAAGTTTGTTGAAAGCACCATTTCATCCCTAAAAGCTCACGATGTCGGGATTAAAAACCTCAAAAAAAAGGTGGAACAATGCGCCCAAGCCATAAAAGATTGTTTGAGCAGGCAAAACGAGAGAGTTGATGAAGAAATTGTCAATACGGTGACAATCAGAGAAACTAAGTTAGTGGCAACTGAGGAAACTCCAAGTGAACCAACTACTTTCTCCGGGAAAGTCAAGAGGAGACTTGTCAAAGAACAGCTCCTACTTGATGATTTGGGAACTCTTCCAATTAATTTACCTTTGGTTGATTCAATTAAAAATAAATCTAACGAAATTCAATTTGTGCAGGAACTAATCAACAAGAAAGGTAGCTTGGAAGAAATAGCATCGGTGAAGCTAAATGCCAGGTGCTCTGCTATTTTGAGGAATGAATTACCTCATAAGGAAAAAGACCCAGGGAGTTTCACTCTTCCATGTCTTATCGGTAATCTTGAAATAAGCAATGCATTAGTGGACTTAGGGGCTAGTATAAGTATTATGCCATATTCTATGTTTTTGCGTCTAGGAGTTGGAAGTTTAAGACCTATCAAAATGGACATTGAAATGGCAGACAAATCCATGCAGTCCCCTAAGGGAATCGTGGAGAATGTTTTAGTAAAAATTGATAGGTTTGTTTTTCCAGTAGATTTTGTTATTTTAGAAATTGTGGAAGATGACAAAATCCCTATTATTCAGGGAAGACCTATGCTTACCACTGCCCATGCTAAGGTTGATGTTTATGGCAAGAAAATGACCCTTAAAGTAGATGGGGAAATTATAACTTTTAGGGCTAACGAGATTATTTCTATCCCCAAAAAGGTTTTTGTGTAGTTTCAGGTTCGAGGAACAGGCGACTTTAGAGACAATCTGGAGGCATTTTTTTTATAAATGAAGCTCCAAGAAATTCTACAGAGCACAACGATATTTCATCGAGAGAAGCTTTCAACGTTTTTGTTGAGTATGAAGAAAACAATGAAGGATTAGGAATTGGGCTCAATGATATCAGAAATGACGTCAATATGGTCCTTTGGCAAGCTGATTATGGGAAAACGATTTCACCAACAGGCCAACCTCTGTTCTTTGGGATGGGTACATGGATTCACCACCGAAACCCCTATAATCTTCAACTCTCATGCAAGATTAGTTTCATGGATTTTCATCTTTTTATTGACGCAAGCTTGAGTGGTTTTCAATTATATCTCCAAGGATTACAAAGGAAATATGTAAACCCGAGTCGTTTTTCCAACGAAGGAGTGAATGAAATTTTGTGAATTCGAGTCGTGATTTGTGTCGTGAATAGTGATAAAAGAGAGATTTTGGATTTTTAGGCTAAAATTTATAAACATAAACTAAAAACAACTAAATAAGCAAATAAAACAATTATGTAAAGCAAACATAAGCAAAAACGTAAAGGAAACCTAAAAACGAGCACGCTCGGGCTAATCCCGAGCCTAAAAAGTAAAATCTAAGAAATATTAACCCTAGGTATGTAAAACTATTTTTCCTAAGTCCGATTTGATAAAAGAAAATTTTAGAAAAAAGAAAATTAATTTTTTTGATTTATATTTTAATTATTATGAATTAAAAACTAATTTTAACTAATTAAATGATTAAAAATATTAAAACAATTTAGAAAAATCTGAATTTTTAACAGAAATTACTTTATACTATAAGAAATGTAAGAAAAATAAAATGGAAGAAAAAACTAATCCTAATAAGCAGTTATAAGCAGAACAGTAGTAATAAGCTAAAAAGGTTAAAATGGTATAAAAGAATTAAAGAAGAAGAATGGAACAGAGAAGTCCCAAGGGCACGTTTGGTTAAGGGTGTGTGTGTGTGACTTTTGGTGTGCAGGAGGTAACATGTTCGAACCCTGTGCCCTCCTTTTTTGAAAAACTATTTTTTCAATAATTTTTCTTTTTGGAAATTTAATTACAAGCTAAAATAGAGACTTTTTTGTGAAAACAATATTTATGAAAAGCTCAAATAAGCTGAGAATAAGCTAAAAGTACCAACAGTATGCTTAAAAGGTTTTAAAATGAAAATTTGAAAAGTGAAAAGCTAAGAAAATAAGCTAGAGGCTACAACAAAGTTCAAATAAGCTAAAGACACCCTAAGCAAACCCAAATAAGCAGTACTAGACTAATAAGCTAACCTAAATAAGCAAATAAACTGAAAAGCAAACAAAAGCTAATAGACACTAAACTGATCCAAACAGCCTAAGGGGCCTACTTGCAGCTATGAAAAAGCTATCTAAAAGCTAATATAAAAAATCAAAAAAATGTGAAACAAGCATACTAGCAATCAAAGAGTAACTGTACCAAATTTTAGATTAATTGAGCTTATAATGAACTTATTAAAATTTATAAACAAGAGCTGTGATGAGCAAATTGATTGCAGACTTTAACAAACACAGTCCTAACCTATCACTTTTGAACTAAAATTAAGCTATAAAAAAGCTATGAAAATGGCTAGAAACTTGCACACAGTAAGATCAACAACCAAATAACTCAAATAAGGAAAATCAAGTACTAATGATCACAATTAAGCTCATGAATCAGAGTTAGAAAACTAGATAAGGACTAAGTCATGAACATGTATACTGATGTACTATATGGACAGATTTGGACTTAAATCTCCTCAAATCTAATTGAAACAAAACCAACTTTCAAATTTCAACTTTACTCACTATAATGGATACACAAATAGCAATAACAAGACCTAATAATGATTCCTAACTAATAAGCTAATTAGAAGCAGTTGTGAACTCAAACCTAAAAAGTCTAACTCAAAACATGCAATTCTACTCAAATCAGCTTAAAACTTCTCAAATTCAGCTAAAATGACTTAATATAAGCTAATCAAAGTTGGCTCAACTGCATTTGAACAGTAAAACTCCAATTTTGACCCATTTTGGCCTTATGCCAAACACTCCTTATTGTGGACTGTTTTTATTTTTAAACTAATTAAGGCCTAATTGAACTATGATTCTGAAAGACAAAGGTTTAGTTATCTAACTTAAACTCTAATGAACAACTTTTAACTATGAATAAGCACTTGATTAAGCTAATGGACTAGTTAACTAATTTTTTGGTTTTTTAAGCTTTTTAATGTAAAACAAGTAAAAGTGACTAAATTCTAACAAATTAAAATCAATTAGAAATAATAAGAACAAATAAGTGGAAGTAAACCAAATAAGCACTTATATAAGCAGAAATGAGCAATATGCATATAAAAACTTGAAAAACGAAGGAGCTTACAAATGCCTTAGCACAACGAAGGCAAAATATGCTAGCGGAGCTACTCTACAAGCTCTAGCTTGTCAGAAGACAAGCTAGTAACAGCAATAAGCCCTTCCCTTACTGGCTTATCATCCACAACAGCTTATTTTGACTTTTGTTGACTTTTTGGATTTTTTTGAAATTAAAACAGATTTAAACACTATTAAGCTCACAAATAGCTATAAGAAGCTAATATGAGCTTAAACTAACTGAGAAAGAGCTTATGGAGAGCTTATAACATATTTCAATAACAAATAAACATAAATTGCAAAAACAGATTTTAACAAAAAAAAACTTGAACTTTCATTAAACTTAAAATAAGTTACAATACTTGAAAGAAAAAGACAATTTAAAACTAAATAAGCTGAAAATAAAGTAAAACTAAAAACTTAAATTAAAACTTAAAACTAATCTAAAACTAGCTAACTGCCCTTAAGGCTACAATCATGTTCTATTTATACTACTTCTACTAGGGTTTCTATTTCTTTCCTTGTGCTTTCTGTGTGAGTGAGTTCTAGCCTTGTGCTTCTTTTGACATCACATGAGCCATTGATTCTTTCTTGGAGCCCAATCCCTTCATTATCAGCCGTAGATGGGTTTTTTGTACCTTGGATTGCCAAGGTGGCAATGGAATCATGTGGGGGGGGGGGACCATGGAGATGAGCTGGAGTTGTTTGTCTAGGAGCAGGGGTGAGAGTGACAGGGAAAATGAATAGGAGTTGGATTTAGCAGGCATTTGATAAATAAAAAGGGTTTTATTAAAAGGTGTGGGTCGGGTTTTTTTTGGATACTGGATTGGGTTGTGTTGTTGGATTGGGCTGGGTTTAGTTAAATCAGATAGTTTAGGATTTAGTTTAAATTTAGTTTTAGGTTTAGGGTTTAAACTTGCCAACCTTGCAAAGTTCATCCAAGGACCATTTTTGACAAATGGTTATAATTGAGGGTTGACTTTGACTTTTCTTTTCTTCATCAAATGCTTAAATGGTGTCGCGTCGATCCGGTAATGTCTCTTTTTTCCCTTTTTCCCATCCAAGCTCGGTTTTGTCCACTTTTGCCTTGTTTTCAATCCTTTTGGACCTAAAACACATAAAAACACAATCCAAGGATATTTGCAACAATATTTGGTCTATTTTGGTGTTTTTGGTCATTTTTGTGGGTTTTTCGGGTATAAAATGATGAGTAAAAGGCCACTCATCATCCCCCCACACTATCAATTGCTAGTCCCTAGCAATCCGATCATATAAAGTAATGAAAGGATCAAAAGAATATCAAGATTACCAAGAATACCCCGTTTTGACTTATTATATAATGCAAGTAATTTAAATTGGAATAAAAGTAAATAACATGCTTGATTTTCAAAAATGGCATCACGGAATGGGATTCACACAAATTGGGTGACTCCGGGGAATTGTAATCGTCATCCTTTTTTTTTATACTCCCCAACTAAGTTTAAAACCCTTGTGCAAACATTTTTGTAAAATGCTAACACTACTTATATTAGTAATCTATGTAAGTCGAGACTTAACTTTTCACTCCCACAATTATTTAAGTACTTAGGTGAGTGTGCTTGTTTTCAAAATTTTGACCGCAAAAATTGATATTTATTATGGTTGTTATGTATTTAAGTCAAATACTAATTTACCGGGAACCTCAAAATCTAGGATCAAAAAGGCCTTTTCCATGTAGCGGCTTTCTTCTCAGCACATCCCAAACCAGTTGGCTTTAGGTGACCAGGATTTTGACACCTCACAGAGAATAGTACCGGAATCAGCGGGATTTCAATTTCAAAGATTTTAGATATTCCCACTAAGTTAGTATTAAATTCTTAAATAGATAACAACAAACGATCATTTAGAGATTAGAGACTCAAAGGAGAGATCACTCCATGTAGCGACATTCTTCTCAGCACATCCCAAACCAGTTGGTTTTAGGTGACCAGGCTTTTGACACCCTACAGAGAACAGTATCGGAGCTCACGGGACCTTTGAAGTCAAAAATTTCCAAATTACCGTCCAACCTTTAGACAATTTTGACGAATACTAGTTCAACTTCCGATTTAGATTTAAGAAAAAGCAAGTTTCGCACATTTATTAATAAGTAACATAAATGTTTTTATTCAAACAACACATATTTTTTCATTTTTCTTCATTTTTTTTATTTTTTTTTATTTTTATTTTTTATTATTATTTTTTTACACAACATCATACTTGCAATTTCACATTTGCAATATTCCAGCAATATTACTTACTTCATTTTGCAACATTTATTCCAATTTTACGAAAGTATGCTTGTTCCAAAATTTAAATAAAAATTTGAACTAGTACTCTATATCATGATTGTATAAAAATTTATTTTTGCTTAACAAAACGGTTTTTAACGTTCAAAAGTTTGAAAATAGCACTTATTTAGTCAGATTAGGAGCTGCTGGGAGGAAAAGCCATAGATTACTTATATAAGCTCTAAAGAGAACCAACTACTCCACGCTTAGCATTTTCATTTGCACAATTCGTAAAAACTTAACCTAAACGTTAAGGGTAGCAGCCAAATCAACACTTTGGCAGAGTCGGGATTCCCCTTGTTCTAGCCTAATCAAGTCTAAACTTCCACTAATACCGAAGCATTAATGTATAGCAAATTATTATTTAATGTGCAAAGCATTTCTTTTTCATGCAATTTTTAGTCAAAAGACAATAAAAATTTTAAAATTTTGGTCAAAACGGGGGTGCTAGGGGACTAGTAGGTACAGCATGTGAAATTTTTTAAATTTTGGGTCAAATTCACAAGAATTCCCCCCCCCCTCCACACTTAGAATTGAATATTGCCCTCAATATTCAAAGTACCGGCTATTATGCCGACACTATAGAACGTAAAAAGGTAATACTACTAGCTAAATGTGGAAACGAAATCTTTTTCACAAAAAGGGTTAATAAGATATCCTTGGATAATTGTTAGTAAAAAGATCGGATATTGGGCGGCTGGATTGAAAACAGGCGCATCAATCATCACGATCTACGAGAATCCTAAAAACAAAGGCAAACATACAACAACAAAGCAACAAGTAGAGGAATTCCCCCACACTTAGTGTTAGAAAATAGAAAGAAGATAGAAGGATAAGCATGGGTTGCCACCCACGAAGCGCTTTTTTTTTTTTTATCGAGTCGTATAGTTTGACTCGCCCCGAATTTAATTGTTCTTGGGGGAGCATGTGGAAAAGATAATCTCCATAGGACTTCCGTTCAAGAGGTTTGGATAAACATTGAAACATATGAAATTTCCAGACCGACGAGATACCCATGGTTTTAAGAAATAACAACCAGAAACGGTGATACCGGGGTCAAAGATAGTATCCTCACTCCCGACGGAGTGAATGAGAGGAGAAGTCACATCATATGTGATCAAGGGAAGAAAGATTTTGATGATTAATGTGAAAAATTCTTCATCTTCAAAAGCAAATTTGTCCTTAATTTGTATATCAACATTAAAGCTCTTATGTTCATTTGCAGCAAAAGCCTCGGGAGGGAGGGTTAGGATGATATCATCAATAAGCAAATTCTTATGATAAAGTACACCTCCCTCCAGACTAAGATCTTCCTCAAGATTAAAATAGAAATGATCATACTCCGGAGGAGATATGATATGAGAGAGTTCACCGGAGAACTCTTCAAAGATAAACGAATCAGTATTATCAAAAAGAAATGAGTCATACTCAGGAAGAGAGATATAAGCATGAGAAGTGGTTCTGCCACTACTCTCTTCTTCGGTAGAAAAGGTAAAACTCTCATATTCGGAAAAAGAATCCTTGAGCTCGAGCTCTGGAGGATCTGACGGCTTATCTTCAACCATAACTTCCTTCGGGGGGAGGGAAAATAACTTCCTTCGGGGGGGGGGGGGGGAATAACGGTTCATCGAATATCATCTTTTCTAATAAAGGAGCTTCTCCCCCGGATCACAATCGACATCAACAATTTCCGGTGAAATTGGATCATCAACGAGGAAAACTTCGAGCTCTTCCAAAGAGATATCACTTCCCTCAAGCGGAGGAGAAGGATGGGAAGAGTCAGAAATGATTAGTTCAAAAGTCGGAGTGGGATTGCCACTTGAGGAATTTTCAAAAAATCCAGGAACTTTTTGAGCATACTCCTCAACATCAATTACATCGATTCAGTTAACCGAGAATTTATCAGAAATGGAGGAGTAGCTTGAAGTTTGGTCAAGTTTAAACGTCACGGCTTGATCATCAACACGTAGAGTAAGTTCTTCTCCATAAACATCAATCAAAGCACGCCCCGTTCTTAAGAACGATCTCCCTAAAATTAGGGGAACTCGCGGGTCAGCATCAAAATCTACTACGACGAAATCAACCGGAAAATGGAACTTTCCCACTTGCATGAAAACATCTTCGGCTATTCCCATAGGACGAGTAATCGACCGATCGGCTAGCTCAAGAGTCATTCGTGTAGGGGTGAGTTTTGGAAGAGCAAGCTTTTTCCACACGGAGAATGGCATGAGATTGATGATAGCGCCAAGATCTGCCAAGGCGAGACACTCAATCATTTCTGGGAAATCGCAAGGGATTAGAAACTTGCCGGGGTCTCCTAATTTTTCTGGAAGTTTCTTAAGGATAATCGCCGAGCAATTTTCATTCAATGGTGTGTTGGCTAATTCAAACAACTTTTCTTTATTATTCAATAAGCTCTTGAAAGTTGAACCAAACTTCGGCATATGAAGTAAAGCATCCGCAAAGCTCAAATCGAAATGAAGCTTTTGGAAGAGTTGGAGGAATTTCAACATTTGTTGATTGTTCTTCTCACGGAGCTTTGGATTAGTCGGATAAGGTAACGACTTTTCAAACTTTGGAGCACTTGGGACAACCGGAGGTTGGACGTCTTCGGTACTTCCATTATTAGTAGGAAGTTTCGTGTCCTTGGTCACCTCGGTCTCACGGTCAACTACTTGAGGAGAGAAATAAGTAGTAGGTTGAACCGTGGGTCCCTCATAAGCTAAACCACTGCGGGTGGTTATGGCTTTCAATTCTCCCTTTGGATTAGGAATTGAATTACTTGGAAGAGAAGATGTTCTCGATCCTGATGGTTGGCCAGTCAATGTTTTCCTAAGATCGTTTATTTGAGTAACCAACATTCGATTAATTTCTTCCTGTGACTTCATAAAACTTTTAAACAACTCATCTGAGGCCGGTTGATTTTGAACAAATCCTTGATTATTATTTCCTTGATTTTGATTCTGCCCTCGGTTGTTTTGATTGAAACCTTTGTTAGTGCAAACAGTCTCGTTGGGGAGATTGTTAGTGCAAGCAGTCTCGTTTGTTTTGATTGATGACAAACATGTAACTTGATACATAACGTAAAATGCACAAGTTACTTGTAATCATATCTTGTCTCAACATACATTCAACACCTCTCGAGTCCTCGTATGAGACAAAACAGGTTCGTACATGTTTGTTATGTGGCATTATGATCAAACCCTTAACAAACCATTTAGAATGTTTAAAATACGACTAGGTCATTAAGTATTTTAAAAAGGCTAACTATTCTACTTAGAACCTCATTTGTCATGTTTTCTAAATAGGATAAGTACACTTTAGGTGTCAAACTAACATGATACATATTGGCAAACATATATTAGTTAAGCTAGTATATACATAGGACATACATATATACATTTACATTATTTACATTTTAAGAATTAAAATGGAAATATGTTCTTGACATCATTGCATACATCATTAGAAAATCTTAGGAAGATATGGAAAGATATATTTTGGAAAGATTCTTAAGTAACAAAGTTGACTTTGGTAGATATGGTTAGATATGGAAAGATCTTGGAAAGATCTTGGATAGATTTCATGAAGATTTGATTTAGGTGATATTTTGGAAAGATCTTTAAGTTACATAGTTGACTTTGCAAGATCTTGACATGACTTAACATGATATGGAATGATATGGAAAGATTTTTTTGAAATCTTAGCTGTCATGTACCCACGGATCCAAACCAATACATAGACGGATCCAATTTTTGAGATCCGCCAAATCCGTGGCATGTACAAATTGTTTTCCTATAAATAGTAGCCCATTGTTTACCCATAGTTTTATCCAACTAGAACACACATTTCCTTCATCATTTCACACACTTAGATCAGTAGCAAACCATGTAGATTCATACATTAATCATCCTTTACATAATGATCATAATGTTACTAACTTTCATCATGTTGTAAGCATACACTGTTAATGATCTTGTGAAGCAAGATCAAGATCATGAGTCATTATCCATATCATACTTCCTGATCCACCAAGAAGGTTAGAAGATCTTGAAGTCATTATCCATCATAGCATTCCAACATATGAAGATTCAAGAGCACTTAACATCCTCAATGATTGAAGACTTCTTATTCAAGAAGTTCATGTAGATTCCATATGCATATATGAAGATCCATCACAACAAGTTTAGGGAGCTTGTGATCTTCATCCATTGAAGGCTTCCTATCAACGGAAGTTCATTTAGATTAGCCATTCATATCCATGACCCATTTATGTCATGGATCATCATTGTAATCTATTCATACTAGATTAGATGGTTTATGTGTTTGTGCCATAAAACACAAGGTTTCTATGTTGGGCCATAAAACATAACGGGAGTGGTTGTACCCTTGTGAAAGAACCAACGGGAGTGGTTGTACCCTTGTAAAGAACTCGACATCTAGCTTAGTGTCGGAAATTGTATAGGCGACGTTAGGTTGGTTCTACCTCGAACTAGAACTCGGTATTTAGCTTTGTACCGGAAAAAGTGTAAGCGACGTGTGTAAGGTTTTCTCCGCCGAGAAGGGAGCTTGTTGATCTAGTGAAGTAACTCTCGAGTTGGGTACACGGGGAGTGGAGTAGGGCGGAGAGGAGCTCCGTGACCGAACCACTATAAATCATCGTGTTCGGTTTGCGCTTTCTTTTACTTATCTCTTTACTTTCATGTTTGCATTATGTGATTGCTTGTGTTGTGATTAGTTGATAATACTTGTGTGACAACATGCTTTAGTTTATACAAGACATAAACTACAACAGACAGCTTTCATATTAGAACAAGCCAAATTGGAAATTTGATACAACAAGTTATAAGATTTTAAAACGGTAATGTATTCACCCCCCCCCCCCCTCTACGTTTTCACAATTGGTATCAGAGCCTCGTGGCTCTTATTTTCAAAACAAATGTTTTTAAAATAGAGTACGATCCATGTATCAAATTACCTTTGAAGCAGAATGTAATATGAAAAATGTTTCGCTAAGTATACTTAGAAATTTTGTTGTTAAATATTACTTTGTATACAAGCTTGAAGATATCTTTGGAAAATCAAAAGAAAAGATTTCTTAAAATGATTAAGTGTCAAATTGTGTGCGTAAAGCTAATTTATGAAAAACACGGGTTTTAAAGGAGCTTTTGGAATAACTATTAAGTTAGTTGAAAAATCACCTCCGAAATGTTTAGATAAGTCACATAAGTAGAAATGTTGTTAAATATATGTAATATATGTTTAATATTAAGTCTAGCAAGTCCTACACGTTTTCTCTATGTCAAAATATGAGTTTAGGAGAATCTGTCACAGACACCCACGGATCCCTTTGTTACAAAGGGCGGATCCCTCAAAAAGGATCCGCCAAATCCGTCGGTATTATATGCAGTTTTTGTCAAACTTAAAAAATTCATAACTAATTAACCGTAAGTCCGTAGGAGTCGTGCCACCTATCATTTTGAAGGTAATTAAGTCTACTTTCATTTAAAAATAATCTCATATCCTAAATCTAAATTGAAATAGGTAAAACAAATCAAATACTACAACCTGTTCAAAATATTAAGTTTCATTTTGACACAGTAACTTAAACTTTTACGTCGGGCAATGTAAGTTGGTATTCTTTGAACATTGATATGATTTCTTTTGAAACTAAAAAATTTGGTAATATAAAGGAAACAAATCAAGCTTGGCATACATCGTCATATTTAAACGCAAAGTGACGAAAAGTATATTTTCATTCATGCTATGCTATGTGACTATCTGTTCTAAGTTATTTGCATACATGTGATTTGCCTGTTGGTAATTGTGATTGAATTTGTTGATAGAAAATTCATAAGTGTTTTGCCATGACAATTATTTGCTTGTTTGATGCACAATAGGACTTTTGCTAGATCTTGTGCACTAAGTTGATAAACTGTGTTTGTTTCACTTATAGACTTAGATATTTTTGTTTGCATATGTTATGTGAAAACTTTGCATAACTTACTTAGAAATGTGAACTGAGTGAAACTAGTTTAGTATCTTAAAATGTATTGTCTTGCACAAACCTTCACTTAATTTCAAGTGTTAAAATGTGTAAACATGTTGTATCTGTGTAAGTGTGTTTGGTATAAAAAAATTTCAAACAATGATGTGATGACTTGTTGTGTTATTAGGATATTGTGTTGGTATTATATTATGTGGAAACCGTAGAGGGGGGGGGATGAATACGTTTCCATTTAAAAACTTAAAACTTTTTGTATCAAACACCCGATCAAGTGTGACGTAATATGAAAAGTGTCAACAATGATCATATATCATCTAGGGATGAATAAATTAAACTACAACACAAGCACAATTAACCGTGACACATACATAACATAAGCAACTAGCCACACAAGCATAAACACAATGCAAATATAAACATAAAGCGATAAAGAATAAAATGAAAGTAAAGAGATAAGTTAGAAGGCGCAAACCGGACACGGTGATTTATAGTGGTTCGGTCACGAAGCTCCTCTTCGCCCTACTCCACTCCCCGAGTACCCAACTCGAGAGTTACTTCACTAATCAACAAACTCCCTTCAGGCGGAGAAAACCGTACACGTCGCTTAACTTGTTTTCCGACACTAAGCTAGATGTCGAGTGCTAATCTTAGCTAGCACCAATCTACCACGATCTACCACGATCTACCCTTGATCCACATGATCAATCACACAAGCCCAATGGCTTCAAGAGATCTTCACTATCTCTTAAGATCACAATGATCTTGACTCACTCTCTCTCACAAAAGAAAAAATAATCTTGATGTATGCTATGATACAATCAAGAGTGTAACAAATGTTACAAGACCTAACAACTCCAACTCTTGTATCTTCTTGGATACCTTGAGTTCTTCTCTTGCAAATGAAGAGGAATGATAACACTTTGTATCTACTTGGATACTTTGTGTTCTTCTCTTGCTAATCAAGAGGGATGACAACACTTTGTATCTACTTGGATACTTTGTGTTCTTCTCTTGCTAATCAAGAGGAATGAAGAGGATCACTTGAGTGGAAGATTGGATCACTCTTAAACAACCTAAGACTCTCCAAATGATCAAGGAAAGTATTTTAAGTGAGGTGGACTATACCAGAGAAAAACTCATTGGAAAATCAAGTTAGAAGTGTGGAATAGTCCACTATTTATAGGCAAAGGAAAATCTGACCGTTACAGACCCACGGCTCCACTAAATACCCGACGGCTCCGTTAAATTTAATGGAGCCGTACCTATTTAATGGTGCCGTAAACGCTCCTTCGTTTGTCTTTAGTGGGGAAGGTTTATTTGGGGAAGTTGAAGCTGTTTTGGGGGGAAAATGACTGTTGGGAGTTTTCAAATTTATTTTTCAAAATAAAACATTTCTTTTTAATTCAAAAATAATTTGTAAAATATATTTTTGAAAAAATGTTTTGTCACATTAAAAATGTGAAGTTTAGAAAAATAAAATCCTTTGATCATTTGTCAAGTAGTAGATTTGTTTGTCCATACCTTGAGTGATTTATGTCGGGATGGAAATCTACGACTTCGTTGAAGCATACTTGAGACGTCGGGAGGTGTTGATGTAAGTATGCATTGATGATTTGTGTTTACAAGTAACTTGCACATTTTACGTTATGTATTACAAGTTACATGTTTGTCATTATTAAAACCGAAGAAACCGTTTTGTTTGTCATCATTAAAATGTAAAAGTTACCTGTTTACACTTCCTTCTCCCCCTTTTGTCGAATCAAAAAGGTAGTTGCCTCGAGCGCTTCCTTGGATTTACTTCCTACTCCCCCTTATTGCACTACTATCCTTTTTCCCCCGAAAGGCGAGCTTGCATCATCCCAGTGAAGTCTTCTATCACCACTAGTGAAGACGACTCCATGCTATGTATTCAAATACTCCCGAGCTCCCCCTAGCTCAATGCTCCCCTATGGTGACTTAAACCCCTTGTTTATTTACCTTAGTATCTAGCGGATCCATGGATCAAATTCTTACAAAGGCTTTTCCTACATCAAGGGTTAGCTTCGTGCAGCATAATATATAACAGTATAGGAGCAACATTATAGGGATAGAATACACATAGCAAGACATGCATGGGTTAAACTATGTTAACACGTAAGTGTCACAACCCGACCGAAAACCTAAGGTGTAATTGTTCACACAATCACACTAATCAAGAACGAGATTCGTTCATTGACTGACACACTAAATGACTTATTCCAAGTTGTCATTGGGAAGGAAAGTTCTAACAAACCTTTTGAACAAAATAATCATCTACCTTAGATGATTGATGTTAAGGATAGTTTGTTGATAAGACATACTCTAAATGATTACTATTATGACAAGCCGTGCCATAAAGTAGACTCGATAGAGGATATATCTAAATGATTCCATAAGGTGGGAGAGTGTTGGTTGTGGTGACAACAAGGACAACTTAGGTTATGTGGTTGTAGGGGATAAATAATGGGATGACCCATTAGTGGTTGTGGTAATGGTGATGGTGATAAGGATGATGTGTTGGTGCCAAGTCCAAAGAGGTTTGATGGTGATAGGGTTAGTGTGATAGCTGAAGATTGTGGTGGACTTGGTGGAAGTAAGGGTGTAGCAATCCTAAAGGTGGAGGATGATGATGATGTGGTTGGAGATGTTGGTTTTGCCCTTTGAGGAAAGGTGGGAAAGGATGGTTTAGGTTAATATATCATTTGCACTGACAATGAGATGCATGATATATTTCAAAAGGGAAAAAGAAAATGTGTATGTGATCCTAACAGGATTGTTGGTGGATATCTCTAACGGGGTTAAGGTAACGAAGTTCTAGGTTTCTAGGTTGGATGATCCTAGTTGTGTGTTAGAGATAATTTGGTGCATGAAGGGTTTCATGTGTTTGTGAGGGTTGAAGGTTGTTGAACTAACTATCACTTATCCAAAGTGACGAGTAGTTGTAAGGTTTGAGTGTGATGAGTTGAAGGTTATAAGGTTTGAGTGTGATGATCTATGGGTTGAAGGTTCTTAGACTAACTATCACTGTCAAGAGTGAAGTGTAGCTAAAAGGTTTGAATGGGATTGAGTTGTGGGATTTGAACTAAAGTTGGTGTTAGAGTCCTATGGTGTAGTGAGGGAATCCTAGGGTGTATGTGAGTTTGCAAAATTTTGCAGGTTTGAGGTTAGGGATGCAGGGATCTAAAGGAAACAGTGAAAATTCGTCAAACATAGGCACGGTACCACTAAATACCACACGGTACCGTTAAATTTAACGGTACCGTGGCCTATTTAACGGTACCGTGACCTGGAAGTCACAAATTTTCCTGTGTAGCCTAGTTCTGGGCAGCTAAAGGGAAGTTTCCTAGAGAATAAGAACCACATTTGTGTGTTCTTGAGGGTGTTTGGTGAAAGACTATATGAGTGTGTTTTCGCTCCCCATTAATCTATGACCATCCGGACAAGATGTAAGAGATAAAGAGGAAGACAAATGTTGACGAAAGCGATGAGCTTAGTAACGTCATGACAAGTGGTGGATAGCATGCGATAAACTTCACCTTTGAAGTCACGTAGCTCTTCTCAATCATTGTGAATATTCATTGAATATTTATATGATGAGGCATGTGATTACTAGGAGATATCCTAAGGGTTAAGAAGATAAAATCTTCAGAGTTGTGAGGTTGGTGACAAGGTTCTAATGGGATTATCTCAACTTATCCTAGCGGTTCTTCGTTTGAGGTGTGTGGAAGGTGAGTGGGATGCGGAAGCATTGGTAGTGCTTAGTACCATGCGGAAGTGTGAGGGAAAAGGCTAAGGAATCAGATGATAGATACAATCTATTCTGATAGGAGATGGTTTTAGGTTCAAGACTACATCGAGTGGGTTTTGATGGAGCTAGTGAGAATTGAAAGCAAGATTTTTGACAAAGAAATTTCACATATGTTGTGATTTTTCTGGACTTTAGATTAAAAGAATTTATACCGAATAAATTCTTTTATGAATGAATTCAACGAGATTCGATGAACGTTGATCGAGAACAAGAGATGACATTTAATTGCATTTTGCAAATTAAATACACTTTAAATATTTCAGATGAAATATTTAAGTAGTCATCGGAGTTTAAGATGATTTTTCGAATAGATCGCGCTGATTTAGTGAGACTTTTCGACACGAGAAATGACATTTAATTGCATTTCGCAAATTAAATATACTTTAAATATTTCGGATGAAATATTTAAGTTGTCATTGGAATTTAAGTTGATTTCACGAATAAATCTCGCTGATTCAGTGAGACTTTTCGACACGAGGAAAGAATTTATACCCAATAAATTCTTTGAACGGTACTGGACGAGAAGAGATGACTTTTATATTTCCGAGGAAATACATAGGTAGTCATTAGAGCGATGTGAAAGATGACTTAATATTTCCAGTGAAATATTTAAAAAGTAATCAGACGAGACACAGGATATGACTTGACATTTCCAATGAAATATCTAACAGTCATGGGACGAGATAAAGGGAATGACTTGATATTTCCAGTGAAATATCTAAAAGTCATGACACGAAATCGAAGAGATGATCTCAATATTTCCAGTGAAATATTCAAGATAGTCATGAGACGAGACACACGAGATGGCTGCAATATTTCCAGTGAAATATTTAAATAGTCATAAGAGGGGTACAAGGGATGACTTTAATATTTCCAGTGAAATATTTAAATAGTCATAAGATTTATGGAAAATGTTCCATCATTCCTAGACCTAGACGAAGATGGTTGGGGGATTCTCGGTTGAGAGGTTTTGTAACACCCCAACCCGACAAGGGTAAAGATATCACAACAATGGTGGCATATCAGAAGTCACAGAACATTCAATAAATAAAAACATCAAAGTTTTAACATTAAATCCAAGATAAGTCAACATGACTTAAATCAAAATGCAAGACAAAATAACTGAAGTACAAAATCCAATATTCAAATGCCTAAACAATGGCATATCAAAATAAATAGAAGTTCAAATGGTAAAGCTAAATAACTAAGGTCGAAACTCCAAAACAGATTGCTCTCATCCCAAAGCTAAAACCCAGCTCCTAGCTTAAGTACCTGCCGCAGAAAAAGAAATGCGGCTGAGCTACGAGAGCTCAGTGAACAGATATATAGATAACAAAAGCAATGACAGATAGCAGTACGAGAAATCAAGAATACAGATCATACAATCATAATCAAGACGAAGGAATAGGAACAAGGAATAAATAAGGAATAAGAATAAATAAGATTTATAAGATAGGAAAAAGAAACAGAATTCTATCACGAGCCCAGAAAACAGACAATAACATAACAAATATAATCCAACTAACCTATATAGAGTGATCAACTCTCAGATAATGTGAAAGATGTGTATCGCACACACTATCAGTCACCAGATATAATAAACAATAAACATATAACAATTTCAGATAACGGATCAAATCTAGGATGCATCCATACGCCCCTGCAGATAAATCATAATCATAATGGCCATAGCAGAAAATAAATAAGGGACGGAACAGGTCATCACTCTCCTGCCCTAGAGTCATGTCAAAGGTGCATCAATGACATGGACATGAAACCCTCATGCCTAGTGATTGGCTCGGATATCAGACTGTAGGTCAAAGGTCAGATGTACTATCAAAATAATCAAAAGTCATATCTTAAGGGTACATGGCAAAAAGGTTCATGTCAAACAGTTCAGAAATAAATATCAAAGGTTCAAATCAAAGTTTAAGAAAAAGGTTCAGAATAGAAGATCATAGCAAATGGTTCAAAACAAAGATCACATCAAAAGTTCACAAACAGAAGGGAACATAGCAATGGTATAGGGAATCCTAATAAGGAAAATGAAAAACAGAAAGAAGGGGATGAAAAACCCTTTACTGAAAAGGGAAGAATATCTGTACCTTATTAGCACAACAGAAAAACAAGAAAGCAAACACGAAACGGTAATCAGGGCTTCTCCTTCTTCACACCTAAAGGAGTAGAAGACGGAATTACAAAATATTCAAACTCAGATTATTACTTTTAATTTACCTTTCCATTTTAATAACTTTCTATTTTTAGTAACTTTCCAGATTTAGTAAGTTTCCATAATTAGCAAGACATTAATGTTACAGATTAGGTTAAGTCCCTATTTAAAGATTATTATGGAATTTAAGTATATTTTATCAAGTTACAAAAGTTTAGGGTTAATTATGACAAGTATACATAGTTTAGGGTTTTAATTGTAATTTCATCAATTTCAAAGGTATAAAATGAAAATACTTCAAGTTACTGATTTAAATACACATTTTATTCAGAATGACATCTTAATCCCTTTAGTTTCATAATTTACAGTTTATACCCCTCTAGTTACAATATTTACAAAACAAACCTTATAATTACATAATTCACAATTTAAACCTTACCATGCTTATATTTACACATCAAGCACTTATTTTTACCAAATTTCAGAATATACCCTTAAATTTATGTGTGGTACAAATACCCCCTTCACATTTCTTAATTTACACAATTTGCCCCTTTAATTTACAAAACTACAATTTAAATCATAACTTATTAATAATTACATATCAACCCCTTAAATATCCAAAATTACACATTACATCTCTAATATCATTATTTACACAGAAAAACCTTAAGTTTCCAGAATTTACACTTTTAGTCCCTCCATTTTAATTTAATTCAATTCGACCCCTTAATTAACAAATAAACCCTTTTCTTGCAAATTTTACATATAAGACCCTCATGTCATATTTTTCCTACATTAGAATTGACCCATATAACATTACAAAAATGTCCCAAAAGTTTCAAAGTTGGCAAAACAGGTCCTTACAATTTTAAAAACCAATCGGATTAACTTTTAAGATACAATTCCAAACCCTAATCAAATCAAATCATTGACCCATCATTATTAAAACCTTAAAACACCTTTAATAACCAGATCATGTCCCCACAAACCCTAACCCTAATTATTTCGATTAGGTTTTATTTACTTCTTTATTTTTCCAAAAATCCGGTTTGTACAAAATTTAGCCATGATTTATTTAAGCTTCCAAAATTCGAACCAATATTTTTATCAGGTTATATGATGCATAAGGAACTCATAAAAATTATATAACAAGCCCAGAAAATAGTATAGCATATTTTAGATTTTATATACGTTTTTGATACCTATAATTACCACGACATATTTAGGCCTTTATAATTCGTTCCATCATTTTTCCCTGATCATACACTCCATATGAGGTCCAAATAAAATAATCATAACACGCAGAAATTCGTATCACATATACTTACAAATTACGTGTGTTTTATTTATATATTTTTCGTACGCATGATTTAGCTTGCATGATTCGATTTATACAATTTATATGAGTTATATATGATGTAAAGATCATGAGAAAAATACCAGATCAGTTTTTGAACGTGTGAATAAGGTGCACGAATTTTGTACCTATCGAATGGAAACTCGACAAAGAAAATTGCCTCACGACCAAAATAGCGAATCCACAAGCCCAACCTTATTTTTCATAGCCTCCTTGGATGAAGATCAACACCAGAAAAATACTAAATAACCTCCAGAAAATTGTATGGATTGTGTGTGAATTTTTGTGTGTGTTTTTGATTATTCGGCTAGGGTAATTTAGAGATAAATAGGAGTTAACCAAATGATATGAATTGCCGTGACTTTAGGGGGGGGGGAAAGGACCAATTCACACGGTATATTAGCTGGCCCAAAATCAAGATTAAATTTTGTGATAGTTTCCATTTTGAATTTGTGATTATCCTTAACTTAATTTACTTTTAAATATATATAAATGAATAGTAAAGTATTTTCGGTTATATACATATATTCTAAAGTGTCATAATAATTTTTGGACATTCAAAAATAATATAATGTTGTCCCAGAAATTAATTTGCTTCATATATAGTTCGTTTTCAGAAGTTTGGAAATAATTCAGGATTTTTATAAGTGATTTAATTATGTTTTATGGTTTCAGGGGTAATTTGGTCATTTTACAGTTTATCTAAATTTCAGGTATTACTATTTCTTCCCCACTAACAAAAAAAATTTCGTCCTCGAAATTTGCAGAAAGCAGAAAGAAAAGAGAGCAGAAAACAAAACAAGGACATACCAGACTAAAACGAGAATTGCGGATAACTAGCTCGTATCGATTCCTCGGTTTCCCAGGTAGCCTCACGCTCCGGGTGATTCTTCCAAAGAATCTTTACGAACGGAATAACTTTGTTTCGCATGACTTGTTCTTGACGATCCAGAACCGCTTTCGGCTCTTCAGACAAAGACATATCAGGTCGGATCTGATCAAGCGGATAAGATACTACATGCAACAGATGATAGTTGTATCCCCTGAAAAGAGATACATGAAAAACGTTATGCACATGAGATAGCTGAGGAGGTAAAGCCAGACGATAAGAAACCTCCCCAATACGCTCCAGAATTTCAAACGGTCCAATAAATCGAGGACTCAACTTGCCCTTGATCCCAAAATGCTTAACACCACGGAAAGGAGATAGTTTCAGAAATACCCGATCACCTATATTAAACTCCAGATCATGACGGTGCTTATCAGCATAACTCTTCTGACGAGCACGCGCCTCTTTCAATTTCTCCCTAGCAACAGCTACCTTTTCATTAGTGATCTCGATCATTTCAGGACCCTCAATCAGACGTTCACCTACCTCATTCCAACAAACAGGAGCCCTATATTTCCTACCATACAACATCTCGAAGGGAGCCATTCGGATACTCGCGTGCCAACTGTTATTATAAGCAAACTCTACTAAACACAAATACTCATCCCAACTACCTGTCCATTCCAATGCACACGCCCGTAACATATCTTCCAAAGTCTGAATGGTCCTCTCAGACTGACCATCAGTTTGGAGATGAAATGCAGTACTGAACTTAAGGCGAGCACCCCAAGCTTTATGAAGTCCCTTCCAGAAACGCGAAGTGAAACGAGGATCACGATCAGAAATAATAGACGAAGGCATACCATGCAATCGAACAATCTCTTGCTGAAAATCTCCGCCAACTTACTGATGCTATAGGTCATACGAATAGGTAAGAAATGAGCAGATTTAGTCAGCCGATCAACGACTACCCAAATCGCATCATGTCTTTTACGAGTCAAAGGCAGACCAGAAACAAAATCCATGGAAATCTCATCCCATTTCCATGCAGGAATCTCCAAAGGCTGTAACAGACCACTAGCCCGCTGGTGCTCAATCTTGACCTGCTGACAAGTCATACACCTAGCCACAAATAAAGCCACGTCCTGCTTCATACCGTTCCACCAGAAATGCTGCTTAAGATCCCGATACATCTTGGTAGAACCAGGATGGATAGTGAAAGGAGAACTGTGAGCCTCAGTCAACACAGCCTCACGCAAGTCAGAATCATTAGGCACGCATAAACGATCCTCATACCAGACAACCCCATCATCATCAACTCTAAACTCAGTTTGCTTACCCTCTTCAATATTTTGAACAATAGCCCAAAGCTCACCATCATCTTTCTGAGCCTCTTTAATACGCAACATCAGATTCGACTCAATTTTCAGACTAGCCCAGTAACCAATATCACGCCGAACACACAACTCGACATCCAAATGCTCCAAGTCCCTGAGAACACGCGGATCAATCTCCAAACTAGCAATCATTCCAGATTTCCGACTAAGTGCATCAGCAACCACATTAGCCTTACCTGGATGATACTGGATGTTCGTGTCATAATCCTTCAGAAGCTCTAACCATCGCCTCTGTCTCATATTAAGCTCCTTCTGAGTAAAGATGTATTTGAGACTCTTGTGATCAGTGAAGATATCACATGATTCGCCATACAAGTAATGTCTCCAGATTTTCAATGCAAAAACAACAGCTGCTAACTCCAGATCATAGGTTGGATAATTTTCTTCATAGGGTTTCAATTGCCGAGAAGCATAGGCAATCACCTTGCCGTGTTGCATAAGCACACAGCCCAAACCCTTCTTAGAAGCATCACTATAGATTTGGAAACCTCCAGAACCCGATGGTAAAGTCAGAATAGGTGCAGACACCAATCGCCTTTTCAACTCTTCAAAACTCTGTTCACGTTCATCTGTCCATACAAACTTTTCACCCTTTCGCATCAATTGAGTCAAAGGCAAGGCCAACTTAGAAAATCCCTCTACAAAACGTCTGTAGTAGCCAGCTAATCCCAGAAAGCTCCTAACTTCAGTCACCGTGGTAGGTCTCGGCCACTTGGTGATAGCCTCAACCTTAGATGGATCCATGGTGATACCATCTGCAGACACAATGTGACCCAGGAAAGCTACTTGGTTTAGCCAGAACTCACACTTAGAAAATTTCGCGAACAATTTCTGCTGCCCTCAGAATACCCAAACAATACGCAAGTGCTGTTCGTGCTCCTCAAACGATTTAGAATAGACCAGAATATCATCAATGAAAACGATGACGAACTTATCAAGAAATTCATGAAAGACCCGGTTCATCAAATCCATAAACACCGCAGGAGCATTTGTTAAGCCAAAAGGCATAACCAGAAACTCATAATGTCCATATCGGGTGCGGAAAGCAGTCTTAGAAACATCCTGCTCTTTAACCCGCAATTGGTGATAACCAGATCGCAAGTCGATTTTAGAGAACACCTTGGCTCCTTGCAGCTGATCAAACAAGTCATCAATGCGAGGAAGCGGATAACGGTTACGAATGGTAATGCGATTAAGCTCACGGTAATCAATACACAACCGCATAGACCCATCCTTCTTCTTCACGAAAAGCACAGGAGCACCCCATGGCGAAACACTAGGGCGAATAAAACCACAGTCCAACAACTCTTCCAGTTGCTCCTTTAACTCTTTCAGTTCAACAGGTGCCATCCGGTACGGAGCCTTAGAGATAGGTTCGGCACCGGGAATCAGATCAATAGAAAATTCCACTCTCTAGCCGGAGGAACACCAGGAAGTACTTTAGGGAAAACATCAACAAAATCCCGAACAATGGGAACACTAGAAACATCAGGACTCTCAATAGATGAATCTTAACCGAGGCCAGATAACCTTGACAACCATGAGACATCAAGGTTCTTGCTTTCAAAGCAGAAATGATTTTAACAGTTTTCAGAGGACGAGACTCATGGTAAATGAATTCAGGATTATTCAGATCACCAAAAATCACATTTCTGGCGTGGCAGTCAATGGTTGCTCGATGAGAAGCCAACCAATCCATACCCCCTTCACATTTCATAATTTACACAATTAGCCCCTTTAATTTACAAAACTATAATTTAAATCATAACTTATATAATAATTACATATCAACCCCTTAAATATCCAAAATTACACATTACCTCTCTAATATCATTATTTAAACAGAAAAACCTTAATATCCAGAATTTACACTTTTAGTCCCTCCATTTTAATTTAATTCAATTCGACCCCTTAATTAACAAATAAACCCTTTTCTTGCAAATTTTACATATAAGACCCTCATGTCATATTTTTCCTACATTAGAACTGACCCATATAACATTACAAAAATGTCCCAGAATTTTCAAAGTTGGCAAAACAGGTCCTTACAATTTTAAAAACCAATCGGATTAACTTTTAAGATACAATTCCAAACCCTAATCAAATCCAATCATTGACCCATCATTATTAAAACCTTAAAACACCTTTAATGACCAGATCATGTCCCAACAAACCCTAACCCTAATTATTTCGATTAGTTTTATTTACTTCTTTATTTTTCCAAAAATCCGGTTTGTACAAAATTTAGCCACGATTTATTTAAGCTTCCAAAATTCGAACCAATATTTTTTCTTAGGTTATATGATGCATAAGGAACTCATAAAACTTATATAACAAGCCCAAAAAATCTTATAGCATATTTTAGATTTTATATACGTTTTTGATACCTATAAATACCACGACATATTTAGGCCTTTATAATTCGTTCCATCATTTTTCCCAGATCATACACTCCATATGAGGTCCAAATAAAATAATCATAACACCCAGAAATTCATATCACATATACTTACAAATTACGTGTGTTTTATTTATATATTTTTCGTACGCATGATTTAGCTTGTATGATTCGATTTATACAATTTATATGAGTTATATATGATGTAAAGATCATGAGAAAAATACCAGATCAGTTTTTGAACATGTGAATAAGGTGCACGAATTTTGTACCTATCGAATGGAAACTCGACAAAGAAAATTGCCTCACGACCAAACCAGCGAATCCACAAGCCCAACCTTATTTTTCGTAGCCTCCTTGGATGAAGATCAACACCAAAAAAATACTAAATAACCTCCAGAAAATCGTATGGATTATGTGTGAATTTTGTGTGTGTTTTTGATTATTCGGCTAGGGTAATTTAGAGATAAATGGGAGTTAACCAAATGATATGAATTGCCGTGACTTAGGGGGGGGGGGGAGGACCAATTCACACATATTAGCTTGCCAAAATCAAGATTAACTTTTGTGATAGTTTCCTTTTTGAATTTGTGATTATCCTTAGTTTAATTTACTTTAAATATTTATAAAATGAATAGTAAAGTATTTTCGGTATATACATAATTCTAAAGTGTCATAATAATTTTGGACATTCAAAAATAATATAATGTTGTCCCAGAAATTAATTTTCTTCATATATAGTTCGTTTTCAGAAGTTTGGAAATAATTCAGGATTTTTATAAGTGATTTAATTATGTTTTATGGTTTCAGGGGTAATTTGGTCATTTTATAGTTTATCTGAATTTCAGTATTACAGGTTTGGTTGATTTAACGGATTTTGATTTTCTTCGCACACGAGTGTTTCATGGGGTTTTGAAAGACGTAAAGCTAAGCATATGGTGCTGATTCGCAGCAGGGTTTGGGATCTTAAGACGTTATATTCACACGAGGATAAAGGAACTACTAATTACTTATATAGTAACTCGTGAGTCCTTTGGATGAGCGTTTAACATATGTTGTTAAAAGGCTTGAGTATGAGTTTTCGGATATGACATTTAACAATTGCGATCGCAAGTTAAACTTACTTTAATATTTCGGACGAAATATTTAAGTTGTCAATCCTACTCCGAGTTCTACTAGGTTTGAATCTAACCTTCCCATGACAAAAGGGTGTATTACTTGGAAGAAGGCGAAGTGATAACTAGGGAATTAGCACAACTTCGCGACTACTCTAACTTATGGGTTTTGACACTAGTGTATGACTCTATGGATTCTAAGGGTTCATAGTGATAGGCATACCTAATTCCTAATGTGTCAAAATGACCTAGTGTGGGTGGGAAGCAAATCATGTAAAATGCACATAACGAATAAATGCAAACATCATGCAGAACATGATAATCATTTAGCATTTAAGATCACGAAGACATTTAATCATAAACTTATGAAAACATGTTATCATTTTGAAAACACATATGTGGGATGCAAGCAATCTAGGTTTGCTAAGGAAGATCCTAGTTACTACTTGTTCAAAATGAATCCTAACGGGAAATAAAGTTCACCGATGTAAACTATCTCTATCAAATGTAGGAATGAAAACTTTTCAAGTTAGAGAATGAGTATGAGACTATCACTAGTGGTGCTCAATTAAGGCTAAACACGACCATTTTTACGGGTTATAACCAACCCAACTTTCTCTCCTGGAAGCAATCCAACCGTTAGGTCAAATTGAATTTCTAGTGCGATAGGTTCTCCAGTAGTCATTCTCATGTTAGAAGAATTTGAATTCCTATATTTGCCTATCGAAGTATAGCAAAGATGATTTTATCTTGCTTTGCTTATACATGGCCTAATATGACTCAATTAACCATACTTTGAAAGTCGGTTAAGAAAATGACATGTCTTACACAACTCCTAACAAAGGCAAGCGAGATGTTTTAATTTCGTGTTTGAGATTTAAAGGTTGTTTGATGGAGATGGTGTATTTTATGATCTCTTGACAACATCTTTGTTTGTTGAGTTGTTACATGTTATTTTAACATGATTTTGGTTTCCTAGAACCAAGAGACACTCTAATGTAAATATAATGTAGAACCTACTACATCGGTATGTTTCAAGAATGCTCCTTTGCATATCTTGAGTGAGAATCTAGTGAAGGTTACTTACCTCAATAGATCTGTGAGCATTTTATTTGAAATGAGACATACTGTTTATTTCAAAAAGTATGCTTTTCTAAGAGGAAACTTATCACTCTTAAGAATGCTTTGTGAAACAAGTATTTTAATGTATGACCAATTTTACTTGTTTATGCAATGACACATGTCCTATTAGGTTATTATTCAACTCTAATATCCTATATTTGTTAACATGATGCTTTGTATTCTCTTGTAACATAACCATTCATGTTACAAAGAAAATGAGATGCATAGGATATAAGTTATCCATTGTCAATATTTTGATAAGAGAAAAAACATTGATATTCTCAAGATTGATGACTTACATAATTAGTTAATAACATATTATGTGTGACACTTTTACTAGACATGTGACTTTGAGTGTTGAGTCGTTCATGAGAAAAGTTTACATATGTTGTTTGTTTGCTCGTGTTTGGTCTTTCGGAAATGACACATTTATTAATTGCACTGCAATGTAAATTACTTGTATATTTCGGATGAAACATCCAAGTTGTCAATCCTACTTGGTTGTGTATTTTATGCATCTTTTAAACATGTTAGTTTAAAGTTAGGAACACAACCATTGGACAACAAGACTTAACATAGCATCTTCATCACAAGTGTGAGTTATGATCCGATGCATATTATTTTCGTCTTGAGAGGACGTCATTATTTTCATAACAATCGATGTGATTGAGTATATAGATTCAAGATAATATATTTTCATCATGTTTTGATGTTATCTTGAAGCTGGACAAATAAAGACTCCAATTTCATGTCCACTCTCGAAAACTTGTCAATTAGATTCGATGATGATATCAATCATAATTTGAATAATGAATTGATATGTACTTGAAATCTTTCTTGACCCTCACGATCACTCCTTTTAAAAATAAAATGAAAATTTAAGGAGTGTGTTCCATTTATTCTAATACTAGTTGTATGTGTGAGGTTAATGACATATTAAATTACTACTTTGATATTGTCATTAATTTTTATTTGAGAAAAACTATTTATATTATTAATATAATACTTTTAGGCCCCGTTTGGTTCAAGGATTCTTCAGGATTTTGATGGAATTGGAATCTAATTCCATTCCAAAAACATGTTTGGTTGGCAGATTCAAGGAATTCAGATCTGAATTCCATTCCTTAATGTGTTTGGTTGCAAATGAAACGGAATGGAAATCCTATCAAATCCCAATTCTGCGGAATTCAACATTCCTTAGCAAATGGGAGGAATGTTTATAATTCCATGGAATTCATTATTTTTATCATCAAAAATCAATTATTATTATTATTATTATTATTATTATTATTATTATTATTATTATTATTATTATTATTATTATTATTATTATTAATTATTATTATTATTAATTATTATTATTAATTATTTTATTTATTATTATTTTTTATTATTACTATTATATTATTATTATTAATATTATTATTATAAATTTCATTAAAAATATTATTATATTATTATTATTATTATTATATATTATTATTATTATTATTATTATTATTAATTATTATTATTATTATTATTATTATTATTTATAATAAATTTCATAAAAAATAATATAATAAATTATTATATTATTATTATTATTATTATTATTATTATTATTATTATTATTATTATTATTATTATATTTTTTATTATACTATTATTATTGTTATTATTATAATAATAATAATTATTTTAATATTACTATTATTATTATTATTTTCGTTTTATTATTATTATTATTATAATTATTATTATTATTATTATATTATTATTATTATTATTATTATTATTATTATTATTTCTATTATTATTTTTATTATTATTATTTTAATATTTTTATTATTATAATTAATTTATATAATTATTAATAACATAATTATTTTATTATTATTATTATTATTATTATTATTATTATTATTATTATTATTATTATTATTTAATTTTGTTATTATTAATTATTATTAATATAATATTAATATTATTATTATTATTATATTTCTTTTATTATATTATTATTATTATTATTATTATTATTATTATTATTATTATTCTTTTATTATTATTATTATTATTATTATTATTATTATTATTATTATTATTATTCAGTTACAATTTTTAGTTTAATATCAAATTTTTAAATATTTTAATTTATTTTTTCTAATTTCATTTTCATTCAACCAAAAACGCGTTAGTTTTTGCAAATTCCAATTCCTTAAGATTCCAAATCCTTCACATTCCAATGATTTAACATTCCAATTTCCTTCACATTCCAATTCCATTGACAGATTCCAATTCCATCAAACGTTAGTTTTTCGACACCTCATTAGTAAAAAATAATTATCTTAACTATTTTTATACAACATACGTAAAATACTAAATGTTTAAAAACATTTTGTATGTGTGTTAGATTAATGCAAGTTTAATACATTTTCTTTTACTTAAATACTAATGTATTAAAATGACCTTTTATCTTGTTTAACAACCCATGGTCAAACAAGACAAACGATGTAATGTTTTAGAGATCATGTTACGGATTTTATGAAAGTGTTAAGTATTTGGGGTGATGTACTTTTTACACTTAAACCTTTGGAAAAATAATTGTGTAAGACAATATCTTTCGACACACATGATCTACTAACTTAGTTTCTATTCCTAAGAAAGTTACTAAACCATTTTAAGAACTTGCAACAAATGCAAGACAAATGGTTGATCCTATATGCAATGCAAACTAATTACTTAATAATAGTGCAAGTGATTTAGCATGAGCCTTATAAACGCATAAAGCGGGAAAAATATAATAAGCAAATAGCAATTTAGCTTAACACACAGAAATACTTATCGTCATTTTGTGTATTAGGTATAACAATGTATACTAAGCTTGATTTTATTTGAAAACAATTGATTTCCTCCCCATTTCAAAGATTTTTTGCTGAGTCACTTTGAAAACACGGTCAAGGTTTAAAAGTTGAATCGCCCTTTTTCAGTTTGACCAAAAATTTACGCAAACTGTATGACCAGAAGACCTTTAGTTGAAAATCAAGGGCTTTATCATGCTTTCATTTAGAACTAATTCATAAAATTATTTCTCAAATGAAAGTAGACTCATCATTGTTTAAAATAATGGGCGACACGACTTGTACAGACTTATGGTTGATTTTATATGGATTTCTGAAAATGAACCAAAAGTGAAAAACAGACAAACAGATGCACGGCACCATTAAATGACTCACGGTACCATTAAATATAACAGTACCCGTACCATATTTAGTGGTACCGTGGTCTGTTTTCTGATTCAAAATGCATGACATAATGACTCGTTCTGAAACATGACTGAACACTTAAAAACACTATTCTTTTAGTGGTTTAAGAAAAACCTTAAAGCTATATGACAAAGTATACTTAACAACAAAACTTGTAAGTGTTAAGCAACTAAAACTTTTCATATTTTATCACATTCATGGGTAATTTTGATACATGGATCGTAATCAATTTTGAAAACCATTTGTTTTAAAAATTTGAGCGACGTGGCTCTGGTACCAATTGTGGAAACCGTAGAGGGGGGGGGGGGGGGTGAATACGTTTCCATTTAAAAACTTAAAACTTTTTGTATCAAACACCCGATCAAGTGTGACGTAATATGAAAAGTGTCAACAATGATCATATATCATCTAGGGATGAATAAATTAAACTACAACACAAGCACAATTAACCGTGACACATACATAACATAAGCAACTAGCCACACAAGCATAAACACAAATGCAAATATAAACATAAAGCGATAAAGAATAAAATGAAAGTAAAGAGATAAGTTAGAAGGCGCAAACCGGACACGGTGATTTGTAGTGGTTCGGTCACGAAGCTCCTCTTCGCCCTACTCCACTCCCCGAGTACCCAACTCGAGAGTTACTTCACTAATCAACAAACCCCCTTCAGGCGGAGAAAACCGTACACGTCGCTTAACTTGTTTTCCGACACTAAGCTAGATGTCGAGTGCTAATCTTAGCTAGCACCAATCTACCACGATCTACACCTTACACGTCGCTTATCCTATTTCCGACACTAAGCTAGATGTCGAGTGCTAATCTTAGCTAGAAACCAATCTACCACGATCTACCCGATCTAACCCTGATCCACATGATCAATCACACAAGCCCAATGGCTTCAAGAGATCTTCACTATCTCGTAAGATCATAATGATCTTGACTCCTCTCTCTCACAAAAGAAAAAATAATCTTGATGTATGCTATGATACAATCAAGAGTGTAACAAATGTTACAAGACCTAACAACTCCAACTCTTGTATCTTCTTGGATACCTTGAGTTTTCTCTTGCTAATCAAAAGGGATGACAACACTTTGTATCTACTTAGATACTTTGTGTTCTTCTCTTGCTAATCAAGAGGGATGACAACACTTTGTATCTACTTGGATACTTTGTGTTCTTCTCTTGCTAATCAAGAGGAATGAAGAGGATCACTTGATGGAAGATTGGATCACTCTTAAACAACCTAAGACTCTCCAATGATCAAGGAAAGTGTTTTAAGTGAGGTCGACTATACCAGAGAAAAACTCACTGGAAAATCAAGTTGGAAGTGTGGAATGGTCCACTATTTATAGGCAAAGGAAAATCTGACCGTTACAGACCCACGGCTCCACTAAATACCCGACGGCTCCGTTAAATTTAATGGAGCCGTACCTATTTAATGGTGCCGTAGACGCTCCTTCGTTTGTCTTTAGTGGGGAAGGTTTATTTGGGGAAGTTGGAGCTGTTTTGGGGGAAAAATGACTGTTGGATTTTCAAATTTATTTTTCAAAATAAAACATTTCTTTTTAATTCAAAAATAATTTGTAAAATGTATTTTTGAAAAAATGTTTTGTCACATTAAAAATGTGAAGTTTAGAAAAATAAAATCCTTTGATCATTTTTCAAGTAGTAGATTTGTTTGTCCATACCTTGAGTGATTTATGTCGGGATGGAAATCTACGACTTCGTTGAAGCATACTTGAGACGTCGGGAGGTGTTGATGTAAATATGCATTGATGTTTTGTGTTTACAAGTAACTTGCACATTTTACGTTATGTATTACAAGTTACATGTTTGTCATTATTAAAACCGAAGAAACCGTTAGTTTTAAATATCGGAATATTTTGCACTAACATATTTTTATGTGAACTAACAAAACAATGCAGGATGATAACACTCGATGTTATCGATTTTCGTGTTTAAGCCACCGTTTGGCTTAAATTCCTTTAATGGTAAGTTATTATCATTTGATTGATCTATATGCAAACGTGGTTTGAATCTTTTGTTTTTGCTTTTAATCAATCACCAATAAGTAATTACATATGGTTTAGGACAATTTTTCGGAATTTGAACGAGTAACAAAAATCTTGACATATGTTCTGTTAAGAATCTGAATCTCCATATGGCGGATTCGGCGGATCCCAAATTTTGGATTTCCGCCTAGTGTATGCTTTGGATCCGCCAGTCCTTGTAACACCCCAACCCGACAAGGGTAGAGATATCACATTATGACGACATTACAAAGCATTCATACATATACCCAGCGGAAGCCATAAAACATCATAAATAAATAAGCCAAGTCAACATGACTTGAATCCAAATACAAAAGTCTCACGAGATAACGAAATAATCCAAAGGAAATACATAACGAAATGAATCCATAATCAAAATGTCTAAACAACTGGCAAGACTAGGGTAGGACATCATCTAAGGTAAAAGTATCCAACTAACTCTCATCCCAAGCATAAGATCCATCTCCCAGCTAGATACCTGCCGCACACGAAAAAGAAAACGTGCGGCTGAGCTTACAAAGCCCAGTGAACAGATACATAATACAAGCAAAGATAACGAAACCGAAATATAATAAGGCACTGGGAAATGTCATGAGGTATAATCAAAGCAAAAGAGTAATAAGGCAAATAGGATAGTTTTCTACCACGAGCCCACAAACTCAAAGTCATAATCTCAATATCATAGTCTCAAAGTCACAAGCTCACAATCAGAGGGATACCTCTCAGGCAACCAGATAATATGAGGGGTGTCCTCATGTATCAACAGGGGTGGAGTAGCTAGCTCCCAAAAATGTGAAAGGCGTGTATTGCACACAGCACCAGTCACCTCAAAGTCATACTCAAAGTCATACTCAAAGTCATAGTTAAATCCACTAAATAAACAAATCTAGGATTGCAATCCATACGCCCCCCAAACTCAAAGTCAATCTCAAAGTCAATAGCCGGCAGATAATATAAAAGGGACGGTGTGAGAAATCACTCCCCCACACAGGAGTCATGCCAGTGGTGCATCACAGACATGGCCAGGTTACCTTCCTGGCTAGGAAAGTACAAAAAATGGCTCGGGTATCAAACTAAGAGTCATGTCTCAAAATCATAGCTCAAGGTCATATATCAAAAGGTGCATCTCAAGGTCATATCACAAGTATTATCAAAGGTTCATTCAAGGGAACATAGCAATGGCTTGGGAAATCTTAACTGAATTATATCTCAAAATCAATGTATAGAATATGAGAACCCTTACTGAAAAAGGGCAGAGTATCTGTACCTTATGAAGAAAGCACAAATAGAAATAAGCACAGAAACAGGGAACAGCTCAAAGATTCTCCTTCTTCACACCTAAAGGATTAGAAGGGAATTACAAATCATTCTTAATTAACCATCTTTCCATTTTAAGTAACTTTCCCTTTTTAGTAAGTTTCCACTTTTAGAAAGTTTCCATAATTAGAAAGTTTCCACTTTTAGAAGTATTAAGTACATACTTAATCAGATCATTATTAGCTGGGAATAAGGTATCTTTAGCATATTTACACATTTGGTCCTCAGTTTTCACAATTTACATTTTACACCCCTGAATTTCCAAAATTACATTTTAAACCTTCAAACATGCATAATTACACATTTAACCCTTGGTTTATCAAATTCACACAATAAGTACTTATTTTAACAAGATATACGATTTAACCTTCAATTATTCAATATCTACACAATAGGTCCCTCCATTTAATTAGTTTACATAATTAACCTTAAAGTTTACATTTTCAATCATTTATTAATAATAATTACACATTAGTCCAATAAATATCCAATTTTACATATTAGCCCCTGAATATCATCCATTACTCAATTCGACCTCAACTTTTTAGAAATTACAAATTTAGTCCCTATATTTATTCACATTCCAATTCGAACCCACAACTTCAAATAATTTCATTATCTCACATATTTTACATATAGGCCCTTCGTTTTATAATTTTTACAGGTCATACATGATCTATAGAACATGACAAAAATAACCCATGAATTTTAATATTTACAAAACACCCCCTTTATATTTAATAACCAAATCGTTAAACACCATTTTTAACAAAATAAAACCCTAATCGATCCCAATGATTATGCAATCATTTCCACATCATTTATATTCACTTATAATCAGATCTTATTGATTTTGAACCCTAGTTCGATCGCTAGGCATTTTTTTGTTCTTATTTCCTTTTTGCCGATTATAAAGTAATTTCACCAAAAATGGTTTTAGGTCTCTATAATTCAAATGAGCATTTTTATGGTGTTGTATGATGATCACATAGGCCACGAAAAATAATATCCTGGTCAAGAAAATTCGCATGCATGCATATAGTATTTATTTCGATTCTAGGGTTTACAAACACAATAATTACCATACGAATCATACATGATGCATGGGTTGTTTTTATTATTTTTCTCATGATATATACGATCATTAGAGGCTGGGAAAAATACCAGAATATTTTTAGGACGAGTGAACAAGGCTGCACAATTTATTGTTTCTCGGATGGATACTCGACAAGGAAGAATTCACCACGACTCCAAATGGGATCAAATCACCTTGTACACATTTTTCACAGATCACATATGATATAAGAACCTCAGGAAAAATAAGAAACGAATTTTTATGAAGCTTGGTTGAATTGATACGAATTATACCTTAAAAACGAGCTATCGATAGGAATAAATCCACCACCAACGAATCGGGTAACAAACGAACTCAACCCGATTTTTCTAGGACTCCTTGAATGGTGTTTGAACTCAGAAAAATGCTTTGGTAATTTTAGATAGCAGAATGGAGGCTATGGAATTTCTTTGTGTGTTTTCTTATCAATCGGTAATTAGGGTTTAGGAGAAAAAGATATGCATTGGTTCTTAATAGGGAATGCCGAGTCATAGGGGGGGACTTTGACCAGAAATCTCGGCAATCATGGGCTGGAATTAGTTTAGGATTGATTTGATTTCAAATTTGCCATATTTACATGATTTTATAATATTTAAAATACATATAAACACATTTAAATGCTATTCGGCCTTCATAGGGTTATTTTGGTAATTTCACAGCTTGTATAAATGTTAATTAAGTTCTTAAAATTATTTGGGATCATAACTTATGCATTGCCAGAAGTTTGGAATTTTTATGATACCTTATAAGCTTTTAATTAAGTTTTTAAATTAGTAGGGACAATTTGGTAATTTTACATGCTTTCGGATTTTAGGTGTTACAACTTCTTCCCCTCTAACAAAAAAAAATTTCGTCCCCGAAATTTGCAAAGAGTCAGAAATGAAACGAACCGAAACATAATGGAGACATACCAGATCAGAATACAAAATGAGGATAACTAGCTCGAATAGACTCCTCGGTCTCCCAGGTAGCTTCCCGCTCTGGGTGGTTCCGCCAAAGAATCTTAACAAAGGGATTGACCTTACGTCTCATAACTCGCTCTTGGCGATCAAAAACAGCTTCCGGCTCCTCCGGAAGAGACATATCGGGTTGAATCTGATCAAAAGGATAAGACACCACATGCAGAGGATGATAATTGTATCCCTCAGGAGAGATACATGAAAGACGTCGTGAACATGTGATAACTGCGGAGGAAGAGCCAAACGATACGAAACCTCTCCAAAGCGATCCAAAATCTCAAACGGTCCGATGAATCGAGGACTGAGCTTGCCCTTAATTCCAAAACGTTTAACCCCTCGGAACGGCGAAACCTTAAGAAATACCCGATCACCAACACGAAATTCCAAGTCACGCCTATGCTTATCAGCGTAACTCTTTTGACATGCACGAGCTTCCTTCAACTTCTCCCTGGCAACATCCACTTTCTCAGTAGCGATCTGCACTAACTCTGGACCCTCAATAACGCGCTCACCAACCTCATTCCAACAAACCGGAGCCCTACATTTCCGACCATATAACATCTCGAAAGGAGCCATACGAATACTCGCGTGCCAACTGTTGTTATATGCGAACTCTACCAAACACAAATAATCGTCCCAGCTACCCGTCCACTCTAAAGCACATGCCCTCAACATGTCCTCTAAAGTCTGAATGGTCCTCTCCGACTGACCATCTGTCTGAGGGTGAAAAGCTGTACTGAACTTAAGCCGCGTATCCCATGCCTTATGCAATCCCTTCCAGAATCGAGATGTAAACCGTGGATCCCTATCTGATATAATAGCCGTAGGCATGCCGTGAAGTCTAACGATTTCCTGCTGAAATATGTCTGCCAACTTACTAACACTGTAGTCCACACGAATAGGGAGGAAGTGAGCAGACTTGGTTAGTCGATCAACGACCACCCAAATCGCATCATGCTTCCTACGAGTAGGAGGTAAACCTGTCACAAAATCCATGGAAATTTCCTCCCATTTCCACTTCGGAATCTCCAACGGCTGAAGTAACCCACTAGCTCTCTGGTGCTCAATCTTGACCTGCTGGCAAGTCAAACACTTAGATACAAACGAAGCCACATCCTGTTTCATGCCACTCCACCAGAAATGTTGCTTAAGGTCCCGGTACATCTTGGTAGAACCAGGATGTATAGTAAAAGGGGAACTATGAGCCTCTGATAGAACAGCCTCACGAAGCTCAGGATCGTTGGGAACACAGAGACGATCCTCAAACCACACTACACCGGAATCATCAACTCTAAACTCTGACTGTTTGCCTTCCTCAACATTCTGAACTATAGACCACAGCTCACCATCCTCTTTCTGAGCTTCCTTAATTCGCAAGATAAGATTGGACTCCACCGTAAGGCTAGCCCAATAACCACCATGACCTCGAACACAAAACTCCACATCAAGAAGCTCTAAATCATGCAAAATACGGGGCTCAAACTCCAAACTCGCAATCATACCCGACTTCCTACTAAGAGCATCAGCGACTACATTTGCCTTACCGGGATGATACTGAATGTTAGCATCATAATCTTTCAGAAGCTCTAACCAACGCCTCTGCCTCATATTCAACTCTTTCTGGGTGAAAATGTATTTAAGACTCTTATGATCGGTGAAGATGTCACAAGTCTCTCCATACAAATAATGGCGCCAAATCTTTAGCGCGAAAACCACAGCTGCTAACTCTAGATCATGCGTCAGATAGTTCACCTCATACGGCTTCAGCTGCCTCGAAGCATAGGCGATCACCTTCCCATGCTGCATCAAAACGCATCCTAAACCCTTCTTCGATGCATCGCTATATATCTGGAACCCGCCGGAACCCGATGGAAGAGTCAAGATAGGTGCCGACACTAAACGTTTCTTCAACTCCTCAAAACTACTCTCTCGCTCATCAGTCCAAATAAACTTTTCCCCTTTCCTCATCAACTGTGTCAACGGCAAAGCAAGACGCGAAAAACCCTCAACAAATCTCTTATAATACCTAGCGAGACCCAGAAAACTTCTTACTTCCGTCACATTAGTAGGCCTTGGCCATTTTGTGATAGCCTCAACCTTCGCCGGATCCATAGTAATACCGTCTGCAGAAACGATGTGACCCAAGAAAGCTACACGGTCCAACCAAAACTCGCACTTTGAAAACTTCGCATACAATTTCTGCTGTCGCAAAAATTCCAGAACAATACCAAGGTGTTGCTCATGTTCCTCCTCGGATTTAGAATACACAAGAATATCGTCTATGAAGACAATCACAAACTTATCGAGGAATTCGTGGAATATCCGGTTCATTAGGTCCATAAACACAGCAGGAGCATTGGTCAGACCAAAAGGCATAACCAAGAATTCATAGTGACCGTACCGAGTGCGAAAGGCCGTTTTGGGAACATCCTGTTCCCTCACCCTAAGCTGGTGATATCCAGACCTCAGATCAATTTTAGAGAAATGCCTCGCTCCTTGCAACTGATCGAACAAATCATCAATGCGAGGAAGAGGATAGCGGTTACGAATAGTAATGCGGTTAAGCTCCCGATAATCGATACAAAGACGCATGCTCCCGTCTTTCTTCTTAACAAACAACACAGGAGCACCCCAAGGAGATACGCTCGGACGAATAAAACCGTTTTCCAATAGTTCTTGCAATTGCTCCTTTAATTCCTTTAATTCAATCGGTGCCATGCGATAAGGAGCTTTAGATATGGGTTCAGCACCCGGAATCAGATCAATGCTAAATTCGACTTCCCTAACAGGAGGAATGCCGGGAAGTTCATCCGGAAATACATCCGCAAAATCGCGCACAATATGAATACTATCAATGCTAGGAACATCAGCAGAGGTGTCCTTAATAGAAGCAAGAAAACCAAGACAGCCATGCGAAATCAATGTACGGGCTTTCATAGCCGAAATAATCTTTACAGATTTCAGAGGTTGGGAACCAGAATAAACATAATCAGGATGGTGAAGATCACCAAAGATCACTTTACGAGAATAACAATCAATGGTCGCCTTATGAGCAGCTAACCAGTCCATGCCCAGAATAATGTCAAAATCAACCATATCAATGGGGAGAAGGTTCGCAGAACGAACATGATCATCGAAACGGAGAGGGCAATTAACATACTCAACATCAATAATCACATGAGTTTTCATCGGGGTAGCAATGGATATACGGTTCATTAATTTAGTTGGGTTTACATTTATTTTATTTGCAAGTGATGTGGATATTATAGAATGTGTAGCACCCGTGTCAAATAAAACAAACACAATACGATCTCCAATATGCAGAAAACCCGTAATAGTACCTGAGGTGCTAGCAGCCTGGTCACGTGTCAAAGAATAAACCCGGCCTGAAGCAGGAGCTGCCCTAGCATCGACTTTAGGTTCACCAGCATTCTTCCTAGGACAGTCCTTGATCCTGTGCTGAGAAGATCCACACCAAAAACAACCACCCGAAGCTCTATGACAAGGACCTGGATGAGTCTTCCCACAGGAAGTACATGTAGGAGGAGGAGGTAGAGCCTCAACAGGCCCCTTCTGACCAGACGATCCCGACTGCTGATACGGCTGAGAATCCCTACGTCGGTTGTTGTTACCCTGCCCCTGACGATTACCACCAGACCTACCAGAATCTCGCCTATCCTGGTTCCTGAACTCCTGCTGCCTATGATTATAACCTCGGTCCTGGCGACCCTGCTGATCATGCCCATGGTCCTGTCGACCCCGAAAATCCGTCCTTTGGTCCTGCCGACCCCGAGAATCCTACCTTTGGTCCTGCCGACCCCGAAAATCTACCCGGTTACCATCCCTATCACGCTTATTAGACACCCTGTCCACATGTAACAACTCGATGTTACGCGCGGCATCCTGAACACTAGCCACATCATCAAATGGAGTGTTAACGATCCGGTCTAACACCTATCTCTTAAGAGCCCACTTGAAGTGACGAGCCTGTCGAAAAGAATCCCCAGTCACCTCTGGCCCCACGAAACTAGCCAGACGTAAGAAACGCTGCATGAAATCTCCAGAAGACTCATGATCACCCTGCCGAATAGACCCGTATTCCCTCTCATACCTCAGCTGCTCTGCCATAGGAATGTACTGCTTATAAAACGCCTCAATAAAATCTGCCCACGAACAAGTCTCAGCAAAATCATCCCCTTTGGCCTGAACAAGAGCAGTCCACCAATTCTGAGCATCACCTTCTAGTTTGAATGTGGCCAAACGAGTTTTAAACTCGTCAGCACATCCCAGAACACGAAACAATTTCTCGACGTGCGTAATCCAGTCCTCCGCCTCATGGGGAGTACCGGCGGACCTGAAAGAGAGAGGCTTTAGCTTATTAAACCTCTCGATCCACACGTGGATACCAGCTGGAGGAGCAGCGGGTGGAGCAGTGGGTTGAGCATCGCCACCACCACCACCTCCAGAAGAACTTGCCCCATTCTTGATGTTAGTGGTGACCTCAGCCACCACTTTAGGCATAGCAGCAGCCACAGCAGCGGCTATCATCTCTTCAAAATTGGGACCATCATCCCCATTAGTGTACTGAGTAAAGCGAGTGTTCACCATCTGAATGATCATGAAAAGAATTAGCAAAACATAAGTGAAATAAGCACGAAATGGAAGACGAAGCAGAACCTATGCCTACCCAAAACCTCACCAGTCAAATCTTAAACTTAAGGGTCAAATCCTACGGTCCACATGTTTCACAGGCCAAAGCTTATGTACGACAGGTCGCAACCTGGGCTCTTATACCATAATTGTAACACCCCAACCCGACAAGGGTAGAGATATCACATTATGACGACATTACAAAGCATTCATACATATACACATCGGAAGCCATAAAACATCATAAATAAATAAGCCAAGTCAACATGACTTGAATCCAAATACAAAAGTCTCACGAGATAACGAAATAATCCAAAGGAAATACATAACGAAATGAATCCATAATCAAAATGTCTAAACAACTGGCAAGACTAGGGTAGGACATCATCTAAGGTAAAAGCATCCAACTAACTCTCATCCCAAGCATAAGATCCATCTCCCAGCTAGATACCTGCCGCACACGAAAAAGAAAACGTGCGGCTGAGCTTACAAAGCCCAGTGAACAGATACATAATACAAGCAAAGATAAAGAAACCGAAATATAATAAGGCACTGGGAAATGTCATGAGGTATAATCAAAGCAAAAGAGTAATAAGGCAAATAGGATAGTTTTCTACCACGAGCCCACAAACTCAAAGTCATAATCTCAATATCATAGTCTCAAAGTCACAAGCTCACAATCAGAGGGGATACCTCTCAGGCAACCAGATAATATGAGGGGTGTCCTCATGTATCAACAGGGGTGGAGTAGCTAGCTCCCAAAAATGTGAAAGGCGTGTATTGCACACAGCACCAGTCACCTCAAAGTCATACTCAAAGTCATACTCAAAGTCATAGTTAAATCCACTAAATAAACAAATCTAGGATTGCAATCCATACGCCCCCCAAACTCAAAGTCAATCTCAAAGTCAATAGCCGGCAGATAATATAAAAGGGACGGTGTGAGAAATCACTCCCCCACACAGGAGTCATGCCAGTGGTGCATCACAGACATGGCCAGGTTACCTTCCTGGCTAGGAAAGTACAAAAAATGGCTCGGGTATCAAACTAAGAGTCATGTCTCAAAATCATAGCTCAAGGTCATATATCAAAAGGTGCATCTCAAGGTCATATCACAAGTATTATCAAAGGTTCATTCAAGGGAACATAGCAATGGCTTGGGAAATCTTAACTGAATTATATCTCAAAATCAATGTATAGAATATGAGAACCCTTACTGAAAAAGGGCAGAGTATCTGTACCTTATGAAGAAAGCACAAATAGAAATAAGCACAGAAACAGGGAACAGCTCAAAGATTCTCCTTCTTCACACCTAAAGGATTAGAAGGGAATTACAAATCATTCTTAATTAACCATCTTTCCATTTTAAGTAACTTTCCCTTTTTAGTAAGTTTCCACTTTTAGAAAGTTTCCATAATTAGAAAGTTTCCACTTTTAGAAGTATTAAGTACATACTTAATCAGATCATTATTAGCTGGGAATAAGGTATCTTTAGCATATTTACACATTTGGTCCTCAGGTTTTCACAATTTACATTTTAACACCCCTGAATTTCCAAAATTACATTTTAAACCTTCAAACATGCATAATTACACATTTAACCCTTGGTTTATCAAATTCACACAATAAGTACTTATTTTAACAAGATATACGATTTAACCTTCAATTATTCAATATCTACACAATAGGTCCCTCCATTTAATTAGTTTACATAATTAACCTTAAAGTTTACATTTTCAATCATTTATTAATAATAATTACACATTAGTCCAATAAATATCCAATTTTACATATTAGCCCCTGAATATCATCCATTACTCAATTCGACCTCAACTTTTTAGAAATTACAAATTTAGTCCCTATATTTATTCACATTCCAATTCGAACCCACAACTTCAAATAATTTCATTATCTCACATATTTTACATATAGGCCCTTCGTTTTATAATTTTTACAGGTCATACATGATCTATAGAACATGACAAAAATAACCCATGAATTTTAATATTTACAAAACACCCCCTTTATATTTAATAACCAAATTGTTAAACACCATTTTTAACAAAATAAAACCCTAATCGATCCCAATGATTATGCAATCATTTCCACATCATTTATATTCACTTATAATCAGATCTTATTGATTTTGAACCCTAGTTCGATCGCTAGGCATTTTTTTGTTCTTATTTCCTTTTTGCCGATTATAAAGTAATTTCACCAAAAATGGTTTTAGGTCTCTATAATTCAAATGAGAATTTTTATGGTGTTGTATGATGATCACATAGGCCACGAAAAATAATATCCTGGTCAAGAAAATTCGCATACATGCATATAGTATTTATTTCGATTCTAGGGTTTACAAACACAATAATTACCATACGAATCATACATGATGCATGGGTTGTTTTTATTATTTTTCTCATGATATATACGATCATTAGAGGCTGGGAAAAATACCATAATATATTTAGGACGAGTGAACAAGGCTGCACAATTTATTGTTTCTCGGATGGATACTCGACAAGGAAGAATTCACCACGACTCCAAATGGGATCAAATCACCTTGTACACATTTTTCACAGATCACATATGATATAAGAACCTCAGGAAAAATAAGAAATGAATTTTATGAAGCTTGGTTGAATTGATACGAATTATACCTTAAAAACGAGCTATCGATAGGAATAAATCCACCACCAACGAATCGGGCAACAAACGAACTCAACCCGATTTTTCTAGGACTCCTTGAATGGTGTTTGAACTCAGAAAAATGATTTGGTAATTTTAGATAGCCGAATGGAGGCTATGGAATTTCTTTGTGTGTTTTCTTATCAATTGGTAATTAGGGTTTAGGAGAAAAAGATATGCATTGGTTCTTAATAGGGAATGCCGAGTCATAGGGGGGGGGGCTTTGACCAGAAATCTCGGCAATCATGGGCTGGAATTAGTTTAGGATTGATTTGATTTCAAATTTGCCATATTTACATGATTTTATAATATTTAAAATACATATAAACACATTTAAATGCTATTCGGCCTTCATAGGGTTATTTTGGTAATTTCACAGCTTGTATAAATGTTAATTAAGTTCTTAAAATTATTTGGGATCATAACTTATGCATTGCCAGAAGTTTGGAATTTTTATGATACCTTATAAGCTTTTAATTAAGTTTTTAAATTAGTAGGGACAATTTGGTAATTTTACATGCTTTCGGATTTTAGGTGTTACAGTCCTGATCCTGCGGATTCCGCGGAACCAAAAATTTGGTACCGCCTTTGTTGTCGATTGGATCCGCAAGCTTCAACAGTAACTTTTTCAAAATTCCCGACTAATCCCGATCCTTAAATTATTGATTCTAGCTTTTAGGTTTATTCTACTGATCATTTATGATCATTACACTCATTCACCTGTCCTTTACTTATCCATTAACTTGATTTGTAAATTGACAACTTCCTAACTAAACCAGACTCACAGTATGCAAAGATATCACAGATTACAAACCCAACTCATGATTGATATTATCTTGTATTCACATATGTTGCCTCACTTGGTTAACATGTCATCCTTCAAAACAATTTACATCGAGTCATAACTCACACTTAGGTTATAGATGTAATTATCAAGTCTTGTCATCCTTTTCTAAGTAGGATTGACAACTTAAGTATTTCGTCCAAAATATTCAAGTATATCTGACTTACGATTGTAGTCATTAAAAGTCATATCTGAAACAATCAACTCATAAGTATTTTAACAACGTATGTTAAAACACTTATCTTATCATGACTAGAATATTTGTTCTTCATCCCATTTAGCCCCTAGGTTTCACAAACATAACCAAGCACTTCATTCACTAGTAAACCACAAGAATCAATATCCATTCTTGTCATTTTCAACATTCATGAAACCCAAAGTACTTCTATAGTACAATAGATCTCTGCATCACCACATCCTTAGTTAGACACTCCATCTAAATCAACCAATCCACAATCCTTTCCATTATTTGAATCAGTTGAGAGCATTGCTCAAAAAGCCTGTAGTTCAACACTCATCAAATGCACGTTGAATCAACTCAACCATACTTTATCACCTATAGGATTAGAATCTTCACCATCAGATGAGCATGATGCTCACATTCATTGTTTATCAATTTCCACTAGGTTTAAGTAGTATCACAAGTCATCAAAGTATTGGTAATACTTTGTCATTTGACTTCTACATTAGTTTCATTAAACCTTAGATCAACATTGTAGCAACTTATGTTATAATGTAATCTCTATACAAATCTCATGACAATGATTCTTGAGGAGTATACATAAGAAACTCAAGTGAATTTCTCATGTATTCATCTAGTAAATTTAGGATAAGTCTATCCAACTCAAACACTTTAAGTTCATATCTTTATTTAGGAAAACATGATGTTTCGGAAAACATTATGCTTAAATCATGCGTTTAGTTTTCATCTTGTTAAAAGTATAATGTATATCCTATGCATCATTCTCTTCTTGCAACATGAATGGTTGTGTTGCAAGAGATTTCATTACATCTACAAGTTCTATGAACTTTCTTCCTCATATGTTCATACTTGTTTTCATAAGCATGATAATCTTACTTGTTGAAAGATACTTTATGTATCTATCTTCTTTCAAGCATACATCATAACCAAACCTTGCTAATAATCTGGTTCAAACCTTTTGTGTATCCTACACATCTCTAGAGCATACACAAGATCTATTAAAGTTGGTAACTTTACTCAGATTCTTGTTCCAAAGAGCTTTCTTGAGAACGTTCTTAACATATTCCATTATCATACACAAACATATCTCTTGGTCTTAGATGATCAAATCACTTGCATAACACGTACTTAAACTCAACTGTCACTCTTTAGATCATTCAACCTTAGATTCCAAACACAAAGATTAAAATTTGTTGACACATATTTGTCAAATTTACGTGTATAACATGACATCTTCATCACATTAGTTTTTATAGAAATAGTTGAGTCTCATTAAGCCAAGTAATTGGTAAACTATCATATTTTATATAGGTAAAAATAGGAATTCCTATCTTTCAGACATGAGAATGACTACTGGAGTATTTATTGCACTAGAAACTCAATTTAACCTAACGGTTAAATTGCTTCCAGCAGAGAAGTTGGGTATGTGGAATCACCCGTAAAAATGGTCGTGTTTAGCCTGAATTGAGCACCGCTAGTAATAGTCTCATATTCATTCTCCAACTTGAAAAATCTTTATTCCTATACTTGCCTAAAGTAAGTATTAAAAGATGATAGTTTATCTTGTCTTAGGAATATTAATCAAACAAGTAGTAGGTGTGATTTTTCTTTAAAATTACTTGCATTACACATACATGTGTTGATTACATGTTAATTGTTTGATATGATTTAGTATCTTGATGTTATCATGATTGATAGTCAAATGTGTAAACCTTGGAAAGGTTTTGTCTGCATGCTTATATGCTTCATGTTAACATGATTTGTTCATTCTTTTGTTATATGCTATTTCGTAAGATTAACGTATTACTTGTTAACTCACTATATGTCATTCTTAATACATGGTGTTAGATAGCTCTTGTCTTTAGTTTACATTCATTGAGTTTCTTTCGTAGGATAGTCTAAATGATGCATGCTTCTAAAATGTTAGAATTGTTTGCATGAACCTGTCGTTTCATTACTTTTGTGACCATGTCACACTATTTGTTTGCCATGTATGCACCTATATGTCTAAGTGCTTTTTGGTATGATGAACATTTAGAAGTCATTTTATTTTACACATAGATCATTGTGTTAATTAATAAGTAACTATGCTTAAGTGACTAAGCCTAACTTCAAAACAATTTCACAATGTAGTATCTAAAACAATGTCATGCTATCTTGAAATATGATTATTTGTCTTTATGCTATGTGGTAGCTTTTTGTCGAGTAGATGAATATTTGTTTTTGTTTATATAAGATGTTATGATTTCTATGATATTCACATTTTTTGTCATTAAGACTTTTGTCTTGTAGATTGACAACAAATTGTTTGTTATTTCTCTTTGTTATGCTTATTTTGCATAATTGCTGTCCCATTATTGCTACTTAAATTAATAATATGTTTATGGGATTTCTTGCATATAGATTTAAAATCTAATAGGATTAAATTTTAGAGGTTTGAAATTTGTGTTTGGGTATCTTTCAACATACCTCTCTCCAAATCGTATTGTTGCTTCCACTTTCCTAACAACATCTACATCATCCTTTAGTTACAACAATACACCTTCCATGAGAAAATCACATGCCTCGTCGTGCGATCATCTTGCATTGATTGAGAAGAGCTACATAACTTCGAGGATGAAGTACTTTGTATGCTAACCAACATCCGAAAAAACATTACTAAGCTCATTGCTTTCATTAACTTGCTTCATCATTCTTAACATCACATTGCATTCATTATAACCACCACCTTCCATCACCTCTTTCACTAGTCATCAACCCCATGGATTAGCAAAAAACCTACTTGCATCAACCTTTAGTTATAAATTGAGTTATCACTAGTAAACTAACACCAACATTAGCATCACTAACTTTAACTCCATTTCATATCCTCATCATAGGCATTGTTTTTTAGGAGTATATTCTTGTAAATGTAATTCTTATTCAAAGATTACACACTTTATAACATGGTTTACTAGATAATCACGATTGATATCACAATTGGTATGCTACATCATATTTTTCTTTGATTTGGCAATCACAATAGGTAAGTTGCTTGTGATTAGATTATTAATATGTTACATAATATTTTTCTTTGAGATAAAATATATTGCACTAACCATTTCATTGTAGGTTCATCATCATATACGCTCGATCGTATATAGCTTACTCATCATAGGATGAAGTTTGCATCGATTATTTTTCTTCTTTTATAGGTGCTGCTTAACGCTCTCAAACCAGGAGGATTATCAGTCTAGCACTCATATTGCATCGTCTATACACTTTGGTCATATATGACTTAAGACATAGCTTCTAGTGCACTAATCTTTTGTTTTGTAGGTTCATCTTGACGCCCTAGAGCAAGGGGGAGCTTTTGTCAAGCATTTTTAGAATGCATCATATACACGCATTGTTGTATATCACATACTAACCTTTATTTTGTAGCATTCATAATCCTTACATCATATACGTTGGTACCCTAGCAACGGGGAGTATTGATTAAGGGGGAGCTACAGTCAAGGGGGAGCATGCTCGCATTCTTAAGAATTCTCATTCTTCGACACACTTTGTGTTTCGACAAAAAGGAGGAGATAGGTCAACATAGTCCAACATAGCTTACCCACGTGTATCGTTGGCTATTTGCATTTCATTCGTCATGCATTTTTCATATATATTCTTTTTATGTTGCACACCACTAACCTTGATGTAGGTTAAGAGTCTAGTTTGATCCATGGATCCGCTAACAACCTAGGGGACGCAACAACCATAGGAGATTGGAGTAGTCTATTTAACTTCACTAGGGATGATGCAAGCTCGCCATTTCGGGGAGAAATGAAGTTAACTCCAAGGACACACCCTTTTTGCTTCGACAAAAAGGGGGAGATTGTTAGTGCAAGCAGTCTCGTTGGGGAGATTGTTAGTGCAAGCAATCTCGTTTGTTTTGATTGATGACAAACATGTAACTTGATACATAACGTAAAATGTACAAGTTACTTGTAATCTTATCTTGTCTCAACATACATTCAACACCTCTCGAGTCCTCGTATGATACAACACAGGTTCGTACATGTTTGTTATGTGGCATTATGATCAAACCCTTAACAAACCATTTAGAATGTTTAAAATACGGCTAGGTCATTAAGTATTTTAAAAAGGCTAACCATTCTACTTAGAACCTCATTTGTCATGTTTCCTAAATAGGATAAGTACACTTTAGGTGTCAAACTAACATGATACATATTGGCAAACATATATTAGTTAAGCTAGTATATACATAGGACATACATATATATATATTTACATTATTTACATTTTAAGAATTAAAATGGAAATATGTTCATGACATCATTGCATACATCATTAGAAAATCTTAGGAAGATATGGAAAGATATATTTTGGAAAGATTCTTAAGTAACAAAGTTGACTTTGGTAGATATGGAAAGATCTTGGAAAGATCTTGGATAGATTTCATGAAGATTTGATTTAGTTAATATTTTGGAAAGATCATTAAGTTACATAGTTGACTTTGCAAGATCTTGACATGACTTAACATGATATGGAATGATATGGAAAGATTTGTTGAAATCTTAGCTGTCATGTACCCACGGATCCAAACCAATACAAAGACGGATCCAATTTTTGGGATTCGCCAAATCCGTGGCATGTACAAATTGTTTTCCTATAAATAGTAGCCCATTGTTTACCCATAGTTTTATCCAACTAGAACACACATTTCCTTCATCATTTCACACACTTAGATCAGTAGCAAACCATGTAGATTCATACATTAATCATCCTTTACATAATGATCATAATGTTACTAACTTTCATCATGTTGTAAGCATACACTGTTAATGATCCTGTGAAGCAAGATCAAGATCATGAGTCATTATCCATAGCATACTTCCTGATCCACCAAGAAGGTTAGAAGATCTTGAAGTCATTATCCATCATAGCATTCCAACATACGAAGATTCAACAGCACTTGACATCCTCAATGATTGAAGACTTCTTATTCAAGAAGTTCATGTAGATTCCATATGCATATATGAAGATCCATCACAACAAGTTTAGGGAGCTTGTGATCTTCATCCATTGAAGGCTTCCTATCAACGGAAGTTCATTTAGATTAGCCATTCATATCCATGACCCATTTATGTCATGGATCATCATTGTAATCTATTCATACTAGATTAGATGGTTTATGTGTTTGTGCCATAAAACACAAGGTTTCTATGTTGGGCCATAAAACATAACGGGAGTGGTTTTACCCTTGTGAAAGAACCAACGGGAGTGGTTGTACCCTTGTAAAGAACTCGACAACTAGCTTAGTGTCGGAAATTGTATAGGCGACGTTAGGTTGGTTCTACCTCGAACTAGAACTCGGTATTTAGCTTTGTACCAGAAAAAGTGTAAGCGACGTGTGTAAGGTTTTCTCCGCCGAGAAGGGAGCTTGTTGATCTAGTGAAGTAACTCTTGAGTTGGGTACTCGGGGAGTGGAGTAGGGCGGAGAGGAGCTCCGTGACCGAACCACTATAAATCATTGTGTTCGGTTTGCGCTTTCTTTTACTTATCTCTTTACTTTCATGTTTGCATTGTGTGATTGCTTGTGTTGTGATTAGTTGATAATACTTGTGTGACAACATGCTTTAGTTTATACAAGACATAAACTACAACAGACAGCTTTCATATTAGAACAAGCCAAATTGGAAATTTGATACAACAAGTTTTAAGATTTTAAAACGGTAACGTATTCACCCCCCGTCTACGTTTTCACAACCTTGATTGAAATTTCCCTGATTTAAATTCCCTTGGTTTTGAAAACCGTGATTTTGATTAAAATTCCCTTGATTCGGGCCTTGATTAAAATTTCCATGATTTTGAAAACCTTGGTTCATCCGATTTTGATTTTGATTAAATTGAGCATTTCGGTTTTGCACATTCGGATTTTGATTTTGATTGATACCGGGTGGTCCGAGATAATTGTTAGAATGGTAGCTAAGAAGATTACGGTCTCCTTGCGGTTGGTAACCGTTACCTCCCATGTTAAAGGTTCCCGTAGTAGCATAAACGTTCTCTTGTGTGAAGCCACCGGAGGCTGGGCACTCGAAATACGGATGTGGACCACCACACGTTACACAACTTTGATTAACAACATTAACTTGATGATTGTTTTGATTCTGATTTTGGTACATTCTCAAGAAAGCAGTGGACAAATCATCATACTTTTTGGTGAGTGCGGCTATTTCGGAGGAAGAAGAAGAAGTGGTAGATCTAGTTGACTCGTTCCTCTCGGCAGAGGAATCCCAATAATTATGGTGGGCGGTCGTATTCTCGATTAGATCATAGCACTCTTCGGGTCGTCTTTTCATAAAGGTACCACCGGCCGCAGCATTGATTGTGTCACGGTGTCTCAATGTTAAACCATTATAGAACGTATCTATTATGGTGACAAGTAACATATTGTGATTTGGACACCGATCAATCGAAAGCTTATAGCGTTCCCATGCTTCGAATAAAGATTCGTCGGGAAGCTGGCGAAAGTTACTTATATCATTTCTTAATTTCGTCACCATCGATGGTGGAAAATATTTTGCCAAAAATTTTGAAACCATTTCATCAAAATTGTGAATTGAATTCTTGGGAAGACGATCAAACCATGCGGTGGCATGATGCGTCAAAGAATATGGGAAGAGATATAAGCGAAGGGCGTCATCGGAGACCCCATTTTGCTTCATGCTCTGGGTGACGGTAAGGAATTTGTGAAGATGCTTGTTTGCATCGTCACCCGGCAATCCGTGAAATTGGCAAGAATTTTGGACTTGTTGGATCATGTGGTGTTTAAGTCCAAAATCCGCGACTTGGATATTAACGGGGGCAATCGGGCCACCACGTCCGTGCATAGTTGGTTGGTACAACTCCTCCATCGTTCGGAGGTCGGGAGCTGGCACTTGATCTTGATTATCATGATTATCCATTTCTTCAACGTTTAAAAATTCATCACGGTGAGTGTGACGAATAATTCTTTCTGGATTTGAAAGAGGTGAAAGAAGATCGTTTGAAGAAGAACGGGTGTTCATACACAAAAAAGAAACAAAAATTTAAAAAGAAAAACAAAATTTAAAAATGAAAATATTTTTGGATTTTTATATTAAAGAAAAATTTGAAAAACACAATATTTTTGGTATTTAAAACACTTTAGGAAAAGTTTTTTTTTTTTTTTTTTTTTTTTTTTTTTTTTTTTTTTTTTTAATTTTTATGGTTTTTGGTTTTTAGAAAAATATTCACAAAGAAAACGATAACTTCTCGAGGAAGGGTCATCGAAACACGAATCGTCAAACGAGAATAAAAAAAATTCACTTCAAACCTTCCCCGGCATCGGCGCCAAAAATTGATTGGTTTTCAATTTTATCTCCAAGGATTACAAAGGAAATATGTAAACCCGAGTCGTTTTCCCAAAGAAGGAGTGAATGGAATTTTGTGAATTCGAGTCGTGATTTGTGTCATGAATAGTGATAAAAGAGAGATTTTGGATTTTTAGGCTAAAATTTATAAACATAAACTAAAAACAAATAAATAAGCAAGTAAAACAATTTTGTAAAGCACACGTAAGCAAAAACGTAAAGGAAATCTAAAAACGAGCACGCTCGGGCTAATCCCGAGCCTAAAAAGTAAAATCTTGGAAATATTAACCCTAGGTATGTAAAACAATTTTTCCTAAGTCCTATTTGATAAAAGAAAATTTTAGAAAAAAGAAAATTAATTTTTTTGATTTATATTTTAATTATTATGAATTAAAAACTAATTTTAACTAATTAAATGATTAAAAATATTAAAACAATTTAGAAAAATCTGAATTTTTAACAGAAATTACTTTATACTATAAGAAATGTAAGAAAAATAAAATGGAAGAAAAAGCTAATCCTAATAAGCAGTTATAAGCAGAACAGTAATAATAAGCTAAAAAGGTTAAAATGGTATAAAAGAATTAAAGAAGAAGAATGGAACAGAGAAGTCCCAAGGGCACGTTTGGTTAAGTGTGTGTGTGTGTGTGTGGTTTCGTGTGCAGGAGGTCACAGGTTCGAACCCTGTGCCCTCATTTTTTGAAAAACTATTTTTTTTTTCTTTTTGGAAATTTAATTACAAGCTAAAATAGAGACTTTTTTGTGAAAACAATATTTATGAAAAGCTCAAATAAGCTGAGAACAAGCTAAAAGTACCAACAGTATGCTTAAAAGGTTTTAAAATGAAAATTTGAAAAGTGAAAAGCTAAGAAAATAAGCTAGAGGCTACAACAAAGTTCAAATAAGCTAAAGACACCCTAAGCAAACCCAAATAAGCAGTACTAGACTAATAAGCTAACCTAAATAAGCAAATAAACTGAAAAGCAAACAAAAGCTAATAGACACTAAACTGATCCAAACAGCCTAAGGGGCCTACTTGCAGCTATGAAAAAGCTATCTAAAAGCTAATATAAAAAATCAAAAAAAGTGAAACAAGTATACAAGCAATCAAAGAGTAATTGTACCAAATTTTAGATTAATTGAGCTTATAATGAACTTATTAAAATTCATAAACAAGAGCTGATTGAGCAAATTGATTGCAGACTTTAACAAACACAGTCCTAACCTATCACTTTTGAACTAAAATTAAGCTATAAAAAAGCTATGAAAATGGCTAGAAACTTGCACACAGTAAGATCAACAACCAAATAAATCAAATAAGGAAAATCAAGCACTAATGATCACAATTAAGCTTAGGAATCAGAGTTAGAAAACTAGATCAGGACTGAGTCATGAACATGTATACTGATGTACTATATGGACAGATTTGGACTTAAATCTCCTCAAATCTAATTGAAACAAAACCAACTTTCAAATTTCAACTTTACTCACTATAATGGATACACAAATAGCAATAACAAGACCTAATAATGATTCCTAACTAATAAGCTAATTAGAAGCAGTTGTGAACTCAAACCTAAAAAGTCTAACTCAAAACATGCAATTCTACTCAAATAAGCTTAAAACTTCTCAAATTCAGCTAAAATGACTTAATATAAGCTAATCAAAGTTGGCTCAACTGCATTTGAACAGTAAAACTCTAATTTTGACCCATTTTGGCCTTATGCCAAGCACTCCTTATTGTGGATTGTTTTTATTTTTAAACTAATTAAGGCCTAATTGAGCTATGATTTTGATAGACAAAGGTTTAGTTATCTAACTTAAACTCTAATGAACAACTTTTAACTATGAATAAGCAATAGATTAAGCTAATGGACTACTTAACTAATTTTTTGGTTTTTTAAGATTTTTAATGTAAAACAAGTAAAAGTGACTAAATTCTAACAAATTAACATCAACGAGCTGGGCGGCCCGCTCGTTGCGACGGGGTCCGTAATTCAAAAGGTGATGCGAATTGGATTTTTTGAAAAAGGACTCCTTTTGCAAAGAGCCGCAAACTTCAGGGGTATTTTTTGCCAATTTTCAAACAAATTTTTGTAAAAGGACTACTTTTGCAAAGACTTGTCAACTTCAGGGGTTTTTTTTTGCCAATTTTTGAAATTTTTTTTTGGAAAAGGACTACTTTTGCAAAGAGCGCGAATTTCACGGGTATTTTTTGCCAATTTTGAAACAGATTTTTTGGAAAAGGACTAATTTTGCAAAGAGTTGTCGACTTCAGGGATATTTTTTGCGAATTTTTGAAACTTATTTTTTTGAGAAGGACTACTTTTGCAAAAAAAAAAAAAAAAAAAAAAAAAAGTACTGTAGCTCCAGTACTGTACAATGCACTGTAGCTCCATATGCACTGTAGCAGCATCCTGACTTTTTAATATATTAGATAATTAGCAATAATAAGAACAAATAAGCGGAAGTAAACCAAATAAGCACTTATATAAGCAGAAATAAGCAATATGCATATAAAAACTTGAAAATCGAAGGAACTTACAAATGCCTTAGCACAACAAAGGCAAAATATGCTCGCGGAGCTACTCTACAAGCTCTAGCTTGTCAGAAGACAAGCTAGTAACAGCAATAAGCCCTTCCCTTACTGGCTTATCATCCACAACAGCTTATTTTGACTTTTGTTGACTTTTTGGATTTTTTTGAAATTAAAACAGATTTAAACACTATTAAGCTCACAAATAGCTATAAGAAGCTAATATGAGCTTAAACTAACTGAGAAAGAGCTTATGGAGAGCTTATAACATATTTCAATAACAAATAAACATAAATTGCAAAAACAGATTTTAAAAAAAAAAAACTTGAACTTTCATTAAACTTAAAATAAGTTACAATACTTGAAAGAAAAAGACAATTTAAAACTAAATAAGCTGAAAATAAAGTAAAACTAAAAACTTAAATTAAAACTTAAAACTAATCTAAAACTAACTAACTGCCCTTAAGGATACAATCATGTTCTATTTATACTACTTCTACTAGGGTTTCTATTTCTTTCCTTGTGCTTTCTGTGTGAGTGAGTTCTAGCCTTGTGCTTCTTTTGACATCACATGAGCCATTGATTCTTTCTTGGAGCCCAATCCCTTCATTATCAGCCGTAGATGGGTTTTTTGTACCTTGGATTGCCAAGGTGGCAATGGAATCATGTGAGGGGGGGGACCATGGAGATGAGCTGGAGTTGTTTGTCTGGGAGCAGGGGTGAGATTGACAGGGAAGATGAATAGGAGTTGGATTTGGCGGGCATTTGATAAATAAAAAGGGTTTTATTAAAAGGTGTGGGTCGGGTTTTTTGGATACTGGATTGGGTTGTGTTGTTGGATTGGGCCGGGTTTAGTTAAATCGGATAGTTTAGGATTTAGTTTAAATTTAGTTTTAGGTTTAGGGTTTAAACTTGCCAACCTTGCAAAGTTCATCCAAGGACCATTTTTGACAAATGGTTATAAATGAGGGTTGACTTTGACTTTTCTTTTCTTCATCAAATGCTTAAATGGTGTCGAGCCGATCCGATAATGTCTCTTTTTGCCCTTTTTCCCATCCAAGCTTGGTTTTGTCCAATTTTGCCTTGTTTTCAATCCTTTTGTACCTAAAACAAATAAAAACACAATCCAAGGATATTTGCAACAATATTTGGTCTATTTTAGTGTTTTTGGTCATTTTTGTGGGTTTTTCGGGTATAAAATAATGAGTAAAAGGCCACTCATCAGAGCTCACCAGTGAATATTATGTCGAAGGAGTGCTATAACCAATTTATGAAGATGGAACTCGAATATAAGGGCAATAATTTCCTTGGGGTTTCCACTAATATTCACGTATTAATTGCGGTCTACACTTTTCTTGTAGACTTTATGGTTCTAGATGACATGAGTGAGTTCGTGGAAGACGGCTTACCCGGTGTAATTCTTGGAAATCCTTTTAATGTAATGTCCGGTTTAGAGGGAGATGCCAATAAGGGAATTGTGTGGTTGAAAAACGGCAATGACAAGACAATCTTCAAAATGCCGAGGACCGTAACAAATTTTAAACATTGGACTAAGAAACAATTAAGTTTAGCCCGGCCACTCCTAGACATGAGAAACAAAGATAAAGCCAACGGTTACGAATACCCACACCAAAAGATAAAAGAACTCTCTAAGGGTTGTTTAGAATTTGGTGACGTGTATAAGAGGGATGAAAAGCTTATTGAGTGGATGCAACGTGGAAATTGTAGCTTCCACGAGATGTCTAATAACTATTTCTGACCGCTGCCTTGAGTCTAACTTAAAGACTCGTTAAATAAACAAAATTGCTCTTTCGGGAGACAACCCGGATTTTCCTTTTTCTTTTTCATTTTATTAGAATAGTTGGGTTTGGTGTGTTTATTTTCATATTTTGCAGGAATTGGAGCAAGGAGGATAGCATAAAGCTCACTGTAGATGGAACTAGTCAGAAAAATCCATTCTGTGCAGACTTTACGGCGTAACCAAGTTCTATGGTTATGCCGTAACCATCCTCCGATATCGGATGACTCCTAGGTTTAAACAATTACGGCGTAACTCAGGAATGAGTTTACGCCGTAACCTATCCTGTAACCAAATTTAATTTCTAATCTTACACACCATAACCTTGTATTAGTTTTTAAATGAACTTTGTGGGTGTGTTCCTTGTAAACCCTCACGAGACTTCACTCATCCACTCGGGACACCGAGTGGTTTAAAAGGCTTGTTGCATACGCTAAATGCAACCGTGATTCCTACGAAAGTGAGTTAGATTTTTGTTTGTTTTTATTTTTCCTTTTTATTTTAGATTTATTCTTGTTGGTAGTGTCGTGATTTCAGGGAATTGAAGTTTGCTCATGGAGGAAAGACGAAGGCATGCATGTTCAACGTGATCCTTATTTTATTTTGGAGCAAATTTTAGGAAAGTTCTCGTTCCAATTCTACTTTTACCTCATCTTTATTTCATGTTTAGTACAAAAGGGACTTTGTACATTTCAAGTGCGGGGACGGGAGTAGAATTATAACTTGAACTTGTTTGCCCTCATTTTCCTAGTTTATTTTGAAAAATTATGCCATTTTTAAAATTTTGACATGTTTTTCTTAACCTAACTAGAATAGACCTTAGCCGAGCACACTATAACCCTTCATTTCCATGGTGAGATTTAGCCTTTCCGTTTCCCCTTATTTACCCCAAATCCACCAATTATTGAGTGTGCCGGTAGTATGTAAACTTTAGAACTTGGCCTTTACATCATTTCGAGACCATAGACGAGTAGTGTGTCGAGTTAGCTTGATACTTTTGGAAGAGACAATTCGAGAAGGCAATATTTTAGGATTAACACCCAAATAGCCATATGTGTATATAATTGTGTGCGTTTATCGATTACTCACCTCGAATCTTCGACCCCCGTGTTAAAACCCTTTTGTTGCACTCACCTTTAGTGCAAGATACCCCTAGATACACCCTTCCGAGCCATTCTTTTCGTTTCATACCCTTATCAATATTGTTTCGTTACACCTATTCGCCTTAGCCTACCGTATAGTCTTAGTTTATGATTGGGAAGTTACTGTTTGCTCAAGTTTGAGGTTTGGGTAGAGAGACTCGGGAATTACGCTTACATTGAAGACATAAATCTGAAGATCATTGAAGACCCCCCATATTCCTCATATATGATTTATCTCAAGTGGGGGGATGAGTTATTTGTATATATTAGTAAAAAAAAAAAAAAGAAAAAAAAAGTAGTAGTTTTATTCATTTGTTATATATTGGTTAGTGCAAGAATCATTAGCACTAGTATTGGAGTTTGTTGGACTAGAATCGAGGATCCTACCTCGATCACATTTGAAGATTGATGTTAGTGGTTTACCTACATCAACTAGTGGCTGAAGACTAAGTTAGTGTGCACCTCGCCATATGACATCTACATTGGCACACTAACTTACTACATCATGATCCGGTTTTCGCGTTTTGAAGCTTGGACTTTGGATGGACGGTGGGCGGTGACAACTTGGTTATAGGCTAAGACTATTTGCTTCTTATTTTTTATTTTTCACCATTTTTGTGTATCCCATGTCTTATCCTACCCTTAGGTCATGAACCGTACTTAGGTGAGGGAGTGAGCAGTCATTGGTGACTTGGCCATGGATTTATTCATGTATCGATGGTTTGTCACCTTCGCCGAAGTGCGTTAGTAATGACAAATCACCCCTAGCCTTATAATTTGTTCACCCAATATTGTCTTTGAAGATTGTTTTGACCTTAGCTCTAGTGGTGGAGATATGTGTAACCGCCAAGCCTATAATAGAATACATGCTATGACTGTGCATTGAGCGATCACCCCGAAATTGACACTTAGATTAGGGAGAGTATGAGTGTTTTTTTCCCATTTCATGAGGTGTTCAGCTTTGAAAATTCTAGCATAGGAAATTGTAGAAAACTAGAAGGGGGGGGGGGTTGAATAGTTTTACCAATTAAATTCACATATTAAAACTTATAGATCGACTTATGTGAATCTAGTTTTGACATGTTAGATATTGATAGAAATAAAAGCATATAAACTAAACTAGGAGATAGAGTTAGAGAGACACAACCACAACACAAGTATTTATAGTGGTTCGGCTACAAGGAAACCTTCCTTGCCCTACTCCACTCCCCGAGTCACCTGCTCGAGAGTTCATTATCACTTCACAACATAAACTCCATTCACATGGCGGAGAAGGCTTCACAACGTCGCTTACACTTTATCTGGTACAAAGCTAGACACCAGGTCTTTCACACAAGGTAGACCAAACCTTTGTCGCCTACACTTTATCCGGTACAGGGCTAGATACCGGGTCCTTAGCACGGCGGACCAAACCAACACACCCAATACAACTCGACTAAAGGATCCAATGTCCTTTTACACCTATCGACTCAACACATCTACAACACCCTTTGAGAAGAAAGAAAGAACAAGATTCACTTCTGTGATCTTGGAAGAGAAGAATCAAAGCAACCCATATCATGAGCTTGTACATCTTCGAGAGGTTGTGATCTCGCCTTATGGAAGGAACCTAGAGAAACACAAAGAGAGACTACATAGAATGATCCTTGGATCTGAGGTTAGAGAGTTTAGAACATAGAGAGAAGTAATGTCTAAAAGGGGTGAGAGATAAGAGAGAAATGGCTCACTATTTATAGGCAAAACTGCCTACTGTTCACCCTGTTCCACCGAATCCCTTCCCAGAGGGATCCGGCTAGCATAAACCGAGGGATCCGGTTAACTGGGTAAACCAGTCCGAATTTTGGGTTACAAACCGGGTTATGGGTTATGGGTTATGATGCATGGATAGATGATGTCATGCCTGATGTCAAAGATATCTTGGGTCATGGGTCATGGACTTTGGGTTATGTGTATGGACTTTGGGTCATGGGTTTTACCCATTATGGATGTCATGCATGATGTCATGCATTGAGTCATGGGTTATGGGTCAAGCTCCATCGTTTCTGGTTTATGGACTTTGTTTTGGGCCATGGATAGTCCAAGTGTTTACTAGCTTTTTCTTAACATGTATTTTATAAAATGTAAGTAACAAATGTTACTTAAGTGTTTTTATAAAATAGTTTTGGTTTCATGTAAACTTGTTAACTAGATATGTTTAAGGTTTACTTGTTTAATGAAATGAGTTAGTAAACTATTGGCTCAAAGCATTACGTAATTTATTTATCTCGTTAAAATGATTTTACGTTTGTTATTGACAAAACATTGAAAGATCGTAAAATATAAATAAACATTTTGAAGGTTTATTTGTATTAACAATCTCCCCCTTTTTCTTGATGACAAAACATAAAATTATTTTAAGTTAAAAATAAAATTCGTAAATTTTTGAATTGTAGTTTTTACTCTTTCTCCCCCTTTTTGTCGAAACAAAAAAGAGCGTCGAAAGGAAACTAGCCCGAATGCAAGTTTTAAGAAAAGTAAGTGAAGAAAAGGTTTAAAATGGAATAAGGAGAGTAAGAAGTTCTTAGTTGCTCCCCCTCGACGGTTGCTCCCCCTTGTTGAGGGCGTCAAGTAATTAGGGAGACTAAGACGTGATCATTGCAAGTTTTTGCAATGGTTTTGCTTGGATGAGAGCTCCCCCTTAATGAGGGCGTCATGTACTCCATGTGTATTTTTGAAAATCTACAAAACAAAGGTTAGAAAACAAGTATATTGTGTCCTTTTGCTAAAAATGGAGCTGCATAAGATTTTGGTTAGTATTCTGTTTGCCCGGATCCGCCGGTTCCCTTGAAAAAGGGATCCGGTTAGTACAAAGTGAAGGATCCGGCTTACCTGCAACTTGTTAGCAGCAGTACATAATAGAAAAGGTATGAAGACAAGTAATAATCACACCAATTATGTTCACATAGACAAGAAGAACATAATCATGTAGATTCATTTAATAAAACAAGAGAAATGGTACACACATTGGTCAAATCTCTAAAAACTAAGAAAATGATCTAAACATGAGAAATTCGTATTCGGCTAAAGTTAGGCCTAAGACTAGAATAGTGAGACCACTTGTGCTTGCACCTCAAGGTTTTTTGGATAGGTTTGGTTTGGTGACGTCATCAAAACGTTCAAGAAGGTGGTAGAACATGAAACGTACTTCATCACGTAGTACATGAATTAAGGTTTGGACATGTTGACAATGATCACAAGTATCATTGTGGTTTGTTTGTTGAGGATCTAAGGTAGAAGGTTGGTAAGAACCTAAGATAGAAGGTTGTCGAGGCATGTTTGAGGTGGAAGCACCTAGGTGGAAGGGTTGTGGATGTACCACGGGTGTTGGTTGAGAAGTATGTGTGGATGGAAGTGTGTCATTGTTTGGTAGAGGTGGTTGACATCTTCTCATTACCCAAAATGGGCCATTTGAGGGTGAAGGAGAGAAAGATAAGTTAGCTATGGGTGGTGATGTGTTTATGTCAATATCTATGTGGATGGTGGTTGAGTTGGCATTCTCTCAATGGATGAGAATGTTGGCAGTGGTGGTTGATTAGAAGGTCTAGGAGGTAAGTCCTCCAATGAGTTAAAGTAGTGGTGAGGTGATGAATGAGGTGTGGTGAAAGAAAGAAGTCTTGGTTCAAGAGGTGAAGGTTTTGTTGGTTGAGTGGAAATAGGAGTGTTTGGTAATGTAGGTTTACTAGTCAATGTAAGTTCAAGAGGAGTTGATTGTGGTGATGTTGTTTTGGTGGAAGCAAGTCGTGGTGGTGATGGTTCAAGAAATGGAAGTTGTGGTGAGGTTGGTTTGTTGGAGGCTAATTGTGGTGGAGTTGGTTAATTAGATGGAGGAGTTTGGATGTAGTTTGAGATAGGTGTTTTAGTAGAGGGTGCTTTGATGGGTGAGGTTTCGGTTGAGGATATTTCATACACTATTCGTGCGGTTTTTTCTTGGAGGGCTCCTAGTGGATGATCTTGCACTTGGTGCCTTAGTCATGTTTTTGGGTAGGTTTAGAGTGTGAGTTTGCAGTAGAAGATAGTTTGTTTTGGTGTGGTTTGGAAGCACGAACACAAGTGGCTTAAATAGTGAAGGATCAAGCAAGTGAATTAAAGCCTAAACCACTAAAATCCTTTGAATTGCAATGATATGGATGCACCAAGGTCAATTACAGTGATACATTCTTCTAGGAGATAAATTAAAGGCAATGTGGAGTGCTTGAGTGGATAAAGTTAAGTATTGGAGGGCTATAGGTGATAAAATCTGTTTCTGTTTGCCCGGTTCCAGCGGATCCTTCCCAAAAGGGATCCAGCTAGCTTTAGCTGAGGGAACCGGCTAACTGATCAGATAAAGGTGAGTAATGATGGTCATCTAGCTATTGCAGCCCTATATTTCCTAATGTAATGAGTGTAAGATAGTGTTTTAGTGAAGGCAACTCTGAGTGTTATAAGACTAATGATGAGGGGTTGTCATAAATGATCTTTAGAGGTGAGAAAGAGGTCTAAGTAGGCAATTAAGTGAATATGGATTAAGATAATCATATCATTAAGTGTTAAATATTTGTAGGTTTCAGGGAAAGGTGGTATGAAAAATTTAAAAATTCTTTAAAAAAACATAAGAATTAAAAGATTGGTTTTAGAGTATTTTGAGGTAGAGATGGTGGAAATAAATTTGTTAAAAATTTATTTAAATTATAGGTAAGTGTAAAATGATCAAGGAGAGGTGATGTAAGAAGTGGTACTGAGAAATAGTATTTATTTTGGAAATGATAAATCAAAAATACCTAGGATGATACTTAAGTCTTTCTTAAGAGTTCAACAAGACTACTATCCTCAAAGTTAGCTCAAATGTGACTAAAAGGAGATGACTAACTAGTGTACTAAGGTTAGAATGGTTGAGTGTGATGAAAAGTGATATAAAATGCTTTTCTGTTTGGCTGGTTCCTCCGGATTCTTTCTAAAAGGGATCCGGCCTGTTGTAACTAAAGGAACCGGCTTCTGGAACAAGTTAGTTCGCAGTGGGCTAGTTAGAATTTTGTTCACATGTCAACTAAGAAATCTAACACCTCAGGCAGCATAGATATAGCATATGGAGCAAGTAGGAAACATAGATAGGATATTACAAATTTCATGCTAAAAAATCTTGAGACTACAATCATTTCAAAAAGGTTAAAAGACTTTCAAGACAACTTAATAACAGAGTACAGATATAGCAAATGATAAAATCATGTGTTGATCCCAGTTGAGCTATTGATCTTATTAATTATCGTAGATATAGATCTAAAACAATAGGTATAGAAACTTTTCTTGAATGATTATTAAGTACTATGCAAAATCTAATACTTACTCTTAAGAAGAATTATTAATGAACACAAACGAATTTTCAATAAACACTTCAATATATTAATACGGTTACTCAAAAGTAACAGGGTTACAAAAACCTTGAAGTGATTCGACTTAGCAATAATACGTATGTTAAACTCTAACCCTAGATCCTCCTTTTATAGACTAAGGAGACCTAGTCGGTTTACAATAGCTTTCTATACAAGAATAATCTTTTCGTATCTATTCTATAATTATCCAAACATACTATACATAGTTATCTAATAAGCAGCAGAATACTAACTCTAGCAGTAGTATCTTCGATGCCTAGCAGTAGTATCCACTTAGCTTATTTTCTTGATCTCTTCAGTAACTCCAACAGTGGAATAAATACACTAGCAGTAGAATGATTAAGCCCAGCAGTAGAATCATACTTAGTGTATTTTCCATTTAGCACAATAAGAAGTAGTATCCATTCTGAGCAGCAGCATCTCAAAACCCAACAATCCTCCCCTAAACTTGATATTTTCTCCCAAAATCATCAAGTTTCTTTTAAGCCTTAAACCATCACCAGGAGGATGCTTCCAAACACTCACTTCTTCTTCTTTCTCCCATAATCCTGCCCATAGAGTTTTCTTTGTATCTTTCTGATGAGATCAATAACCATCTGACTCCAACGATCAACATGAAGTCTAATATCACTTTTAACCATCATCTTAAGTGTAGACTTAGCCAGAGGGTAATCCTTTTCTACCAGCATGTACATTTGAAGTCCTCCCTGCAGTACTACATTGTGAACTCCACATGACTCATACAATCTCCAAAGACTAATTTTAGTACTTCTCCCCTGTTCCATCCACACTCTGTCTTCAGCATAAACTTCAAACATGATCTTTAGATCTCCCCAGAGTACTCTATCAATCTCATCTTGTGGCCTAGTATCTCCATATTTGTTCTTGATTAATCCCCACAAGTTCACCAAATCTTCTCTATCAATGTTTTTGAGCATTTGAGAAAATGACTTAAACCTTTGAGTTCTTCCACCAACTCTGTAGATCTCAAACCAAGGAATCTTCTTATCATCATATCCAGCCTTCCATCCAGTAATAGGAGCTTTAGAATGTAAAGGAGCAGTATCAACAAATGTATCATCATCATCATCCACAATTTTAGTCATTTGTTGTAACTCAATTGTTTCCTTGTAGAACTGCTCTGATTGCTCTGTTTTCTCTGTTTCTTTGCTCTCAGACTCAGAACTTTCCACAAATTTTGATTTATCAACCTTTCTTTTCATTTTCCTTCCAACACTTTTCAACACTCTTCCAGTTCTCTTTTTACCAATACCAAAACCCTCTATCTCTTCTTCCTTCACAACCTTTTCTTTCTTTTCTTCCACCTTTTCTTTTTCAACCACAGGTTTCTTCACCTTCTTAAACCTCTTGAACTTTTCCTTTTCAAGCTCAGACCCCATAGGCACAAAACTCTCAAATTCTCTTTTAGCATCCTCAAACTTCTTTTGAATTTCATCATCTGTGTATGGCTTCACCTGAAGAAGCTTCCACCCCTTCATATTCTTTAAGTAATGCTCCTGAAAATTTCTTATTTGCTTGACAGTTGGTGGTCTGAGCATCTTTTTCTTCTTTCTCTGATCAAGAAACAATTTCCTTCTTTTAGCTGTGAATTCCTTTAACCACTTATCTCTTCCTTATTCAGTAAAGGTTTCTTGTATCTCTTCCTTAACTTGCTTTAACAACTCCATGTCAGCTTCACACCTTACCCTCTCCTCATCCCAAGCATCCAACACAGCTTGTGTTTTGGACTCATCTTCAGCATGTTTTCTTTGTCTTTCAAGTTCTGCTAGATTTTCTTCCTCATAATCAGCTTGAATTTTCCTTGGAGCTTCTTCATTATACTTTTCTTGAAGATCTTTTGGCCAAAATTCAAAAGGAACATCTTCAGGATAAGATTCAGATTCTTCAACGATTTTCTCTTTACCCTTTCCTGAGTATGTATGTTTCTTGGTTGGGATAGGTTCTCTAATGGTTACTCCTTTTACAGGTGGTCTTGGAGTTGTTTGTGATTGTGTTTGAGCTTTAGATGGTTGTTGATTTTGTTGTTCTGGTTGTGATTGTGGTTGTGGTGCTTGTTTTGGTGTAGGTGAGGGTTGAAGTTTTGGTTTAGAAGTTTTCAACTGGACCATGGCTTCAGCCAAACTCATATCATCATCTATGGTCTTAGCAACAGAATCTTTCTCTGGCCCAGCAGTAGGAACTTGCTCTGGCTCAGCAGCAGCTTCTTTAACACTAGCATCAGAATCTCCCTTAGCTACTTTTGCAACACTTTCACCAACAGTAGCTTCTGGAACTTGAGCAGCATCATTTCCCAAGCTTTTGATTGTTTCCACCATAACCTCAGTATGCTTGAGTACTTGTTCAGGCTCCAGGGTTTTTAGCTTTTCAAGCAAACTTTCATTTCCCTCTTTATCAGCAACCACAAAACCATCTGCATTATCACCACTATCAACTTCCATATCAGCATTTGCATTCCCCCCATCACCAGCAACACCTTTATCATTCAAATTTTTCAAATTTTCTCATGTTTCCTTGTTAGCCTCCCCTGAAGTTTTTGTCTCTTTCCTCCCTTGTTTGGGAGCATCCTCCCCCAAAGTTAGTTCTTCAGAAGAGCTAACCATTTGTGGTCTCCCCACTTTCTTTAGTCTTTTGAATGCCCTAGTTCTTGACCTCTTCTCACCTTCCAAATGCCTAACTCTCATCTTCAAAGTTTTGACTGTTTGTGTGAGATCAAGAACTTGTGTTTCTAATTTGGTACATCTTTCCATCAATTCATTGATTTGTTTCATACTATCCTCACCACTTCGGTATGTGTTACCTGACCCGAGAGGTGGATCCTTGGATTTTTCATTTTGTACATTTTGAGTATCCATCAATTCCTCTGTTTCAGTCCTACCCTCATCACTTCGGGATGTATTACCTTCCCTGAGAGGTGAATCAATGGGTCCAAACTCAGTATCAAACCTGGTTTGATCAGCTGAGCCCCCTTGTTTGCCATTTGGCTGGGGTTACCATCCTCTGTTTCTGGTTCATGAGAACCTTCCACAGTAGATGTTGCCATGGTTGAGGTCTTAGTTATGTTAACACTGTCCTGCCCAGCTACTAAGCCAGAAGCAGTAGTGTTAGCCTCTTCCATCATGTCACCACCCACACCTGTGACAGCCTCATCTGCATCCATCCTAACACTGGCCTGAGGTTTCTCAGTGTTCTTATTTGGTGAAGTCCTAGGTGTTTGGGTCTTTTCATGTTGAGGAGTTGATGTTTCCAAATTGAGTGTGTTCTGGGAAGTAGTTGGGATTTCTACTCCTTCACCCTGATTTTGAACTAGTGACAACATATAAGGAAATAATGGTGTCACAGTTCCAGAAAAATCTTTGCCATCCTTTTTCAAATAGGAAAATAATTTATGTTTAAGCACAGGACAAAGAAATTTCCTTTTATGTACCTTAAGATTTGAAATTTGATTATTAAAAATGAGTTGCAAAAATCTTGGGTAAATGTAATGTTTTCCTTGAACATGCTTTTTCAACCCATCCATTATCATAGCCGAAAAATTAAAAGGTTGTCCTTTGGCTAGAAAAATCAAAGCAGATGCTTGAGTTGTACTGAACTCATTCCAACCTGATGTTTTAGGACTTAGACAATGGAGAAGGGTATGAATCAAAAATCTCCATTGGGGACAGAAAAGACCTTTATAAAATTTTAAATTATTATTTTTCTTCTCATACCCCATATGTTCAAGTTCCTAAAAAATGACCGAATTTTCAAGACAAGTTATTTCTTCATCATCTGCAAAGTGAAGAGCTTCCCTTACAGATGCTTCAGAAATAACGACCTTGTAGCCTTCTACCTTGGCCTTTAAATATTCTTCCCCATTTTTAGTTTTGATCTTAAAGGGTAGACCAGAACTTTTCAATGTGGGAAATGTATATGGAAGGATTTGCTGTTAATGCATACCTTATGTGAGTAGCATTAAGAAAGTCGATTACCTCAGCAAAACCTTCAGCATCCTTGGGCTTTTCAAGAAAAGCAACCTGATTGTGACTGTCAGAAAATGTTCTTTGCGACATTGTGAATTAGGGTTTTGATTTTGGGGGTTTTTCAAATCAGATGTTAAAAAGTGTGTAAGGGTTTGAAATAAAGTTATGATGGTCCCTTCACACTATTAGAGTTAACTAGAAAGTTAATCTATTTCGTGTTATGACTAATACAATGTTTAGGATTAATTCTAACAGTTATAAAACGTGAGTATAAAAACAACAATATTTTTCAACGTTTAAATTCTTATTAGAAATAATTCCAAGAATCTATACCCAAGTGTTTTGCGGAACAAACACTTGGGATTGAATAGACATGGGTATGGGGTGTCTTCTATCGAAACTCAAGTTTTGCTTGAGTGGTAACAATATACCCACTGAGCTATCTCAGTGAGTTGTATACTCTTTGTAGGAGAGAAGTTCCTTTGCAAAAGTTCAAGACTTTAAATATACAAAGCACACTTTAACTTCTCTCCCATCTGATCTATTTATACACAAGTAATCTAAGTATAAGTGATTAAATATAATACAAGTTGTTGAGGTTGCGTGTCTGACAATTACAAATAGTAATTGTCATTTCCAAGAACCAATAGGAAAGGGCTAATAAGACTTTGGGAGTTGTTGGCTGACACTCCATGACTTTTAGCCGCAATAGGGAAGGTTGGATCTGACAAGAGAAGAGTGTTGGGCTGACACTATTATCTTCTCAGATCTTTTCCCTATTGTTCCCGCCTTTTCTTCAGGCGTTGGTTCCTCAGTCCTTCAATTACTTTGTTGGTTGAGGAGACTGGGGTTCAGTGAGTTCTTGTCCAACACTCACTGAACCATCATCTTCTTCTTTGGCTTAAGTCCTACTCAGGGAGTACCGCCTTCCTGATAAGTGAATCCTTCTTCATGAATTCGCCTTAAGCATCTCGAAAATGACTCACTGAGAGGCTGTTCTCTCAGTGACTTGAATTGTTCTCGGTTTAAGTTTAACACTTAGTTAATTTGTGTCCAAATCATGTTTTACATATTCTTGGGTTTTTCATAACCCAACAATCTCCCCCTATTTGGATATAAATTATTCCTAAGTGTTTTGATCAGTATGAGTGAGCTAAAGTCTTCTGCTCATACTGAATGTACTAGAAAATAGATAAGGATACTGATATAACAAAAACATTCATCAATTTATTCATATCATTACAAGTCCTATTATTCTAAGTACAAAATACTCATGGTTCCTCAACAAGACCCATGAGTTCAAGCTTCGCCTTCTTTGACATCAACACTTCTTTATCAGGTCGATCCTTCATCATTTGATCCATCAACCTTACAAACTCCTCATTTTCAGGTCTTCTGATATTAAGCGCCATCAGTTTGTAAGCAAGGAGTGTTGTCGTTTCCACTTTGTCGATGTCAGAGACTCTTTGAAAGGCTTCCTGACCAAATTCATCCACAAAGAAGATACCATACTCAGGTTCTTTGATGACCAGGTTGGGACGGAACTTGACTCCCTGAGGAGTAGTCCTGTTGCAATGAAGTGCAGCTATGTATTGTTCAGGTTCAATATCCACAGCTTTTCTTTTCCTCCCAACCTTTTGAGTAAATTCAGGGATAGTTAGTCCCTGAGAAGCAAGTGCCTCATCATGGTTAATGCCCAGACTCTTTGCCACTTTTGTAAGTTCCTCATACTTAGCACTCAGTGACTTGATGATGATTGGGGCATTCTTCCTTGTGGTTTTCTTCCTTAGGATGGGCATCATCATATCCCATTCTCTTAACCCATAGTCTGAAAACTTGATTGCAGGAAGATGTTCAGACTTCCTTGGATCTCTATGGATTGTTAAGCTCAGAGGTCTGGTGGGGTGAATAGTGATATCAGTGATTTTGCCTTCATCTTTGGTTTTGGTCATGTGCCATACATACCTCTCATAAATCCTCTGCCTCCTTTCTTCCTTAAGTTTGACCTGTTTGTTATGTTCCTTAAGGATTTCAGCCTGAAGCTTGAGAAACTCATCCCCTTTGATGTCCTTCTTCTCAGACTCCTTGATTACTTCTTTGGCAACCTTAGAAATTTCAGACCTGTTGAGTACCAGCTCTTTCTCTCTTTCCTTCCTGAGCTCTTCTTGGTGTAAAATTTCAGCAAGTTGATCAGGAGTCCCATAGACCCTTCTCCCATCCTCTAAATCAACATAGAATGGTGTATCAGGATCTGCACGTCTTTCAGAAGAAGCCTTGACTAAGATTGATTCAGGAGGAGGGTTTGTTTCAGTCACCATGATTTTCTTCCCTTTGTCAATGGGAGGAGGTTGACTGGTGGATGTCTCAGGGACAATTACCAAAGCAGAATTGGGGTCAGGGATTGGAGGATCATCATTTTTCTCCCCTTCAGCAGATAGCGGAGCTTCAGTGGAGACACCTGCTGACTGAGGAGGTGGAGGAATATGAGAGGACTGAAGAATGGATAAAATGTTGGAGACCATAGCCTTTGTTTCAGAAGTCTCATTCTTCACGGCACTTAATTCGGTAGCCATTTCCTTCTGGTGGGTGGTAAGTTCAGTTACTTGGGTGGTGTAGTGGTTGACCAGCTCATTATGTGTTGTTGAGAGCTGCTCAAAGGCTGAGGAGATTTTGATCAGGTGCTCCTTGGATGCATTAACAGCCTGATAAATGGACTCTTGCTGGGTCCTTAAACCTTGAAGATTTACCCCCTGAAGGAGCTTTAGAAGCTCAGTAATGCTGGTGGAGGTGTTAGCCTGAGAGGCCAAGTATGCATCCAATCTGGTGACAAAAGTGGGATCATCTGCAAGATGTTCTTGTACTGATTCGATAGCCTTGAGGATGTTGGACAGTTCCTGATGCTGTCCAGTGGCTATGTCATCTACAGATTTGTTCAGGTCGCCAAGTTGTTTATCAGTGAGGGTGGCGGCCTGAAGAATCTTTGCCTGAGATTCTTCCACTGAAGCCCTGAAGTCAGCATAGGAGGATGCCACTTCAGTGTGCTTATCCCATAGCTCATCCGCAACAGAGCTGTAAAGACCTTCGTTGGCTTTGCGAAGGACTTTTTCCATTTGTCTTTCAGAAGCCGGATGAGCATCGTCATACTTTTGCAACCACTTAGGAGTGGTTGAAGCACCTGATGATGATGATGAGGTTGATTGAGAACTGGGTGGTTGATCCTCAGGATGAGGTGATGAATGTTATTTCTCAGAGGGTTGAGGAGGGCTTACTTGTGTTTCCATTTCCTCCTCAGCATCAGGGATCTCATCATCACCAAAATCAATCTCCTCCTCTGACTCATCAGCCAACAAATTTTTATAGTCAGCCAGAGAAGGAGCCTTCAGTAAATCCGGCTCCCCCTCAGAAGAGGGCTCACCTTCGTTGTGGCCAGGTCCTGATTCTTTTGTCATAATAACTGGTGAGGTTTGACCAGCCTGACTAGTCATAATAACTGGGGGGGGGGGTTTGCCCAGCCTGACTTTTAGGATCAGTTCCTGAGAGAACAAAAATGCCTGAGGTGGGTTTGGGTTCCGTATCGGCGGGTGGTTTAAATCCCTCCGAGTCTTTGTCCCCCTGAGCGCCTTCATCCACTGACGGGTGTTTTTCAGTGGAATCATGAGGTACTCCTTGTGAAGATGTATGGACCCCCTTCCCATCAGGATTGGTCTGTCCTTTTGGGGATTTAGGGTCCTGAACTCCCTGAGACCCTGAGTGTGATTGCTCAAGGACGTTAGCAGGATGTGAGTGGGTATGGGTCCCCATCTCAGTGGAGTAGTACTGCTCCACCGAGGATATAGAACCCTGAACTCCCTCAGGCTCTGATTGTGATTTATCAGTGCCTTCATTAGGATGTGAGTGGGTGGATGCTCCTGACCCTTCTGACTTGTTTTTTTCAGTAGGGACATTAGGAAAGGGTTTGCCCGAGGATACTGAGGATGATTGCTCAGCACCCTCCAGTGGCGTTTGTTTTGTGGCCAATGTGGTCTCTTGTATGGGAGTCTGAGAGGTCAAGGTCACAACAACTTTCTTGGTGCCTGAGGCAACAGTCTCAGTGACGAGTGGTTTAGGTCTAACCACCTTACTGGATTGTCCCCCTTTCCCTTTTCTTCTTCTTCACCTTCTTGGTTGGTGAAGGAACTGGTGAGCATACATTTTCACCCTGAATCACCATTAACATGTAGGTGGTCAGGGCGACCGGTTGTACCTCAGTAATGTCACTACTAAAGTTGGTCTTATGTAAGATGTCAGGTTTTGTACCTTCATCGTCAGACCTTAAGTAGTCAGAACCAAGAAGATCCTGAAGCACACAGGAAATGAACCTAGGATAAGACATGTGTCTTTGCCTATGTTTCCCTGAGAGCTTTGACACGAGGTCTCGGAAGATTATTCCTCCGATATCTATTTTTCTACCCTCCAAGAGACTGAACATCATCAATTGTTGTGATGAGTTCAACTGCTCAGTGGAGGATTTGTTTCCTCCGAGTACCTGAATGATGAATGTCATCATAAGTCTCCAGACAGGGTGAAACCATGTCTTCACTATTGGAGCCTTTGCCAACAAGGCTTCAGGAGACTCGCCAGGACGCCTAATATCATTAGGCCCTAGGAAAAGCATTTCAGCTTTTATTTCTTGATCAGTGGGGTTAGCCTCAAAGTTCTCAACAAAGTTAAGACCAGTGGCCATGATGAAGGTCTTGTAGTTCAGGGGGAGAGTCCTAGTTCCATTCATCACAGTGAAAGTGATGATAGACTCTTTGGTGTCCTTAGGCTAGTAGCCATTGCGGTACACCAAAACTCCCTGAGATAGTCATTATAGATGACTTCTGGGGTGGTTGTAAAAGCTGTGGCAAGGAAGCAGTTTTGTAAATACTTAACTACATCCTTGTAACCCGCATATTGCTGCGGGTAATGGAAATTTCCAACCACATTGTTTTTGGTCAGGTCCACGCCATCCATTGTGAAGCTCACATTTGGGGCGGTGGTAATAGCATTAGAGGAAGCCATTTTATGATCGGGTTTAGGTCGGAAAATGGTCGGATATTTCTTAATGCTAAGAACACACACACAATTTGTTTGAGAAATAAAAAGGGCAGAGTTTGCTTATAAATTTCTAAAAACGTGTGTGTGTATTCTTTTGGATGGGTATTTATAGGATAGTGGAGATGGGGGTATTTTTGGCATTTGAGTGATCTTATTTAATCAAAATATAATTTTTGGAAGTTATTTTGAATAAAATGTTTGAGATCCGCATTAAATGCCACCACTCCACTTTTCCTCTTTTTCTCAATTGGCAGAGTGAACAGTTGAGCAGTTTCTGCAAAAGGAGAAGTTGCAGAGCTTCCATCATCACACAGTGTATTGTGTGAGAGAGGGCATTGAATGCCAAGTTGGGAAGTGGGGGCCCATTAGGTGTATGCCAGAAAGGCTAAAAGAACAAATATTCTTGAATTAAATATGAGTTCAGTTACCAACCTCGGACATTTACTAACTAGATACTTAGAGCATTTAAGTCAGTATTTAATGTCCTTTTCAGGGCCCTGAATGACTCTTCATTCAGTGATATGTTTTTCAGGGACTTGGGATTAGTCACTGATGATTTAGGAATATGGAAAGATTCCTGAGAAGCAAGGATTCAGGAACTTGGGTTTAGTTTCTGAACCCTCAAGATTTCAAGAACTTGGGTTTAGTTCCTGAGGTTGAGGATTAGTGAAATAATTCACTAACGAACACATTGAGTCAGGGACCTGAGATTTTAAGAATTTACACTTCAGTTGGTAGGAATCAATCAGTGGACTGATTCTCTATATCCAACATTCCTAATTCAGCTTTCAGTCTTGTGAAAGTTGGTTCATCCAAAGGTTTGGTGAAGATATCAGCTAACTGATATTCAGTAGGAATGAAGTGTAATTCAATGTCACCATTCATGACATGGTCCCTGATGAAGTGATATCTGATATCAATGTGTTTTGTTCTCTGATGAAGAACAGGGTTGTTAGAGATTGCAATTGCACTTGTGTTATCACAAAAGATGGGTACCATCTTGTACTGAATTCCATAGTCACTGAGTTGACTTTTCATCCAGAGTAAATTTGCACAACAACTAGCTGCTGCAACATATTCAGCCTCAGCTGAGGACAAGGCAACTGATTGTTGCTTCTTAGCACTCCAATAGACTAATTTCCCACCAAGTATTTGGCAAGAGCCTGAGGTGCTTTTTCTGTCCATGTTGCATCCAGCATAGTCAGAGTCTGAGTATCCTTTGAGATCAAGTCCTGAGCATTTGGGATAGTATAATCCAAGGTTAGGAGTGCCCTTTAGGTACCTGAATATCTTTTTCACAGCAGTGACATGAGATTCTCTTGGGTCAGATTGATATCTGGCACATAGACATACTGAGAATTGGATATCAGGCCTTGATGCAAGTAGATACATCAGTGATCCTATCATTCCTCTAAAGAGAGTTTGATTTACTAGTTTGCCAGTTAGATCAGGACCAAGGTTGTTTGGGGGAACCATGGGAGTTTTGACTGAGGCACAGTCACTGAGATCATACTTCTTCAGTAGATTCTTTACATACTTCTCTTGACTGATAGTGGTTCCTCTATCAGTCTGCTTGATCTGAAGACCAAGAAAGTATGTAAGTTCTCCCATCATGCTCATTTCAAACTTCTTTGCCATTAGTTTTTCAAATTGTTTGCAAAGTTTGAAACTTGTTGAGCCAAAGATGATGTCATCAACATACACTTGTGCTAGTATGACATCATTATTTGTCTTATAGATAAACAATGTGTTGTCTATCTTGCCTCTGACAAATTTGTTTTGGATTAAGAAGGCTGAGAGAGTCTCATACCATGCCCTGGAGCTTGCTTCAGCCCATAAAGGGCTTTGTTAAGCTTACAGACATGATCAGGAGACTCATGGCTTTCAAATCCAGGAGGTTGCTCAACATAAACTTCTTCTTTCAGTGAACCATTTAAGAATGCACTTTTAACATCCATTTGGTACACCTTGAAGTTCATGTATGTGGCAAAAGCAAGGAAGATCCTGATGGCTTCCATCCTTGCTACTGGTGCAAATGTTTCCTCATAGTCAATGCCTTCTTGTTGATTAAAGCCTTTGGCTACAAGTCTGGCTTTGTTTTTAATGACTATGCCATTTTCATCAGTTTTGTTTTTGAATACCCATTTCATGCCAATGATTGAGACATTCTCAGGACATTTGACCAAGGTCATTACCTTGTTTCTGTCAAATTGTTCCAGTTCATCATGCATGGCCTGAACCCAACTTGGATGATTAAGTGCTTCTTTAACACTTTTAGGTTCAATTGTGGAAATGAAGTCCACAAATAGGCATTCATTGGATGAGGCTGCTCGTAGACTAGCAGCCATGCTCCTGGTGAGCATGCCTTCAGTAGGCTCTCCAATAATATTGACAAGTTCAATGTCCTGAGACCTAGTCCAACTTTCTTGAGGTCCTGGATAATGATTTGAACTTGTGGAGGCCTGATTGGGTAGAGGGTTTGGTTCTGGAGTAGACACATGATCATTGATTGGATCTTGAGTGTCTATCATATCACTGAGATTGTTTGGATCTTGAGTATTTTGTTCAGGCTGATTGATATCATCAGTGTGTGTATGTGACTCAATAAACTCAGTGATGGTTGGGTTAGGTAGGTTGTGGGGGATTATGTAATAGGAGAGATTAGCATCATCTTGATACTGAGTAGAAGGATTGTTTTCAGACAGATATTCATCAGGAGGATATCTTGAAGAATTATCAATTCCTATCTCTTCTACTGAGGCAGTTGAGAACCTGATAGCATCAGTGCTCTCATCAAAGGTAACATGAAATGTTTCCTCAGTCTGCTGTCTCCTTGTGTTGAACACTTTGAAGGCTTTTGAGACAAGTGAGTATCCCAGGAAGTATCCATCATCAGCTTTTGCATCAAATTTCCCTAGGTGATCGTTGTGATTATGAATAAACACAGGACACCCAAAGACATGAAAGTAGCTGATGTCAGGGATTCTTCCTTTGAATAACTCATATGGGGTTTTCCCATGTCTCTTGACAATTATGGATCTGTTTTGTGTATAACATTCAGTTTTGACTGCATCAGTCCAAAAATGGTTGGAAAGGACTGATCCACATAGCATTGTCCTAGCAGCTTCAATGAGAGTTCTGTTTTTCCTTTCAGCAACACCATTTTGTTCAGGTGTGTATGGAGAGGAAATTTTTTGGGAAATACCTTTCTCATCACAGAAACATTCAAGTTCATTATTTTTGAACTCAGTCCCATTGTCAGTTCTAATTTGTTTGACCTTAATGTCATTTTGATTTTCAATGTTCCTGACAAAGGACATGATTGTTTCAGCTGTCTGACTCTTTTTGATCAAGAAGAATACCCAGGTGTATCTAGAGTATTCATCCACTATGACCAGAGTATACTTCTCATGGTTAATAGACCTTGGACTGACAGGTCCAAATAGATCCATATGGAGAAGATGTAGGCAGTTCCTGATGGAAAAGTTGGTTTTGGTTTTAAAGGATGCTCTGTGATGTTTACCTTTTTCACAAGCTGAGCATGGTTTATCCTTAGAGAACACAAGAGATGGTAAGCCAAGGACTTTGTTTTGTTTTACAAGATTGTTAATGTTCTTAAAGTTCAGGTGGGTAAGTCTCTTATGCCAAAGCCAGTTGAGTGTATCAGTGGCTTTAGCAAAGAGACAAGTTCCATCCTGAGTTAGACTGGACATGTCTAATACATAAACATCTTGTCTTCTTGGTGCAATGAGGACAATTTCCTTATTTGCATTGAAGATGGTTCCTTGCTTATCATCAAACTGAACTATGTATTTTGCATCACATAGTTGACTGAAACTGATCAGATTATACTTAAGACCATTTACATATGCTATCCTAGTAAAGACAATACCATTGCAGTTTACTGAACCATAACCTTCAGTGAGACATGATGAATTATCAGCAAATATCACTTTGGGTCCTGGTTCTTCCACATATTTGTGCAGACACTCCTTAACACCAGTCATTCTCCTTGAACATCCACTATCTAGATGCCAAACAGGATCCCTGGCATGCTTCTGCACAAATAGTAAACTAGGTCAGTTCTTTCTAGGACTCCATTTCATGGAGGGTTTGGTATTGTAGGTCTTTATGAAAGTATTAATTGATTCATGGTCAGAGGTTGAGTGGACTGAGCTACCACATGTTTTGCATTTGGTTGTAGGGGTAGCCTCAGTAGTCTGAGAGGATTGTTTCATTCCTCTTATTGACTGAATGACCTTCTCTTTTCCTGAGAATTTCTGAGTGGAACTTCCACTAGATTCACAATGTTTGTCATATTGACAATCCTCAGGGTGGTGGTCATTGAATCCACACAAAGGGCAGGGTGGAAAAGGCTTGGCCTTTTGCTTCTGTTTCTGCATAGAATCAGAAGGGTAGTTCAGGCACTGAGCCTTAAGTCCTGAAAAGTTTGACATGACTGAGCATTGTTTATGATCAGAGGTCCTGTGATCTTCCTTTTTGCAAATCATGCAATAAAGGACTCTATAGCAATCATCAGTAAGATGATTTGTATAGTTGCATAGCTCACATCTTTTCAGGGGTTTTGTGGGTTTGGGTTTGGTCTTTGAGGAAGTTGGTTTTTGTTCCTTCTTGGTTTGAGAAGATTTCTCAGAAGATGCAATCTTCTCTCCTAGCTTCCTGACCATTTCAGCCAACTGATCAAATTTTGAGTCAGGGCTTTGGGTTGATACTTCAGAAGGGACTGAAGTTGATGAGTCATCAGTATTTACTGAGACATCAAGGTTTGCTCTCTTCAGGATGGTTGTTCCCCTTCCTGATCTCTCCTTTGGAGAGTGTGGTGAGAAGACCATAGGTGGGAGGCCTAAGTTAGGTGTAGCACCCAGAAGGGTATTTAGTGGAGGAAGTGGAGGGTATGATTCTGATTCAGACTCATTCAAGGACTCAGTGATTGGTTCAGTGAGTTCAAGCTTACTGAGTTTTTCAGTGAGTCCAAGCATATTTTTCAAAGCCTGACTTTCAGGAAGCAAGATCTTTCCAGTCTCAAAGTTTGGTAACTTACTGACTGGGTTGTCCCTGACAATCCAATCATTTGACTTGGGAAACATTTCTTGCTCAAAAGATATGCCAGCTGGAACAAAGTTTATTTCATTTTGACACATAATTGGATCAACCATAAGAGGGTCAATGCCAATGGTTTTCTGAGAGATTAATCCCACAGTGTCAAAAACCTTAGGGTTCTTCTTGGTCCAGCTTTGAATGATAGCCTTTTCTTTGTTAAGATCAGTTTGAAGGACTTGGTTTTGTTTCAAAATCTCAGTGTTCTGAATTTGTAGAGTTATTGTTTCTAGTTTGGCTTGCTTAAGTACAAGCAGTTCATCTCTACATTTGTTCAATTCTGACACAATATTGTTATATTTTGAAAGCAAGTTAAGCCTTTGTTCTTCAACAAACTTTAAATCAACACAAATATAATTTATGTAAGACTGCCAATCAGAATCATCATCCATAGAAAGTAAAGTATTTACCTTCTTCATGGTGATGTTGACCCACTCTCCATTTCTAACATGGCCTTTTCCCACAGCCACCTGATCCTCTTCTGAAAGTGCCATCAGTGCACTAACTCTTATTTCCTCATCTGAGGAAACCTCTTCATCATCCCAATCATATGCTTCAGCTATTAAAACCTTGTTCTTTGTCTGAATAGGTTTAGATGTTTGAGCAGCCTGAGACAATATGGGGTTAGTTTCAAGAAGTACAAGTTTAGCTTTGATATTCCTATATTTTGTTTCAAAATCCTTTTGACCCTTGTTTTGGAATTGTTGGGTGGACTGAAACATTTTAGGTTGAAACTTGCTAGTTCCTGAAAATTTGTAAGAGGGTTCTGAGATAGTTTTAGAATAACAGTCCCTTGCAAAATGACCCTTTTTACCACATTTAAAGCATTCAGTGGTCTCATTTGCTTTTTATTTTGTAAAGTTGGACTGATTTCTTTTGATGAAACGTTTTGAACTAGCAAGGAGTGCCCTTTCTTGGAATTCCAAGTTCAGGTCATTCAGGTATTCCTCATCAGTCCTTTCATCAATTTCTTCTTCAGAATCCTCTTGAATATCCTGCACAACACCATTAGAATAGAAAGCAGTTGATATGGGTGTTGAGGTTAAGGCCTTTTTGGACTCAAAAGCTTTTGAGTCAGGGTATCTCCTTGAGATCAAGTTGTCTTCATAGACAAACTTCCTATAAATTTCAGGGAGCTCAAGGGTCTGAATGTGGTTAGCATTTCTCAGGCCTTGTGAGAAGTTGAGCCACTTCGCAGGGAGACTGTTGACAAAGCCAACATTTGTCTCATGTTTGGTCAGTACAACACCATCATTTGATAATTCATTTATCAAAGTCTTGTATCTGGTGTAGGTCTGTAAGAGACTTTCAGAGTCTTTTGCCCTGAAAGTATTATACTCAAGTTTAAGGTCCATGACCCTATTTTCCTTGGTATCTGAGGGACCCTCAAAGCTGTTTACCAAGTCATCCCAAGTTTGCTTGGCTGTTAGACAGTTGATGACTAATTCCATTACATCGTCAGGAAGACATGATATAAGGATGCTTTTCAGGCGTTGGTCTTGATTGACCACCCTCCTCTCATCAATGGTCCATTGGGCCTCAGGCTTGTTTAGCCCTATGGCAGTCTTTGGGACAAATGGGCCATCCCTGATACAGGTGATGTAGTAGGGTTCCATACCAGTAAGATAGCAAATCATACGCTTCTTCCATTTTCTAAATTTCCCAGCTTCAAGTCTGGGTGCAACAGCTGAGTAGCTGCCACCCTTTTTGTCGACTAGCTGGGGTACATTGATATCAGCCATAGTAGGATCTTGGTTTTAAAAACCTAGAGCACTCTTGGTTAGTTTAAAAGATTTTATAAACCAGAGGCTCTGATACCACTTGATGGTCCCTTCACACTATTAAAGTTAACTAGAAAGTTAATCTATTTCGTGTTATGACTAATACAATGTTTAGGATTAATTCTAACAGTTATAAAACGTGAGTATAAAAACAACAATATTTTTCAACGTTTAAATTCTTATTAGAAATAATTCCAAGAATCTATACCCAAGTGTTTTGCGGAACAAACACTTGGGATTGAATAGACAAGGGTATGGGGTGTCTCCTATCGAAACTCAAGTTTTGCTTGAGTGGTAACAATATACCCACTGAGCTATCTCAGTGAGTTGTATACTCTTTGTAGGAGAGAAGTTCCTTTGCAAAAGTTCAAGACTTTAAATATACAAAGCACACTTTAACTTCTCTCCCATCTGATCTATTTATACACAAGTAATCTAAGTATAAGTGATTAAATATAATACAAGTTGTTGAGGTTGCGTGTCTGATAATTACAAATAGTAATTGTCATTTCCAAGAACCAATAGGAAAGGGCTAATAAGACATTGGGAGTTGTTGGCTGACACTCCATGACTTTTAGCCGCAATAGGGAAGGTTGGATCTGACAAGAGAAGAGTGTTGGGCTGACACTATTATCTTCTCAGATCTTTTCCCTATTGTTCCCGCCTTTTCTTCAGGCGTTGGTTCCTCAGTCCTTCAATCACTTTGTTGGTTGAGGAGACTGGGGTTCAGTGAGTTCTTGTCCAACACTCACTGAACCATCATCTTCTTCTTTGGCTTAAGTCCTACTCAGGGAGTACCGCCTTCCTGATAAGTGAATCCTTCTACATGAATTCGCTTTAAGCATCTCGAAAATGACTCACTGAGAGGCTGTTCTCTCAGTGACTTGAATTGTTGTCGGTTTAAGTTTAACACTTAGTTAATTTGTGTCCAAATCATGTTTTACGTATTCTTGGGTTTTTCATAACCCAACAAGTTAGTTTTGGGCGCTGATGAGTGTGTAAATACTCATCATTTTTGTCCCACCTGAACTGCAAAAACATTTAAAAACACTCAGAAATGCTTCAAAATACATAAAATATCCTTGAATTGTGTTTTTATCTGTTTCATGTGCAAAAGGATAAAAAACGTAGAAAAACGAGCATTTTTGGATCGACTTGGCAATAATTGTGCATTTGATCAAGTGAAGACGAAAGTCAAAGACAGAGTCAAAGTCAACCTAAAAAAATACCAAAATGTCACAAATGGTCCCTGAAAATGGATTTGATTTTTGGCAGCAATAGTCCTTGGATTTTCAGCATTTACAACATTGGTCCCTAATATTAAACCTAAAATCCAAATCTAATCCTAATTAACTAAACCCAGTTACCAGCCAAGCCCAATTTCCCAAAGCCCAATCAAAAACCCAATCCAACCAACACCCATGACCCGGCCTATTCTTCCTTAGTTAAACCGAAAGATTTGACTTCGGTCAAATCTTTCTTCTTCAATACCACCATCCCGCCAATACCATACCACCTCAACCCACAGATTTTTCTGCAACACCACCCCCTCATAGCTTCCTATCCCACTCACCTAACATGCCAAAACACATTTAATGCTTCTTCTTCATCTCACTCAACCAACCAAGTGGTTTAGCCACGTTTCCAGTTTTCCCGCCAAAAGTCCATTTCAATGACTCAGATGAGTTCAAGACTAACCAACGGTGCAGAATTGCTCAGAGGAAGATAGGAAGCAAATCCCATTTAGTTGTAGTATAAATAGATGGCAATGTAGCTTGTAAAAGTAAGTAGTTAATTTAGATTAATCGTATTTCATATTCAGTATTTGTAATGTTGTAATTTTCAATTCCAGTTATTAATTCAAGTTCAATTCAGTCAAGATAAGCTTATTTCAATCACTTTTGTTCTAAATTCCAGTATTTCTAAGATTTCAAGTTAACTGTTAAGCTAAATAATCTCATAACCTGTTTAAAAATAATCATAAGCATCCACACCCTTGCTATAAGCTTATACAAGCTCATAATAGCTTTCTGTAAGCTTATATAGTGATTAATAGCTTTAAAATTCAAAAGATGAAGAAAGTCAATGAAAGTCAAAGAAGCTCACCATAAGCTCTTCTGGTGGAATAAACTGTTTCAGGAAGGCTTTTCTTGGGTTTTCTAGCTTGTGTGAATAAGCTAGGAGTGGTTCTGTCCTTGTTTCTTTGTTTCATAGCCATATCACTTGTAAGCCAGTTTTTAATATTTTGCATTAATTTTCAATATTACTGTTGAACAGCTTATTTATAGCTTATTGTCATAATTTTATGCTTATTGCTAGTTTCTAGTTATATTTCATCAATTATATCAGTATTAAATAGTCAATTCTTAATTTTGCTTAATAATCACTAAAAAAGCCAAAAACAGCCAACTATAGTATAGCTTATTGTATTGCTTATTTCTGTTTTAAAAGTTGCTTAATATAGTTAAAATAAGTCATCTAATCGGTAATAACTAGAATTTATAAGTTAAGTTAAGTAGTGCTAGTTAATAATCCCCACAGACCATATTTAAGGGGTGTTTGGTTTAATAAGTTCTATTGGTTAATTAAGCTGTTACTATAGAATTACCAATTGTCCAACTTTGATTCAGCTTTTCTTAGTCCATATAAGGTGTTTTTAAGTCATCTTTAGTAATATAGATAGATTTACTAGTTTCTAGTACCCTGTGCAATTTTCAGTCCTTAAATAGTGCAAATAAGCCATAAGCTGCCATAAGCACTTTTGGCCCTTTTTCTTTTCATTTTCTGAGTCCTTAAGGTCATATTAGAGCAGTCAAAACAGCCTGGTTTGGTTTCAATTGGTTTTGTGCCCTCTGCACAACTTCTGCATGCACAGAACACTGAGCAGTCTAAGTTTTTTTAAGCTGCTGTTCTCTGCTTGTTATTGGCTTATTCCCTTGTGCTCACTCCTTGATTTTTGGTTTGCTTATTCCCTATAGTACTAGCTTTAAGTTTCTGTGTTTGGATTCTCAATTTTTAGCTTATTTCCCAGCTTAATTCTGGCCTGCAATTGTCCTCATTTCACTGATTCAATCCAGCAACCAACCTCAGTGTTTTACACATCTGATCTAGGGACAAATTAGGGTTCAATTGGCTGTTTAAATTAGGGCTTTTAGTATTTTAGAGTAGCCAGTAGTACTAGCAAACTTTTGCCCCCATAAAGTTCCCACTTCTCTGCTTATTCATCAGCATAAATTGATCTGCAAGTTGGGGATATTTCTGTAATTTCTGCATAATTTTTGATATTGACCAAAGTGCTTAATTGCTTATTCTGTGGGTTAAGCTATTTGATTTAAGTTGTTTTATGCTTAATTAAGTTGTTTGAACCATTTCTGAGCCTTTGGTAATTTTTAGATCTTTTTAGCTTATTTTTGTGCTTATTGCCAAACTGCTTATTAGCCCATTTGCTTATTAGGGTCTAGATAACTTCTAATTTTATTTTTCCTAGATTTAAAATAATATTTTAGATTATCCTGCAAAGTTTCATATTTTTATAAAGTCATTTACTATTTTTAAACCTTTTAATTAGTTTTAATAGTTTTTAATTCATAATAAAAAAATATAAAAATCAGAAAAATATAAATCTTTTTTCTAAAATTTTCTTTTATTATTTAGGATTTAAGAAAAATAATTTTGCACTTGTAGGATTAATTTTCTAATATTTCAGTTTTTATCCCGTTTTTAGAATTTCTGTTTCGCGTTTTAAATATAATTTGTGTTAATATTAATTTTCCCGTGAGAATTTGTTTCTCATTTGTTAATTAGAAATAAAAAGCAAGAATTCCATATCATCAGTCACTTTAATCCAAACTTTCAACGATTGCCCATTCACACCTCGTTGGGAAACGACCCGGGTAATCACTTACCTGGTCACACACACAAACGTGAGTTTTTGCAAGTTAGCCTTTTCCTAAGGGTTAATTTGTCTTTATTCACGTGTATCCGTCTGCATATTATTTATATACACTATTTAGCACGGATCAAATTTTGGCGCCGCTGCCGGGGAGGTTGTGTTGCGACAATATTGTTTAAAGTTTTTGCGATTAGTGACTTGAGATCCTTCTTTCAGAAGTTTCCACTTTCATAAACCATATAAAATACAAAAATATTTTTCTTTTCTTTTATATATATAATATCATATAAAAAATAAAAACTCAAAAACATTTTCCGATTTATTGTAAAATAAAAGATAAAAGCAAAATCAATATAATATTCCTCAACTTGGGTATTATCATAATAAGTTCCCAAACCAAAGATTAAAACTTGCCTTTGTGTCACTTGCGAATTCGGCTCACCTTTGATTGATAAACAAACTATAACGGAGGTTTAAGGAGGGTTTGACATTAAATTGTCGAACCGAAAGAAGCGGGTTTTTAAGGAGCATTTATTGCCCACCTTTGCTTCTCCGCCACTCTGTGCGTTTATCTTTTAGAGAGCTACCGTACGCTGGTTGATTTAAGGTTTAAGTTCCTTGTGTTTTGCTTCGATCTTGATTTAATTGAATTATTTTACTTAGTGCATGCGCACTCGTTCTTCCACGTCGACAAGCCCTTTACGTGAACTCGTAGATATTCCGAGAAGACGTAATCGTAGACGTGCTGCCCGAATAGTCGAACCCGAGATTCGTGCTGTTCCCATTAATAATATGGCAGACGAACGAACAATGGCGGAGATGCTCCAAGCACCCACCGAGGGTTACGGAGATGCCATCGTTTTACCACCCATCGATTCTGATCATTTTGAATTAAAAACGCATTTGATTCAACTCGTGTCCACAAACCAATTCCACGGGTTTGAAAGAGAAGATCCGTATGCACACATCCGTTGGTTCAACAAGTTGACCTCTACAATCAATTACAAGGATGTGCCGCAAAAAGTTATCAAATTGATGCTATTTCCGTTTTCACTTGAAGGGGCAGCCCGGATTTGGCTGGATAAAGAACCCCCTCGATCCATTGAAACTTGGGAAGATCTCGTACAAAAATTTGTTAATTATTTCTTTCCTCCTTCAAAGACGACTAATCTGAAAAATGAAATTTCTGGATTTCGTCAAGGTTTCGATGAAAACTTCGAAGAGGCATGGGAACGATTTAAAGATCTCCTAAGAAAATGTCCGCATCATGATTTCACGGAGTTACAACAGATCAATACGTTTTATAATGGGTTGAATGGAAATGATCAAGATTCACTTAACGCAGCCGCCGGTGGCAATATCTTGAATCGTAAACCTAAAGATGTAATTGAAATTTGTGAAAATAAATCAAAAGTTCCTATTTCTCGAAACAAAGTGAATGTTCCTATCACTCCTGCTTCTTCATCCAGTAACTCATCAGAGTTAGCCTTTCTAACGGACGCAATGCGTTGCATGATGAAGCAAATGAAAGAAATGAAAGAAATGAAGAGTGAAATTCATAAACCGGAACAAATCAAAGCCGTCAACAAAGTGTGTGAAACTTGTGGTGGCCCGCATGCGTATTACGATTGTCAAGCAACCGATGCTTCTCTTTACCCAGCTCCCGTAGCTGCAGTAAACCAAAATCAATACCGACCGCATGCTAAAACTCAGTACCGAGCACCAAATGCTATGGTACCACCTGGTTTTCCACCCGTGCCAAATCAAAATAATCAAAATCGCTTTGTTCAAAATCAAGGACAAAATTTCAACAATTCTCAGAATTTCAATCAGAACCGTAACAATTTCAACCAGCCTTATCAAGCTCCGAATCAACATGTTTATCCACAACCTCCTCAAGCTCCTTTGACTAATGATTTCATGAAAATTACTGAGTCCAGCATGCGTTCAATGCAGAATCAAATCAATAATATGAAAGTCGAGTTGAAGAAGGAAATTGATACTACAATGTCTCGTCAAACGAATGAGTTGAAGAATATGATGGGCAGTTTCATGAATATGAACCAGTCTTCTTCATCTTCCGGACGACTTCCGAGCAATACCATTCCTAATCCTAATGCTGAGTTGAAAGCCGTCACCACTCGTAGTGGTAAGACGCATAACGGACCCTCGACTCCAATGCCCCCTCCTCCGAGGGAAATGAGTCGAGAGACCGAGGTGACAAAGGACAAGGTGCATTTCTCAAGCCCACGAAATACCGCACACGTCCAACCTCAAAATGTCCAAATTCAAGTTCCGGAACCCGATGTTCCGAAGACAAATCCTAAGCCTTCAATTCCATATCCTTCAAGGCTTAATGATCAAAGGCTCCATGAGAAAACTAACAACCAAATGATGAAATTTCTGGAAATTTTCCAGAAATTACACTTCGATATTAGTTTTGTTGATGCCTTGCTGTATATGCCAAAATTCGCTTCTCAATTCAAGAGTCTCCTTAGCAATAAGGAAAAGTTTCTTGAATTAGCAAAGACTCCATTAAATGAGAATTGTTCGGCGGCAATCCTTAAAAAGTTGCCCGAAAAACTAGGAGACCCTGGTAAATTTCTCATCCCTTGTGATTTCCCGGGGATGGTTGAATGCTACGCCTTGGCCGATCTTGGTGCAAGCATCAACCTGATGCCGCTTTCCGTGTGGAAAAAGCTTTCACTCCCGGAACTTACTCCCACAAAGATGACTCTTGAATTGACGGACCGCACTATTACTATTCCTAAAGGCGTTGCTGAAGACGTTTTTGTCAAAGTAGGAAAGTTTCATTTCCCGGCCGATTTTGTAGTAGTGGATTTTGAATGCGATCCCCGAGTACCTCTCATTCTCGGGAGATCCTTTTTAAGGACCGGCCGTGCTTTGATCGATGTTTATGGCGAAGAAATAACACTTCGGGTTGATAACGAAGCAGTCACGTTTAACATCAATGCGAACTCTAAATCTCTAACCACCAAAGGCAACGTTGCTGTGGTTAATCAAAAATCTGATTGCGTAATTGCTTCCAAAAGAAGTGATTCGATGCTCTCAGAATTTACGGTTGGGAGTCTTTCACAAAAACGTGCTGAGCTAAAAACCAGGGGAATTACCCCAGGTTCAAACCAATGGTTTGAATGTTGTACTACAGAAGTTAAAAGTGTTTTTGACTACGATGAACAAGAATCGGAGTTCACATCGGAAGTGGTGGAAACTGCTAGCTCTAAGAGCACACCACTTGTCCCACCTCCGGAAACGGTTTATCGTGTTGAAATGGTTAATTCTGTGGATGATCCTACCATTGCTCTCTCTTCCTACCCTTCTCTCACACCGGTTGAGGGAAGTGATCCCTTTTGGGATGAGGTCGATGCTTTTCTTGCAAGTGATGATTCAATTCCAACAAGGATTGATGATACTTACTTTGATTCAGAAGGGGACATCCTTTTTCTTGAAAATTTATTGAACGAAGAACCGTCCCCATCCCTCCCTCCCGGAAATTTTGTTGAAAATTACCATCCAAGCTTCAAGGTTAAGCTACAAGTTCAAACAAATGGTGATTTTCCTTTTATGGATGAAGAATGGATTCTCATTATGATACACACCTTTTTACCATTCTTCATTTATTGCGTGATTTCTCTTTCCCTTTTCTCCTATGGGAATGAGGACACTATCTTTGACCCCGGTATCCTCCCTTATAGTTTCTACTATTAAAATACCGTGGGTATCTCATCGGAGTGGATCTTTCAAAAACTTCAATGTTTCTCCAAGCATTTTGAATGAAAGTCCGATGGAGATTTTCTTTTCCACATGCTCCCCCAAGAACAAATGAATTCGGGGTCGAGTCAAGCTAGTGACTCGGTTAACAAAAATATTAGCACACCATATGGGTTTTCACCCATATTTCTGTCTTCTTTCTCTTTTCTAACACCTAAGTGTGGGGGAGTTGCCCCTGCTGTTGTATATCATATCTAAAAAAAAATAAAAAATAAAAAAAAAATAAAAAAAAATAAATAAATAATACTATTGGCTAGTAGTATTACCTTTTTACGTTCTAAGTGTCGGCATAATAGCCGGTGCTTTGAATATTGAGGGCAATATTCAATTCTAAGTGTGGGGGGGTATTCTCTCGAATTTTGTCACATTGTACTTTCTAGTGCCCTAATACCCCCGTTTTGGCCAAAATTTTAAATTTTTTTCATTTGGTGGAAGTGCTTTGCACTAACACAACAAATGGTTATCAGTCCACCATGTCTAACCCACATAAGGACTGGCTAATCCGAGAGCAAACGGCTCTTGGTAAAGATATCTCAAATCCGTTTATGCCTGACAATTAGCCAAAAATTGCATGGTATTCAACTCACCATATCTTTGATAGCAAAGAGTTGGCTAGACGACAAGGTTATGGCTTGTGGTTAAGGCAGTAGAAAGCCATAATTGGTAATCAGCTCACCAAGATGATAACTGTATTTTATCAAAGAGTTGGCTAGTCTAAAAGCAAACGGCTTTTGGTAAAGACAAATCAAATCCGTTGACAGCTGATGGTTTGCTTAAAATCATTTGGTTATCAATGTACCATAGTATCATACTAAAACATTGGCTACTCCAAAAGTAATGGCTATCTGGTAAAGAGACATAAAATCCATTAAATTTTCAGAAAGGATTGCTAGGGACTAGCAATAGTTTAGTGTGGGGGATTGATGAGTGTGTAAATACTCATCATTTTTGTCCCATCTGAATTGCAAAAACATTTAAAAACACTCAGAAATGCTTCAAAATACAGAAAATATCCTTGGTTTGTGTTTTTATCTGTTTCATGTGCAAAAGGATTAAAAACGGAGAAAAACGAGCATTTTTGGATCGACTTGGCAATAATTGTGCATTTGATCAAGTGAAGACGAAAGTCAAAGACAGAGTCAAAGTCAACCTCAAAAATACCAAAATGTCACAAATGGTCCTTGAAAATGGATTTGATTTTTGGCAGCAATAGTCCTTGGATTTTCAGCATTTACAACATTGGTCCCTAATATTAAACCTAAAACCCAAATCTAATCCTAATTAACTAAACCCAGTTACCAGCCAAGCCCAATTTCCCAAAGCCCAATCAAAAACCCAATCCAACCAACACCCATGACCCGGCCTATTCTTCCTTAGTTAAACCGAAAGATTTGACTTCGGTCAAATCTTTCTTCTTCAATACCACCATCCCGCCAATACCATACCACCTCAACCCACAGATTTTTCTGCAACACCACCCCCCTCATAGCTTCCTATCCCACTCACCTAACATGCCAAAACACATTTAATGCTTCTTCTTCATCTCACTCAACCAACCAAGTGGTTTAGCCACGTTTCTTGTTTTCCCGCCAAAAGTCCATTTCAACGACTCAGATGAGTTCAAGACTAACCAAGGGTGCAGAATCGCTCAGAGGAAGATAGGAAGCAAATCCCATTTAGTTGTAGTATAAATAGATGGCAATGTAGCTTGTAAAAGTAGGTAGTTAATTTAGAATAATCGTATTTCATATTTAGTATTTGTAATGTTGTAATTTTCAATTCCAGTTATTAATTCAAGTTCAATTCAGTCAAGATAAGCTTATTTCAATCACTTTTGTTCTAAATTCCAGTATTTCTAAGATTTCAAGTTAACTGTTAAGCTAAATAATCTCATAACCTGTTTAAAAATAATCATAAGCATCCACACCCTTGCTATAAGCTTATACAAGCTCATAATAGCTTTCTGTAAGCTTATATAGTGATTAATAGCTTTAAAATTCAAAAGATGAAGAAAGTCAATGAAAGTCAAAGAAGCTCACCATAAGCTCTTCTGGTGGAATAAGCTGTTTCAGGAAGGCTTTTCTTGGGTTTTCTAGCTTGTGTGAACAAGCTAGGAGTGGTTCTGTCCTTGTTTCTTTGTTTCATAGCCATATCACTTGTAAGCCAGTTTTTAATATTTTGCATTAATTTTCAATATTACTGTTGAACAGCTTATTTATAGCTTATTGTCATAATTTTATGCTTATTGCTAGTTTCTAGTTATATTTCATCAATTATATCAGTATTAAATAGTCATTTCTTAATTTTGCTTAATAATCACTAAAAAAGCCAAAAACAGCCAACTATAGTATAGCTTATTGTATTGCGTATTTCTGTTTTAAAAGTTGCTTAATATAGTTAAAATAAGTCATCTAATCGGTAATAACTAGAATTTATAAGTTAAGTTAAGTAGTGCTAGTTAAAAATCCCCACAGACCATATTTAAGGGGTGTTTGGTTTAATAAGTTCTATTGGTTAATTAAGCTGTTACTGTAGAATTACCAATTGTCCAACTTTGATTCAGCTTTTCTTAGTCCATATAAGGTGTTTTTAAGTCATCTTTAGTAATATAGATAGATTTACTAGTTTCTAGTACCCTGTGCAATTTTTCAGTCATTAAATAGTGCAAATAAGCCATAAGCTGCCATAAGCACTTTTGGCCCTTTTTCTTTTCATTTTCTGAGTCCTTAAGGTCATATTAGAGCAGTCAAAACAGCCTGGTTTGGTTTCAATTGGTTTTGTGCCCTCTGCACAAGTTCTGCATGCACAGAACACTGAGCAGTCTGAGTTTTTTTAAGCTGCTGTTCTCTGCTTGTTATTGGCTTATTCCATTGTGCCTACTCCTTGATTTTTTGTTTGCTTATTCCCTATAGTACTAGCTTTAAGTTTCTGTGTTTGGATTCGCAATTTATAGCTTATTTCCCAGCTTAATTCTGGCCTGCAATTGTTCTCATTTCACTGATTCAATCCTGCAACCAACCTCAGTGTTTTACACATCTGATCTAGGGACAAATTAGGGTTCAATTGGCTGTTTAAATTATGGCTTTTAGTATTTTAGAGTAGCCAGTAGTACTAGCAAGCTTTTGCCCCCATAAAGTTCCCACTTCTTTGCTTATTCATCAGCTTAAATTGATCTGCAAGTTAGGGATATTTCTGTCATTTCTGCATAATTTTTGATATTGACCAAAGTGCTTAATTGCTTATTTTGTGGGTTAAGCTGTTTGATTTAAGTTGTTTTATGCTTAATTAAGTTGTTTGAACCATTTCTGAGCCTTTGGTATTTTTTAGAGATTTTTAGCTTATTTTTGTGCTTATTGCCAAACTGCTTATTAGCCCATTTACTTATTAGGGTTTATATAACTTCTAATTTTATTTTTCCTAGATTTAAAATAATATTTTAGATTTTCCTGCAAAGTTTCATATTTTTCTAAAGTCATTTACTATTTTTAAACCTTTTAATTAGTTTTAATAGTTTTTAATTCATAGTAAAAAATATAAAAATCAGAAAAATATAAATCTTTTTTCTAAAATTTTATTTTATTATTTAGGATTTAAGAAAAATAAATTTTCACTTGTAGGATTAGTTTTCTAATATTTCAGTTTTTATCCCGTTTTTAGAATTTCTGTTTCGCGTTTTAAATATAATTTGTGTTAATATTAATTTTCCCGTGAGAATTTGTTTCTCATTTTTTAATTAGAAATAAAAAGCAAAAATTCCATATCATCAGTCACTTTAATCCAAACTTTCAACGATTGCCCATTCACACCTCGTTGGGAAACGACCCGGGTAATCGCTTACCTGGTCACACACACAAACGTGAGTTTTTGCAAGTTAGCCTTTTCCTAAGGGTTGATTTGTCTTTATTCGCGCGTATCCGTCTGCATATTATTTATATACACTATTTAGCACGGATCAGGCGCACAAAGTTAATTGTGAGATCCAATTAGGTTTTAGAGTCCTTCAGATCGAATTAGGTTTTATTCGCGCCAAATTTACAAAACTGACCCTACACTTTCAAACCAATCAGCAGAATCCCAAAAGTTTCCAAGCGAGCATCAGAACCCCAGCTGTAGGAAGTTTTACCTTGCAACAGACACTTTGTAGCTAGCAGTAGAATGTCTGCTAATCTTTCCAAACACCTTTTGCTCATCCAATAAGCAATCCCCTTTGACTTATCCTGTAAGAGATTAGTCCAAAACCACAAAAACACAGGAAAGAATATACCACAATAATCACAATCCATAGTTATACTTATCAGTTGAATTAACAACTAGCAGCAGGCTAAATATAACTAACAGCAGAACCAACCATACATTATAGCAAGCAGTAGAAACAACATATTTGATTAATAACAGTACAAACCCTTACAAAACATTACAAAAACACAGAGAGATAAGAATTTTCAAAGATTGATCATTCCAATACTAGCAATTAAAAATTGAAATCTACCCACATCAAAACCTTTTGTGAGCAAATCTGCAACATTATTGTCAGTATGGATTTTAACAATTTGAATTAATTTCTTTTCAAAAGAATCTCTTATAAAGTGATGTCTTATCTCAATATGTTTTGTTTTTGAATGAAAAACAGGATTTTTAATAATACACATTGTACTGTTATTATCAATGTAAATTTTGGTGTTCATAAAGTTGTACCCATAATCCAGCAATTGATTCTGAATCCAGAGCACTTGTCCACAGCAACTAGAAGCAGCCACATACTCAGCTTCAATTGTTGAATTAGCCACCATAGTCTGTTTCTTGCATTGCCAAGAGATCAACCTATGTCTAAGAAATTGGCAACCTCCAGTAGTTGATTTTCTGTCCAAACTTGCTCCAGCATAATCACTATCTGAGTATGCCACCAGATCAAAAGGTGAATCTTTAGGATACCAAAGGCCCAACCTAGGTTGACTCCTCAAGTACCTAAAAATCCTCTTCACAGCATTCAAGTGAGAAACTTTAGGGGTCACTTGAAATCTGGCACAAGCATACACAACAAACATAATGTCTGGCCTTGAAGCAGTTAGATACATCAATGAACCAATCATTGATCTGTAGAGATGCACATCAACTTCTTCCCCATCTTCATCCTTGATCAGAGGCTTGTTGGACTCCATGGTTGTCTTTGCTGGTTTCACATCAGAAAAGCCAAATTTCTTCAAAATATCAGCCACATACTTGTCTTGGCTGATGAAAATCCCATCTGCTTTTTGCTTAACTTGAAGCCCCAGAAAGAAAGTGAGTTCCCCCATAGAACTCATCTGAAATCTACTATGCATGAGCTTCTCAAATTCTTCACATAACACCTTGTTTGTAGACCCAAAAATGATATCATCAACATATACTTGTACTAATAAGATATCCTTTTTGTCTTTCTTGATGAACAAAGTCTTGTCAATGGTTCCCCTGCTGAAACCATTGGTTAGCAAGTACTTTGATAAGGTGTCATACCAAGCTCTAGGAGCTTGATGTAAGCCATACAATGCTTTCTCCACCTTGTAAACCCTATCAGGATAATTAGGGTCTTCAAAACCAGGTGGTTGGGTGACATATACTTCCTCATCAATTGTCCCATATAAGAAAGCACTCTTCACATCCATTTGATACACAGTGAAGTTCTTAAATGAAGCAAATGCCAAGAATAGTTTGATAGCCTCTACTCTTGCTACAGGTGCAAATACTTCATCATAATCAATTCCCTCTTCCTGAGTGTATCCTTGAGCCACCAATCTTGCTTTGTTTCTGATCACTATTCCTCTTTCATCTCTTTTGCATCTGAACACCCATTTAGTACCAATTGCCATTTTCCCAGAAGGCAAATCAACCAATGTCCAGACTTCTTGAAGCTTGAACTGCAACAACTCCTCTTGCATAGCTTCAACCCAACTTTCATCTTGTAAAGCTTTGTAAGCATTCTTGGGTTCCACTTGTGACAGAAAACAAGCAAACATACAATTCTGTAGGTCCTTGTGGCTTTTTCTATGATGAAGAGATTGAGAAAATAACCCTTGATCAACCAAATCTCTGAAACCTTTTGTTTTACTTCTTGTTTGAACAGCAGAATGAACATCTCCAATAATTTGCTCCTTTGGATGATTCTTGTGTATTCTGGTGGTTGGAGTAGGACTGATAGGAATTGCATTCTCCATATTGTTTAAGTAAGCCTCTGCACCAAACCCATCCAAAGCCTCATCATCAATATCTTCATAGATATTAACTAATCCAGGTATATCAGGATCATTTGGATAGTTAACATCATCAAAAGATCTTCCATCTGTGTCAGCAGTAGAAAATCTTGGTGCAGCAGTAGGATCAAAAGACTTAGCAGTAGTTTCTTTTGGCTTAGCAGCAAAATCAAAGTTACTACTACTAGTCTTGTTCTGCACTTCATCAGCAACTTGCGGTCCTTCATTAACCACCTTTTCAGCATTAGAAGGTTTATCCCCACCTTCTACATCTTTAAAAACAGCATCATCTTGTGAACTGTTGCCCTCTTTCTCTTTGGCCTTGAAAGTTTGATCAAACTTCCATTTCTCTATCAAGACAAACTCCTTTGCAGATTCATCCATCTTAGCTTTTGTACCTGCATTGGAATTATCTTGTGTACTTGCAGATATGTTAGTTGTACCTGCAATCACTGGCTCATAATTCATACTTTTGGTTAATGAATCAATGTCAAACAGCCATTCAGGTCCACTCCCTGCAACATTAGATATGGTTTCACTAAACCTAACATGCAGGTTTTCTTCTATATGCTTAGTTCTTTTATTGTATACTCTAAAAGCTTTACTATTGGTAGAGTATCCAACAAAGAAACCTTCATCTGCTTTCTCATCAAACTTGCCTAGGTTATCAATTGTATTTAAGATAGTAACAGGACACCCAAATGGTTTTAAGAAATCTATCATAGGTTTCCTACCATGCAACAATTCATAAGGGGTCTTGTTATGAGGCTTAACTACCTTACTCCTATTTTGCACAAAACAAGCAGTGTTAACTGCTTCAGCCCAAAAAGTAGTAGGTAATTTTGACTCAGACAACATAGTCCTAGCAGCCTCAATTAATGTCCTATTCCTCCTCTCAGCAACACCATTTTGTTGAGGAGTTCTAGCCACACTAAACTGTCTTAAAATACCTTTTTCAACACAGAACTGATTCATCACATTATTCTTAAACTCAGTTCCATTGTCACATCTGATTACCTTAACTTTGTGATTAACTAGGTTTTCTACTCTTGTTATGAAAGCCTTAAGGATACCAGAAGTCTCATCTTTGGTTGCTAGAAAGAAAACCCAAGTAAATCTACTATAGTCATCTTTGACAACTAGGCAATACATTTTCTTATTCAAACTTTTCACATAAGTTGGCCCAAATAGATCCATATGCAACATATATAAGGGCTCAGAAATAGAGTTCACCACTTTGGACTTACAAGAAGCTATGTGTTGCTTTCCCATCTGACAAGCAACACAGGTTTCAGGTTTTTCAAAAACTTTGAAGGTAAACCTCTGACAAGGTTTCCCTTGACCAATTTATTTATAGTTTTGAAATTTAAATGGCCAAGCCTTCTATGCCAAAGTTTGGATTCATCATTGGTGGCCTTTGCAAATAGACAAGTTAAATCTCTTTTGGGAATTATGTTCTTTATGTCCACACTGTATATATTGTCTGTTCTAGGGACTCTAAGTAGCACAGATTTATCATCAGGCAACTTAAAATCAGAAGATAAGACAAGACATTCAGTGTCTATAAAAAGAACAAAATTCTTTTTGTCACACATTTGTGAGACACTAAAAAGATTGAACTTAAGCCCTTTTACAAAGTATACCTTTTCAAAATCCAAATTTCCCTGTTCTAATAGTACCTTTACCAACAATCTTTCCACCTTTAGGATCATTACCAAAAGCAACATAGCCACCATCAAAAGCTTCAAAATATTCCAGGTTGCTTTGGTCTCCAGTCATATGTCCAGAGCATCCACTATCAAAAATGCATTTGTCCTTTAGCTCATCTTGTAGATTGCCCTGCACATAAAGTAAGAGAGTTAGTTTCTCTTGGGGACCCAAGCCATCACTGACTTGGATCTGCCTTGTGCATCAACATAATCAAATTTCTTCAAGTCCATTGATGCACTGCTGTGTCTGAGAACATGATCTAAAACCTTGATTTTAGGTTTCCAGACCCAGCAAGCTGAGGCCTTAACAGCATAAAAGTGATTTCCCACAACAGTGTCTGTAATTACTTTTGGCTCAGCAGTAGAAACTGCTTTTGCCTTAGCAGTAGAAACATCTGTTTTCATTTGATTAGGCCTTTTTGGTGCAGCAGTAGTAATTATCCTAGTAGCACCATTTCTTAGCAAAACTTCCCTAGGAACCATGTTTTTCTTAGGATGTGGGTGAGTCTTTTTAGCAAAATTTTTATGGTTCACCCTAGTGTGTTGGTTCCATACAGGTTTTTGATAGTAGTAACAATCTTCTTGAAGATGCTCAAAACTACCACAACTATAACAAGCCTTCTTAAGTAACTGGAAATCACCACCTAACTTTTGTGAAATTAGGCTGTTCCAATTTCTTTGGTTTCCTCTAGGAAAGTTATTAGTTTTCCTAGGATATTCTCTAGGTTTCTCATCAAATTCATCCATTTTCCTAGAGATACTACTACCTAGCACAGGTTTTATAAATTCAACATGTTTAGCTTTAGAGTCAACTGGTTTAGTAGTTTCTTCCTTTTTAGCCTTGGGTGTTGACTCAACCTGTTCATCTTCACTATCTGACACCCAATCTTCAATGATTAAGGTACCAGACAACTTCTTCTCTACCTTAGGTGCATAAGTTCTATCAGGTGTTTCATTATTTGATTCACTGGTTTCACCTACAGGTTTTGCATCTATCTCAGTAATGAAAGACAATTCCTTCCTAGGAGGTGCAAAGGCACTTTTGACTGGGGGAGCTACTTCATTGTACCCTAAGCCACTCCCTCTTCTCATTAATTGACTTTCAATTGACTAGGTCAGATGCAAATTTTTGTTTCTCTACCCTAACAACATGTTTCTCTTTCTCAGATAAGGCTATATCTTTAGCTTGTTCTGCTTCCTCTAGCCTTTTGTTTAGCACATTAATCTCACAATTTTTCTTAATAAGCTCACTTTCTAGAATATGAATTTTATCAGAATACTCTAGCTCATTTTGCTTAAGAAATTCAAGCCTATCTTCTACTGATTTTAGACCATATTTATACCCTAAGTTATCAAGTTTTAGTTTTTCAACTTCAACTCTTAAACTCTCATTCCTAGACTTTAGTTCCTCTACAATATCTAAGCATGATTTAAATGAACAAGTAGACTCATTAGATACCTCAGAGTCTGAACCAGATGATGAAGAAGCATAAGCCATCAAAGCAAAATTGTGTCCCTTCTGTCCTTCTTCAGCCATAAAAGCAGCATTTGGTCCTTCTTTAGCTTGATCACTCCAATCATACTCTCCCAAGCCATCACAAAAAACCAGAGCTGATGTAGTCTTGACCTCTTCAATAGGAACCTTCCTTACATTCTCTCTGTTCTTCTTGGGTGCTTTGCAATCCCTTGCAAAATGTCCCTTTCTCTGGCAGTTATAACACTCAACCTTGGACTTGTCAAACCCCACATTGGTTTGTCCTCTATACTTGAGTTCCCTACCAGTCTTCTTCAGAAATCTCCTAGCCCTCATTGTAAGCATGGCCATCTGCCACTTCAAATCAATCTCCTCAAGATCATCAGGATCTATTTGTTCCAAGTCCTGATTAGTAACAGAAGTACTTGTGGTGAGATCAACCAAAAAGGCATAAATAGCAGCATCACTGATGTTGTCACTATTTGTACTAGCAGCAGAACCAACAGCAGAAACTACATGCCCAGCAGCAGAATAGTTTTCTTGAGAGCTACTAGAACCCTTGTTGTTTGAGGACATAAATGCTAGGTTTTTTCCACTAGAAGATGAACTGGATGATCCCTTGACTTTAGATTCATACACCTTTAGATTATTGTACAAATCATCCAAAGTCATTGTATCAAAATCCTCCTTATTTCTCCAGACCACAGTATGCATGCTCCATTCAGATGATAAGCTTCTGATAAACTTGAGATTGATGTCTTCCTGAGGCACTGGAACCTTCATGAGTGCCAACTGACTAACCAACTTTTGAAGTCTATCATAAGTGGCATCAATGTTTTCAGAACTTGAGGCCACAAAAGTCTCAAATTGATGCTTCAATAAGTTCTTCCTTGACTTCTTTGTAGCTGCATTCACACCAAATCTGAGTTCAATGGCTTCCATCAAGGACTTAGCATTCTGAATGTTACTAAAACTCAATTGATATTCATTCGGTATCCCCATCAAAAGAATATTGTGAGTCTTTATCTCCAATCTCCTTTGAGCCTTCTCCTCATTAGTTTTAATGGGTAAAAGTGTCCCATCAGTAGCCTTAGCAGGTAAAGTGTCCCCATTCTGAATGACTTCTCACATGGAGTAGTCAAGCATCTTAATGTACTGCTGAATCCTCATCTTCCAGAGCTCATACTCACCAGGTTTGAGCATGGGTACCTTAGATGCAGTCACCATATGAGTAGTTTTAGATTCCATTGCTTCAGTTGATGATGAACAGATCTTAGTTAACAAAAATTCTTCTCGATATTAGTTTCTAGATCACAAGCTCTGATACCACTTGTTGATCCCAGTTGAGCTATTGATCTTGTTAATTATCGTAGATATAGATCTAAAACAATAGGTATAGAAACTGTTCTTGAATGATTATTAAGTACTATGCGGAATCTAATACTTAATCTTAAGAAGAATTATTAATGAACACAAACGAATTTTCAATAAACACTTCAATATATTAATGCGGTTACTCAAAAGTAACAGGGTTACAAAAACCTTGAAGTGATTCGACTTAGCAATAATACGTATGCTAAACTTTAACCCTAGATCCTCCTTTTATAGACTAAGGAGTCCTAGTCGGTTTACAATAGCTTTCTATACAAGAATAATCTTTTCGTATCTATTCTATAATTATCCAAACATACTATACATAGTTATCTAATAAGCAGCAGAATACTAACTCTAGCAGTAGTATCTTTGATGCCTAGCAGTAGTATCCACTTAGCTTATTTTCTTGATCTCTTCAGTAACTCCAGCAGTAGAATACATACACTAGCAGTAGAATGATTAAGCCCAGCAGTAGAATCATACTTCGTGTATTTTCCATTTAGCACAATAAGAAGTAGTATCCATTCTGAGAAGCAGCATCTCAAAACCCAACATCATGTATTACCAAATCACCAACTTTCATAAGTACTCTTTTCACTTGATTTTCTTCATTCCTCGTTTTTGCTTGCTGAATCATCAGATGGTTCATGGAAGGTGGATCACTCGGGAATGAGATATGATGTTAAATGTGACTAATTAATGGGTTCCATTAATTTATAGAAAAGTGAATATTGAGGATTTTGAAGATATGGGTGATCATTCATGAAATGACGATAAAAACGAGTTAGAAGCATTCCATATGGTATTAGTTTGTTTCTTTTATCTTTGAGGTGTATGATTCATTTAGCGAAGAAGTAAGCGAGATTGTAAGGTTGTTGATTTAGAATGCAGTAGAGCATGTGAGCACAACAAGCAGGTAAATACTCATGATCTTTGGCTAGAATCAGAACATTTTCACGAAAGATGAGTGCCATGGGTTGTAAGAAATAGCGGAGTTCAATCATACGTATTCTATTGGGGTGTCGTGTTGAGTTACGGAGAAAACTGATCAATTCTCCTAGGGAAGGGATGTATGTAGAGTATGGTCCATGTTCCTCTTATTTAAGAGAATCAAGAGCAATTTTTTGGTATAGGCATATTGCCCATGATTTGGAAGACCAAGGATTTGAGTAAATTGTTCTATGGGAAAGAGAAATTTATAGCTTTGTATGCAAAACCAAAGGGAAAGGGATTGATCCTCGGTACGTGCGATACTAATATCACGGACAAATTCTAGTACAAAACGTGGGCAAATTAGTTTGTCAATGGTGAGAAGTGATTCAAAACCTATGGCCCGAAAGGATCTCCTAGCTTCTTCATGAAAGGTTAAGTTTGGGTTGAGAACTCTTCCTTCCTGAACATAGCATGACTCAAGATTTTACCGTTTTTAAAATTTATTTGCTTTGAATACTTAGTGTGATTTCAACTAATGCAAATAACAAACAATAAATAACATTCAAGTAAAGAAATAAACTATCAAACCACAACACGATTGTTTATAGTGGTTCGGTCTATAAGGACTCTCTTTCTTGCCCTACTCCACTCCCCGAGTCTCTAACTCGAGAGTTTTTCTTTACTAAGAAACAAGCTCCCTTCTCGGCGGAGAAAACCTTTACAAACGTTGCTTACACTTTTTTCGGTACAAAGCTAAATACCGAGTTCTTTTACAAGGGTAAAACCACTCCCGTTACTCTATGTATTTTGAGGACTAAAATACTAACCGATCACTACAGAGGTGTTATGATTGTTTGGTACAAACAATAATGTGTGAAAAACAATAATTCACACAGTAACTAACTAACAAGTCTTGCAACGCTTTGTTGAAGCTTGCGATGCTTTGATCTTCTTGCTACAAAGAAATATCACTTAAAATGAAATATGAAATATGAATGGGTTAGATATGAATGAATGAATGTATTATGTTGTTTATGCTTATGAGTGATGAGAAAACATGAATATGTGGCTTTCTATTTATAGGCCAACTGCCTCAACAAGCCACGGATAGGACGGATCCAAAATAAGGGATCCGTCCTTGTACCTGTTTGGTTCCGTGGGAACCTGACAGGATATATTCAAAAATATTAACCAAATCTAACCAAGATATTTCCGTATATTTCCATTGAGTAAGGATCCAAACAAGATATTCATATGATCTTCAAAATCTTCTAAAGATTTCAAAGTGATCCATGCCATGATGTCATGATACATTTCCATTTTAAGATTAAAATGTATATGAAAGTAAACTTGTAAAATGTATATGAAAGTGAATATGTAACATGTATATACTAGTTAGATGATGTTTTGTGTTTATGAGAGACTGGAACCCTAATTTAGAGAGGGTTTTGTTTTTGATCGTTCTTGATGTAGTGAGAGGGAAAGATTGTTGTTTGTTTATGTTTGAAGAAAAAAAAACGTGGGCTGTCATCTGATGTGCCGGTTCTGCTGGATCCTTTGAAAAAGGGATCCGGTAGGTTATAATAGAAGGATCCGGCAAGACAATCGAAAAACAAGGATGGTGTTTGGTGTATTAGTTTGTTTTATCGTTGATTATAATTAATGTTCCTAAGTAAGAAACAAAAGATTAGAGAATTAATTTTGAATGATTTGGACGATGTTTGGAAGCGACATATTAGAATAAAGATCGCAACGAGAAATAAGTTTCAGAAGTGAGAGTTTGAGTAGTTTTGAGATGAGAAGAGGAAACGTACGATAGACCGTATTTTTGTTGTCTTTATTACTTCTTTTGATGAGGTGGTAGTAAGAAAGTTGGTCGTAAGAATGAGGAATTTTTTATGGATGAAATACTAATTTTTCATTTTAGTGTTCATGGCAAAGAGTTAAGTTAATATAAGTTTGACGTGATATATTTTAAGGTTAGAATGAGTGTTTATGAGTTTGAGATGATGATCAAGACTTGAAAGACTTTTTCTTGTGTCGACTTGACCCTTTTTAGTTAATGTTGATTGTGAATGCATTTTGAGAAAGACAGGAATTATGGAATATAATTCCTTATAGTTTGAAAGATTGGTGAAGAGAGACTTTTTGAAAGTTGTGATTTAGATTAAAAATTTTGTGTTGATATGACTCTTTTAACAACAATGTTCAAAAGAATTTTGAAGAACAAAACAAGTAAGCACAAGTATATCAAGTAATTGTGTACCAGATAAATCAACACTTTTAATCACAAACAAATAATCACTTAAAAAGAAAAAACAAACATACCTTTGCCCTATTATTCTTAAGGGTGAGAATACTCCTAGATAAGCAATACTTCAAGAGCTTTAAAAGAGCTTTCCAACATGAAGATTTCTACAAGGAGGTATGTTAGAAACACTTAAATATTATAACAATTTTATCAATATCCAAGTATAGATAGTGTTATTATTTTTGTAAAAATGAGTTAGATGTCAACTTTTACAAAAGGTTTTTCCTTCGTTGTAGTTTTCAAAACATACACGGATCGTATCAAGTTTTTAAAGTATAATATACTCTAAGAAACTTGGTAACGAAGCTCTGATGCCAATTGTAGAAAACTAGAAGGGGGGGGGGTTGAATAGTTTTACCGATTAAAATCGCTTATTAAAACTTATAGATCGACTTATGTCAATCTAGTTTTGACGTGTTGGATATTGATAGAAATAAAAGCATATAAACTAAACTAGGAGATAGAGTTAGAGAGACACAACCACAACACAAGTATTTATAGTGGTTTAGCTACAAGGACACCTTCCTTGCCCTAATCCACTCCCCGAGTCACCTACTCGAGAGTTTGTTATCACTTCACAACACAAACTCCTTTCACATGGCGGAGAAGCCTTCACAACGTCGCTTACACTTTATCCGGTACAAAGCTAGATACCGGGTCTTTCACACAAGGTAGATCAAACCTTCGTCGCCTACACTTTATCCGGTACAAGGCTAGATACCGGGTCCTTAGCACGGCGGACCAAACCAACACACCCAATACAACTCGACTAAAAGATCCAACGTCCTTTTACACCTATCGACTCAACACATCTACAACACCCTTTGAGAAGAAAGAAAGAACAAGATTCACTTCTGTGATCTTGGAAGAGAAGAATCAAAGCAACCCATATCATGAGCTTGCATGTCTTCGAGAGGTTGTGATCTCGCCTTATGGAAGGAACCTAGAGAAACACAAAGAGAGACTACATGGAATGATCCTTGGATCTGAGGTTAGAGAGTTTAGAACATAGAGAGAAGTAATGTCTAAAAGGGGTGAGAGATAAGAGAGAAATGACTCACTATTTATAGGCAAAACTGCCTACTATTTACCCGGTTCCACCGAATCCCTTCCCAGAGGGATCCGGCTAGTGTAAACCGAGGGATCCGGGTAACTGGGTAAACCAGTCCGGATTTTGGGTTACAAACCGGGTTATGGGTTATGGGTTATGATCCATGGATAGATGATGTCATGCCTGATGTCAAAGAAATCTTGGGTCATGGGTCATGGACTTTGGGTTATGAACTTTGGGTCATGGATCATGGGTTTTACCCATTATGGATGTCATGCAATGGGTCATGGGTTATGGGTCAAGCTACATGGTTTATGGTTTATGGTTTATGGACTTGGTTTTGGGCCATAGATAGTCCAAGTGTTTACTAGCTTTTTCTTAACATGTATTTTATAAAAATGTAAGGGGTAGGTTACAACTGGTTGTGCCGAGTTTTTAGATGCTTTCCTGGTAAGCTTTGATTACTTCCTTAATTATTGTATATACCTTTATTTGACTTCCTAATATAAACCGTTTGCATTTAATACTAATCGTGTATTTCCTAACATAGACTACATTAACTTTCTTATCTTTTGCACCAATGTCCAGCAATTGGGAAGGTGTTACACTAATAAATACTTTCCTTCTCGTTTGCATTGAATACTTTGCAAACGCCCATTTCTTTCCAAACGTCCATTTCTGTTAAGTTTGTTCACTTTCAAGGTTGACCAAATTCAGATTTTCACTTTTCAAGGTCGACCCTTTTAGCTTTATATGTAGTTTAGATGAGTGTGTGATTTTGTAAGGTTTATTATTATTATTATTATTATTATTATTATTATTATTATTATTATTATTATTATTATTATTATTATTATTATTATTATTATTATATTTAAATCATGGTAAAGGGACTTGTCTTTTAAAATATGTTGATAGAAATAAAGGTTTACATAATTAGTAAAGGGCAATATAGTCTTTTTATATGGAGAATTAATCACATATTCTTCATTTTGAAAATTATTTATTACTCAAGTAACTTTACTATTACTAATGTGATTGATTTTTGTTGGTTTCATAGTTTTATATATAGACTACTCGTATTGTTCTTAAATGATTATTGACTGCGAGTTTTTATTAAAATTTTACGGGTCAGTAATCTTATAGTATTAGAAAAAGGAATATATTGCAGTCTGCTTGTCTATTGTATTTATAAGAAACTCTATGATGCCTCTTTTATAGACAGACTTCAAGTTAAAAAGAAAAAAACTATTTTCTTTCTAGAAAGCTACAATATTTATTTTTATTCAAATATTACTTTTGCTCTAAGTCACTGAGTCAAAGTGTATGTTGATGCAATATACTAGTAATTGATAGCATTGTTTCTTTTTTCTCTTGTAAATTTTACGAGTCTATAGTTATAAATTTTTTGTTTTTTTTTTTCACGAGCCTATAAGATTTTGTGAATTATGTTTGATGGTTTATGAACTTCACGGCTTTATAAGCAAAATTTAATGAGCACTTTTATTAATTATTTTTTCGATGTCCCTTTACTTTAACTAAACTTTAATATGCAACCTGAACGTGCAATGGTGAAATAACAATTCGTAAGAAGTGTGTTCTATAATTTTGAGTTTCCAAAAAAGGTGGTGTTATTGGTACACCCCCTGGTAGATAGTGAACCCCCCCCCCCCCCCCCCCCCCCTCCTCCCCCCTCTCTTTTACCTTACTTTGTGTAAGACTGTTTTTTATCGTTTTTGTATTTTTTTTTTCCATACTTTTAGTTCCGTAGCTTTATAATAAAAAAAAATTAAAAAAATTAGAAAAATAAAAGAAAAAAGAGAGGGGGGAGGGGGGTTGTTAAAATAACCAATTCCAAATTGTTTATTAATACAAAAAATAAAAATTAAAGAAGTGTGAGAGATGGAATAAATGGATAGTTTCTTATATTTCATGAAGAGAAAATTTCATATTTACTCAATTTACAAGTTTCTATATTTACTCAATTTAAAAATCATAATTTCATATTTACCTAAAAGACAAGTTTTTCAATATATAAATACAATGTTTTCAAAGAATATATTGAGATAATATGAAATTATGCTTTTAAATCGAGTAAATATGGAATTGCCCATTTTATGAAAAGATTGCTAAACTCTTTTTTTGGAAGTCAAAGAGGTACATCAATTTTTTTTCTCTTTGTTTCTATATTGAAAACTCAAACACAGTCAATTGATATTGACGGTGGAAAGTGGAAACCATATTCGATAAGAAAACATAACGTGGGAAGCAAGCGTAATTTTTAAAAATCTATATATACCCATATCCCTCGGTGTTTCTTCTCATTCATATTCATGCATATTGATCCCATATAATCTTATCGTAGAGTTTTCTTAAAAAAAGTTATTCATGGCAACATTGGTCGACAATCACAACATCAACAACAACAGAGACGAGCTTCGTACAATATTGTCATACATGCTTCCTAAGCCGTCATCTGATCAAGCCATGCCTCATCAACTTTTTCGATCAAGAAATAATGACAACACGTTTTGTGATATCAAGAACGATAAAAACCGTCCCACGCATGGTCGTCGTGATCCTCAATCTACTAAGAAAGAGAAAACTTTGTTGCCACATCAACTGGTTGGATCATGCAAGAATAATGATATCATGTTGCCTCATCAACGGTGTGGATCATTCAAGAAAGATATCAAGTTGCCTCATGAGTTTGGTTGCAACAATAAGGATCAAGAACTTGATGATAAGAAGATCTATGCTCCTGCTAAGATTAATTCTACTGCCAAGATAGATGATGAGAAACTCGTGAGTGGATCGAATAGGTTTACTATCTCAATAAAACTCAATGTGACTCAAGAAGACTTATCAAAGGATATTGAATTTCATGGGAATGTTGGAGGAACTTCATTCGAGTTGTCTGTGCGTACCAACGTTTAGAAGCTTAGGAATTAAACATGGGGTTTTGTTTTGTTAATTTTGTTAGGTTACTGCTGGAACCATGAGAGGATGCTAGTCATGGAAAGTAGTTGGTTATATTCTAGTTTTTCTAAAATTTGTAATGACATTGAATATATTATTTTTGTGAAGTAGCATACTACATGTCTCTTTGATGTGTTTGCCTATCTTTGTTCTTGATTTTATTGTCTAGCATATGTGGCAATTTCCATTTGTTAACTTATGATGGTACTAATCCGGTTATCAGGTTAAATATTGTTTGTAAATTGTAATGGTCCAACAAGTTAAGTGAAAAAAAAGAAGATTAACACAAGTTAGATGAAAGAAACTAGAATAAAAAGAAGCGAGTCCCGTACTGTACCAAAAACTCTTAAAAATCTGAACCCCCTATTTTACCACCTCTTTCTATAGTTGTTATGTTAGTAGCATATCACAAACAAGCAAATCATTAAGGAATTGGTAGTCTTATACATATAGTAAAATGCTCAGCCTTTAATTTATAAAGCTATCCATATTGGTTACAAATCATAAGTAATGTTTGAATAATTTCCTACTGCTGTAAAAGCAAGCAACTATAACTACAACTCCTAGTTATATGACCATCGGGGCATTTAAATTCATTTATGATCATCTTTGTGAAGATTGTGAAGAATATACAAGGAAGCAGAAGATAGAAATATACAAACAGAGTAGCTTAAAAGGTCCAAACCGGTCGTTATGGTCACCATTTTGCTCTTCTCAAACATCTTTACTAGAAGAATCATCACGATGACATGTCCAACTTTTGTCTTCAGTTCATCCAGCGAGCTGATCTTCATCCATTTAGGCCGTTCCTACAAGTCAATGGAATTATATTAGTTAGATCGCCATCAATCTAAAATTTTTATGTCCTATTTAAAAAGCATAGTCAACTTGAGATATTAGTTAACGTAAAACATGGGTTAGCGCGCGTATATATCCACACATAGACACATACGTATATGTACTGATAATATAGTGTAATATATGTAATTAGGAATTTCGTTGGAAGTAGAATAGAGCCTTACCCTCAACGCAAACATCCCAAACAAGGAAGAACCCTTGAGCGCGCGATCATCTGCTGGTGCTATATTATCAGGCGTATTACTGATGAATAATCCGTACAAACCCATTGCAAATATTAACATAACTGTTCCAGCTAAATAAACATCTGCATTAAGATTTGATCAACAGAAGTTTGTGAATACATTTACTCGAAAGTGACATTGATAGACTAACATTAGGATACCAGAATGTGAAATTGGTGGTAAATATGAATCATGACGATAAAGTAATATATAGAGATGATATGCATGACTCATCAATTGCTTCAACTAAGCGCATAACCATTTTCCCTGAAAGAACTCCTCTCATACAGCTCGTCCAGTAGATTTTATATGCATCAATGATATAAACACAACCCTGGGAAGATTTAAACAAGTCAGCATCATCAAGTTCATTCTTTAGCAAAGATATAATCAAGGCAAACGAAATATTAACATGTTTCGTATTGAGAAAATGATATGAGCTAGCTAGAACCAGTATGGTCACGAGTTACAAACTTATCAGTAATTAAAAAAAATGCCACAATCTTCACTTATAGTAATCAATAATTTTTATCAGAGACAGCTCTAAGGTCCATTAGTAAAATTACTCACCAAGCATTAACTGGGGTGGGGAGGAACTATAGTAATAATCAAAACACGCAATAATTGATCTAGTTTGTTCATAGATTGAAGTTTTAGAAAGGTTGCTAAGAATTACATGAATGAGTTAAAAGAGTTACATCTAGAAAGCACAGCAAGGAGCCTGCTAATGAGCCTGCAACAGCCAGGAGTGCTAAAAACCGGAAGTCAAATATCACCTGCTCATATAAAAATCAGGAAAACAACAATCAGTAACGTATGATCCATAGGCAGTTGCGACGAATTGTGTTCTACAATTTGTATAACACAACAGGCTCATTAACATTTGTTCACTGATATGGTGGAAGTAATAAAGCTAAAAACAGTTATAGCTTTGCTACTTGATCTAAGATATGATACACACAGTTATAGATTCCAAGTTATAAAGTGTTCCAGAAATAAAAATTATATAGTTCTAACTAGCCAAAGTTTTCTGCTAGAACCGACAAGTTTGTTCCAGATGAAAGGAAATAACAAGTGAACAAAACAAAATTATTCAACCAATCAATGTTCTTTTCAAATAATTTAGAAGATTTACTCTTTGAGATAATGCTTCATTAAATTTGTGGTGCAGGGAGAATACTTCCATAATATACTCATCTACTTTTCGGTCTGTGGGAATTTATATAACTTCCCTGAAAGAACTCCTCTCATACAGCTCGTCCAGTAGATTTTATATGCATCAACTATATAAGTACATATTGTTGGTTTTTGTGAATCATAAAATACTATAAACACATAACCATATAGATCACGCAGCGGATTGGATCATAAACATATAATTAAATAACTAAAAGAAAACGTACCTTATTTGATTCCTAGCAAGAACAAGGAATCGGATCTCCAAGAACAAGTTATATAAACCCTAATAGGGAATATATATGGATCGAACACAAGGTAACACACAACCTAAAATAAGGTTGTTACTCGTTCTTGTACACACGTAATCTAGCGTTCCAATGGGAAAAGCTAGGTTCAAGAATCACAAAAAACCAAACACTTTAATGCTACACTTGATCGCCAAATCCTAGTGGATTTAAAAAATGGGTCGAACAAGATTTAGCAAGAGGAAGAGAAAGAAGAGAAGTTTGGCTATTAGGGATTCAAGATTAGGTGTAAACCAAATACAAGTGAATTGTATTTATAGGCAAAACCTAAATCCCAAAACTTGTTCCCTAAGCCATCAAAATCCGGCCCCCCTAGCCCATGAGGGTTTCGGCCGACCCAACCCACACACATGGGTTCTAGATCCTTCTAAGTCCCTTTTGCACAATTAGTCCTTTAACGGTCGTTATCTCTAACCCCGTTAAGTCCTAACTGTCGTTAAGTATTTTGTTTGTGAAATGAATAAATAAATACATAAAATATATTTAATTATTCAACCATTGGAACTCTCACGTTATTGTGTGCAATCCCGAGTCTCGGGTTCGAAACCGGACATACGTATATTAATATTTATACATTAAACTCTAACAGCTCCCACTTGGATAAACATTAATATAGTAATGACATGGGCTAGTCTAGCTTAACAGATCCCAATGCCCCCAGCTCGATCCGAGTATGGTTTTCCTGGAAAAACCACGTGATGATTTAATCATCATACTTATCCTTTTGTTGCTAACACCGCGTTAATTTGGATATGGATCTTTGTCATTCCATAATTAACAGTAGTTTCTCGTTTATACATAATTGAACAAGATTACCAAAACATCTGAACGTCTTCCAGATAGATTTTGGGCGTGCGCACGCAAACATCTTGTTAATCTTACGAGTGGCCAAGCAGTATTAAACTTCAACACAAAGTTGAAGGAACAAATCCTTTATTGACTGCGAGCATAACCCTCGAACTTCGCATCATTTCTGAAAATAGCCCTTATAACTACCTTTTACGTATAGCGTTAGACTATCTCACAAAAAATGAGCTACATCCTCAGCAATTATCTGGCATCTCAAGTCTGAGGATAAATATTCATGATATACTTGATGACTATGATCCATAAAGTATAATCATGTGGTTGGGATAAGTCCTATATTCAATTTATCCAATATTGAATATCATGTGACATTGGTGTCTCAACCTTACAGTACATTCTACCAATCCTGACATTTGTCTTAGTTCAATAATATTCCCATATTATTAATTGACAACGGACTATTTAGAATAAATAAATTATTCACGGATTTAAACATGCAAATATAGGACACAAATATTAATAATGGTAATAAACGTTATCCGCACTTTATTTCATTAAAATAATAATTGTTTACACGTCCCTATCGAAATACTAATCCAACAGATTTACATGAAACTATCTGCTAAACGAAGACCAATACCCTGAGCATGACGATTAAACGTCTCCTTAGGTAATGCCTTCGTGAAAGGATCAGCCAGATTGTCATCTGTGTGAACTTTGAGTACTTTTATTTCACCATCATCGACTTGTTTTCGAACATAGTGATACTTTCTTTTAAAGTGTCTGGCGCCTTTCATAACTCCAGGTTCATTGGCGAATGTGATTGCAGCATAGTTTTCGCAATACACATTTATAGGTAATTCTATTGAAGGCATCACTCCAAGATCCTTAATGAATTTCCTTATCCAAACAGCTTCTTGTGCTGCTTCCGATGCAGCAATGTACTCAGCTTCTGTAGCAGACATGGCTGTTGTACTCTGCTTCTTACTCTTCCAGTCCACAGTTCCTCCATTTATGACAAAAACGTAACCCGTCTGAGACTTCGTATCATCTTTATCAGTCTGAAAGGACGCATCGCAGAAACCTGTAACATTCAGTTCTGCGTCTGGATTTCCCCCGAAAACAAGAAACATGTCTTTAGTATTCCTTAAATACTTAAGTATGTTCTTAACAGCATGCCAGTGATCTTTCCCTGGATTCTGCTGATAACGACTGGTCAAATTTTGAGCGAACGCCACATCTGGCCTTGTACATCTAACTGCATACATGATAGATCCTACTGCCGAGGCATACGGAACTTTCTTCATGTATGCGACCTCTTCAGGTGTAGAAGCACACATTTCGCTGCATAAGCCATGTTCCACTTGCATGGGCAAATATCCCTTCTTGGAATTTTGCATATTGAATCTCTTCAATATTTTATCCATGTAAGCACTTTGGCTTAATCCGATTAACCGTTTAGATCTGTCTCTATAGATCTTGATTCCAAGGATATACGCTGCTTCTCCTAAATCCTTCATGGAAAAACAATCACATAGATAATTCTTAACTTCATCAAGACTCGGTATGTGATTTCCCATGATTAATATGTCATCGACATATAGGACAAGAAAAGTAGTGTTACTCCCACTAACTTTGTGGTATACACATGGCTCATCTAAATTTTGAGTAAATCTAAACTTCTTGATTTCCTCATCAAATTTCTTATTCCATTGCCTGGATGCTTGCTTCAATCCATAAATAGATCTTTGAAGTTTGCATACACGCTCAGGAAATTGTGGATTCACAAACCCCTCAGGTTGCGCCATATAGATATCTTCATCTAGGCGACCATTCAGAAAGGCGGTTTTGACATCCATCTGCCAAATCTCATAGTCATAGTAGGCAGCTATGGCTATAAGAATCCTAATAGCTCTAATGTTGGCCACAGGAGAAAATGTCTCCTCATAGTCAACACCGTATGTTTGGGTAAAGCCTTTAGCCACCAAACGAGCTTTGTAGGTGTGTACGTTGCCATCCATGTCAGTCTTTTTCTTGAAGAGTCACTTACACCCAACTACCTTAGCATTGGGTGGAAGGTCTACTTCAATCCAAACTTTATTGTCTTTCATGGATTGCATTTCCCCATCCATGGCTACCTGCCATTTATCCCTTTCAGGACTATTAATGGCAGCCCTATAACTAGTTGGCTCATCAATGTAATCCAATAGCATAGTTTCCTCATCATCTACGTTTAAACATAGACGTTCAGGAGCCTTTGTAGATCTTGAAGACCTACGAACGGGTACCACTTCCACTTCAGGTGGAGGACCTAAACTTTCAGGTTCCATAGGAAGTGTGTTAGTGTTCTCAGAAGGTGACACATCTTCTTGATCACTTTCAAGATCATATACTCTCCCACTAAATTCTTGAGTCAAGAAACTCTCCTCAAGGAATTCACCATATCTAGCCACAATGACTTTATTTTCTGGTGGGAAGTAAAAGTAGTAACCCCTTGTTTCCTTAGGGTATCCTACGAAGATGCACTTAACAGATCTTTGTTAGAGCTTGTCAGGTGAGTCACATTTAACAAACGCCTCACAACCCCAGATCTTTAAGTAAGACAAGTTGGGAGCTTTTCCAGTCCATAATTCATATGGAGTCTTATCAACCTTCTTAGTTGGAACCATATTAAGTATACGAACAACACTTTCAAGAGCATAGTCCCAAAAGGATAAGGGAAGAGTTGTAAGATTAAACATAGATCGTACCATGTCAAGCAATGTACGATTTCTCCTTTCAGATACACCATTTTGTTGTGGAGTATAAGGAGAAGTGAGTTGTTGGACAATGCCACACTCAGCTAGATAATCTTTGAACTCTTGGCTCAAATACTCACCACCACGATCGGATCAAAGAGCCTTAATCTTCTTACCAAGTTGTAATTCTACTTCACTTTTAAAAACCTTTAATGTCTCAAAGACTTCATGTTTTTGTTTAAGTAAATAAACACAACCATAACGACTATAGTCATCCGTAAAGGTTAGGAAGTAGGTAGCACCGCGTTTCGACACGTGTCTAAGTGGACCACACACATCCGTGTGTATCAATCCAAGTAGATCCGAAGCCTTTTCCATATTGCTATGGAAAGGTTTCTTCGTCATCTTCCCAGATATGCAAGATTCGCATTTATCAACTGAATCATCATTGATATTAGGTAAACGCCCATCACTTAGCAGCTTTTCCATGCGTTTCTTGCCTATGTGGGCAAGGCGACAATGCCATAAATAAGACGAGTCCAAGTTAGACTTGACTCTCTTATTTCCGATGCTATACATAGAATTATTTCTATTGGATACATGGTTATCCATGTCAATTTCAAACACACCATTTAATGGAATAGCATTAAAGTAAAAAACAGAATTTAAAGAAACAGAAATTCCATTATCATTAAAAGTATGCTTAAAACCCAAATCCAATAACAAAGAAACTGAAACGACACCTCTAACAATAGAAGGTGCGCAATGACAATTGTTTAACACTAAAATTAAACCAGAAGGTAAAACTAGCTCAAAAGTCCCTATGGCTTCTACTGCTGCACATATTCCATTTCCCACGTACAAGTAGCATTCCCCATAGTTCAGCTTCTTCGCTCCTCTAAGCCCCTGCCATGTATTACAAATGTGAGTACCACATCTTGTATCATATATCCAAGCATTTTGCTTACGAGGAAAAGAAAACAATTCAACCATAAAAATACCTGAAGTGCTGGCGCCCTGCCCAACCTTGGCATTCTTATTCTTGCGACACTCCTCAAGTAGCAATGGACAGTCCCTCTTCCAATGTCCATGAGTATTGCAGTGGTGACAAGCAGCCATATCCTTTTTAGAATGATCCTTCTTGGGAGGAGGATTCTGCTTCTTTGGCTTTTGCTGATAAGTCACAATCTGCTTGCCCTTGTCAACTTTGCCCTTTCCTTTCTTGTTCACATGTTTCGGTTTACCGGGCTTAGCTACCCTACCACCTCTAATTGCCATAACAATAGGTGTAGGAGCTTTCTTAGTGAGTCCCTTCTCATGTTCAATGAGCATTGCATGCAATTCAGAAAATGTCTTCCCCGTGCAATGCATGTTAAAGTTGCGCACGAAGTCACCATACAATTCCTCATTGAGGGATTTGTTGATGAGGCCAACTTTAACGTCTTCCACATACCCGCAATCAAGTGCATCTAATTGGTCAAGATAACCTTTCATTTCAAGCACATGAGTACTTACGGGTGTTGTTGCTTCCTGCTTGCACTTGCCTAAGTTGTCAAGTACATCGTACAATTCAGCCATGGGAGGTTTCTGAAACATACGTGTCAGTTCCTCAATCATGTTTTTCGGGCCATATTTCTCAAACTGTTTTACCAGTTGAGTGTCCATTCCCGATAGCATTAGACAAGCCGCATCATTGTGCTTGTCATAAGCTTCATTGAACTCCCTAAGTATTTCATTAGGCGAGTTAGCAGGAGGAGCAACCGGAAGGTCCTCAGTAAGACATTCATAACGTTTGGCAATCCTAAGAACAAGCCTTAGATTGCGATACCAATCGTTAAAATTCTTAGTCCCAGTCAATTTCTCTTTTTCAAGCATCATCTTGAAACAAGAGGTTAAGTTTGACGAGTTTCCGGGTTGGGCCATTTCTACAGAAAAAAGTTACAAAAGTTAGTACTTTCGATAATAAACATTTCAAGAAAATTAAACACCCATTGGTTAAAGAACCATTTAATTTTCACTGAAAACTAGGATCCTAATTGACGTCGTTTCATTACATCAGCTAAGGCTGCTAGCAATGAAAGTACTCAACAAGGTACGGGATCACCCAATTGCCAATTTTCAATTGCAATTCCTAGAAATCATGGGACTTACATTATATTGCCAACCTCGGTTGCAAAATGTAAGCATGTTTCATCCCCAAATCTTTATGCCTTGACGCCGTTTCATTACATCAGCTGAGGCTGCTAGTAATGAAAGTGCTCAATTAAGTTAACCAATTTAGAAACGTGTAAATTGACGCCGTTCCATCACATCAGCTGAGGCTGCTAGTAATGGAAGTGCTCAATTTACCCCTATTGACTTCATTCTTTGAATCATCACATCAGCTGAGGCTGCTAGTAATGATAGAATGTCATCTTAGGTGTTTCCATGTTAATTGGTCGGCATATTACTTAAATTTTTAGGGTAATAAATTTTGATGTGTAAAATCAAAAAAAATATGTACAAAGATGTCATGCATTCATCTTTGTATCATATATGTTTTCAAAAACAAAACGTTTACTCATTCGTAGCTCAAATCATCAAAGTTTTTAATTGAGGCGTTGAGCAAATTACAATATTGCCTTAAGATGCTTCGTACTTTTTCATGGTGTACTTGGTAAGTCTATTATTGACGCGCAGGCGAGCGGAGGGACGACAACCGCCGAAGCTGGTTAAAACCGTGCCCCTCTAAGGTCACAATTTAATGTGAACCAACCTTAAACCCACTTTATAGTTTGTCAATAATAGGTCCGCCGCTTCGACCACTTTTGTACAGTCGCAATCAATCAACTAAAAAAATATGATTTTCTTACTAAAACAATTTTATGTAGTAATTTATTAATTGCTAGTCTCGCCTTGGAGCAAATTACCGTGCGAAGCGAACCACTATCGGCACATAAGACTTGGCAATAAATAAAATTACTACAAAAGGTTTCATAGTTATTAGTCTTATTTTTTTTATTTGAAAATTACCCTCTTTTGTAGTTACAATCCATCATAATATTAAACACAAAAGATCAAGTAATTACAAAAAATAAATAAACACATAATAACAAATATATGATCATCCACGATATCATATAGCCACATGCAAACCTTTTTCAATAAATCCTAATATTAATTCTATGTGTAATTTTAAATGTATGTAATTAACAAAACTCCCATTGGTTTTCGAGCTCATTGTGCCCAATGGTCCACAGACGCCAAATAACTTGGCCGCGTAAGTTTTGGTTAATTAGATACCACATTGCACATAACTTATTAATTAATATATATTGAGGTCTTCCCCAATTTAAGATTTATTATACAAATCATGTAGCAAATAATTCAATCAAACATACAAATCATACCATGACAAAATATGCAAGATTTTGTCATGGATCCCATATTGATCACATAATCATGTAGTCCATATTATCATGTCAATATTATTATTAGTACGTTTTCTAATTAATGACATCACATAAGGTATTCATTAATTAGTCCTAAAAATTGCATGCAATCCTAGGGTTTCTACAAGTTTTAATTAAAAAACCTAAAACCCTAATTTTTATATATGAGTGTCGACCCATATTAGGGTTTATAATAAAAAAAAATAAAACAAAACAAACCCTAGACTATTAATTGCATGTTATCTCTACAAGATTCAATTTTTAGGGTTTTAGTAATTAATTACATGTTTAAAACGAGGCTCTTGATGCCACTGTTGATTTTTGTGAATCATAAAATACTATAAACACATAACCATATAGATCACGCAGCGGATTGGATCATAAACATATAATTAAATAATTAAAAGAAAACGTACCTTATTTGATTCCTAGCAAGAACAAGGAATCGGATCTCCAAGAACAAGTTATATAAACCCTAATAGGGAATATATATGGATCAAACACAAGGTAACACACAACCTAAAATAAGGTTGTTACTCGTTCTTGTACACACGTAATCTAGCGTTCCAATGGGAAAAGCTAGGTTCAAGAATCACAAACAACCAAACACTTTAATGCTACACTTGATCGCCAAATCCTAGTGGATTTTAAAAATGGGTCGAACAAGATTTAGCAAGAGGAAGAGAAAGAAGAGAAGTTTGGCTATTAGGGATTCAAGATTAGGTGTAAACCAAATACAAGTGAATTGTATTTATAGGCAAAACCTAAATCCCAAAACTTGTTCCCTAAGCCATCAAAATCCGGCCCCCTAGCCCATGAGGGTTTCGGCCGACCCTACCCACACACATGGGTTCTAGATCCTTCTAGGTCCCTTTTGCACAATTAGTCCTTTAACGGTCGTTATCTCTAACCCCGTTAAGTCCTAACTGTCGTTAAGTATTTTGTTTGTGAAATGAATAAATAAATACATAAAATATATTTAATTATTCAACCATTGGAACTCTCACGTTATTGTGTGCAATTCCGAGTCTCGGGTTCGAAACCGGACATACGTATATTAATATTTATACATTAAACTCTAACAATAAGTACATATTGTTGGAATTTAAATAGCATGATACACATCTAAATAAATAAACACATCAAGAGTATGTAGCGGAAGCAAGATCTTTATTTAACACGTATAGAGAATTACCGAATAATAAATAAGTTACATACCTTTTGTTCTTCTCTTCTCTTCACTTGATTAACAAATAGGATTAACGTGCAACCCCTTACCATTTTGTTTCACAATCCAAGATGAACAACTAAAGTAAGTTGTTACCGAACTCTTGTACACACGTACTATAACCGATCAAGTAATGATGCTAGTGATTGAACACAATTAAAACCAAAACAATTTTGCTACACAAAAAAGTATGGATCGACACTATGGAATAGTGGTCGACCGGTTTTGTTGAACAAGAAGAGAAAACACAATCTTTAGGGTTATAGCAATGCATAAGGTAACAAAACAAATAACCCTTGATTTGTATTTATAGGCAATACCTAGCTTGGAGCCAAAGTTACCAACCGAATGGGTTTAGCACCCATGGGCCGATCAGCCTCCACCCATTGGATGGGTTTCTAGATCCTTCCAATCCTCTTTTTCACTAATAGTCCTTTAACTATTAACTTAACGGTCATTAGTCAATTCCGTTAATTACTTAACGTCTGTTATGTATCATTTCGTGTCCAAATAATTAATACACATAATAAATACATATATTAATTATTTACTTGATCATTCATACATAAAGTGTGCAATCCCTCGGTCCCGTGTTCGAATCTAGACATACACGTTTAATATTTTTCCATTAACTCTAACAGCTCCCACTTGGAAATCTATTAAAAGTGTAATGACATTGGTTAGCGTCTAGCAACACGCCAATGCCCCTAGAACAACTCGGGTGGTGGTCTCCTGGAAAAACCACTTGATGATAACTCATCATACTTATCCTTTTGTTTCTAATACCACATTAATAAAGATATGGATCTAAGTCATTCTTTATTAATAATTCTGTTTCTCGTTATTTATGATTAAATAAGATTACCAAATCTTCTGAATCATTAGGGGAGACTTTGGGTGTGGCCACACAAATATCTTATTAATCCTACGAGGGGCCCAGCAGTATTAAACTTCAAATAAATTTGAAAGAACATATTCTATCTTGACTATGAGCATAACTCATGCACTTCGCAACACTTCCAAAAACAATCCGTATTGCTACCAGTTACGTATAGCGTTAAATTGAATTACAAAAATGCACTACATGCATGACGGTTATCTGGTATCTCAAGTCTGAGGATAACTATATAGACATGATTTACTTAATGACAAGATCCATAAAGTAAACTCATGAAGTCGGGATAAGTCCTATATTCAAATCTTTGAATATCATGTGAAATTGGTATCTCAACACATCAATATACCTTCAAGTATATTCTACCAATACTCACATTTGTCTTTATTTAATGATATTCTCATATCATTAATCGACAACGGACAGTTTAGAATATATAAATATATTCATGGATATAAACATGCAAATATAGGATATATTATTAAGATAATGATAAATAAACATAATACCGTATTTTATTTCATTAAAATAATAACTGTTTTACAACATCCCATTATCCAAATACTAATCACAGATATGCATGAAACTATCAGCTAAACGAAGTCCTATGCCTTCAGAAAGTTGTTTAAGCTTTCCACCAGGTAGAGCCTTCGTTAATGGATCTGCTAAGTTGTCATCTGTGTGAACTTTGAGTAATTCGATCTCGCCTATCTCCACTTGTTCTCTAACATAGTGGTACCGGATCGGGAAATGTCTGGTGCCCTTCATGATTCCAGGCTCATTAGCAAATGTAATTGCGGCATAACTCCAAGCCCTGAAACGAACTTCCTAATCCAGACTGCTTCCATTGCGGCTTCTGAGGCAGCAATATACTCACTTTCTGTTGCAGACATCGCTATAGTACTCTGCTTCTTGCTCTTCCAATCCACTGCACCTCCATTGACGACAAAGACATAACCCGTCTGCGACTTCGTATCATCTTTATCACACTTCCAGGATGCATCGCAGTAACCTGTAACACACAGTTCTGCTTCTGGATTTCCCCCGTACACTAAAAACATTTCTCTCGTAGATCTTAAATACTTGAGAATATGTTTCACAGCAGTCCAGTGGAGTTCACCTGGATTCTGCTAATAACGACTGGTAATGTTTTGAGCAAATGCCACATCGGGCCTTGTACATCGAACCGCATACATAATCGATCCCACAGCCGAAGCATAAGGGATTCTCTTCATGCGTTCCACCTCTTCAGGTGTTGAAGCACAAGCTTTGCTACTCAAGCCATGTTCTACTTGCATTGGCAAAAATCCCTTCTTAGAATTTTGCATATTGAATCTCTTCAATATCTTATCAATGTAAGCACTTTGGCTTAAACCAATCAACCGCCTAGATCTATCTCTGTAGATCTTGATTCCTAGAATGTATGCTGCTTCTCCTAGATCTTTCATGGAAAAACACTTCCCAAGATAGGCTTTCACCTCATGTAAACTTGGAATGTTTTTACCCATGATCAATATGTCATCAACATATAGAACTAGGAAAATAACATCACTCCCACTAGCTTTGTGGTATACACACGGCTCATCAAGATTTTGAGTAAATCCAAATCTTTTGATTTCCTCATCAAATCTTTTATTCCATTGACGTGATGCCTGCTTCAATCCATAAATGGATCTTTGAAGCTTGCATACACGGTCAGGGAATTCTGGATTCACAAACCCCTCAGGCTGTGCCATATAGATATCTTCATCTAGGCGACCATTCAAGAAGGCGGTTTTGACATCCATCTGCCAAATCTCATAGTCATAGTGTGTAGCTATGGCTATAAGAATCCTAATAGCTCTAATGTCAGCTACAGGAGAAAAGGTCTCCTCATAGTCAACACCATATGTTTGGGTAAAGCCTTTAGCCACCAAACGAGCTTTATAGGTGTGTACATTGCCATCCATGTCCATTTTCTTTTTGAAGAGCCACTTACTCCCAACAACCTTAGCATTGGGAGGAAGGTCTACTTCAATCCAGAATTCATTGTCTCTCATGGATTGCATTTCCCCATTCATAGTAACCTGCCATTTATCCTTCTCATGACTATTAATGGCAGCTCTATAACTGGTAGGTTCATTAAGATCCCCTAGTATAGTTTCCTCGCACTCTACGTTTAAACATAGACGTTCAGGAGCTTTTACAGATCTTGAAGATCTGTGAATGGGAACCACTTCAACTTCAAGTGGAGGACCTAGACTTTCAGGTTCCACAGGAAGTGTGCTAGTGTTTTCAGAAGGTGACGTATCTTCTTGATCACTTTCAAGATCATAAACTCTCCCACTGAATTCTTGAGATATGAGATTCTCCTCAAGGAATTCTCCATACCTAGCCACAATGACTTTATTCTCTGGTGGGAAGTAAAAGTAGTAACCCCTTGTTTCCTTAGGGTATCCTATGAAGATACACTTAACAGATCTTTGTTGGAGTTTATCTGGTGAGTCACGCTTAACAAACGCCTCACAACCCCAGACCTTTAAGTAAGACAAGTTGGGAGCTTTTCCAGTCCATAATTCATATGGAGTCTTATCAACCTTCTTAGTTGGAACCATATTTAATATGCGAACAACACTTTCAAGGGCATAGTCCCAAAAGGATAAGGGAAGAGTTGTCAGATTAAACATAGATCGTACCATATCAAGCAACGTATGATTTCTCCTTTCAGATACACCATTTTGCTGTGGAGTATAAGGAGATGTGAGTTGCTGGACAATTCCACACTCAGCTAGATAATCTTTAAACTCTTGGCTTAAATATTCACCACCTCTATCGGATCGAAGAGCCTTAATCTTCTTACCGAGTTGTAATTCTACTTCACTTTTAAAAACCTTGAATGTCTCAAAGACTTCATGTTTATTTGTAAGTAAATAAACACAACCATAACGACTATAGTCATCCGTAAAGGTTAGGAAGTAGCTAGCACCACATTTTGACACATGTCTAAGTGGACCACACACATCAGTGTGTATAATTCCAAGTAGATCTGTAGCCCTTTCCACTTGATGTGAAAAAGGTTTCCTTGTCATCTTCCCAGATATGCAAGATTCGCATTTATCAAATGAATCATCATTGATATTTTGCAAAAGCCCATCATGTTGCAGCTTTCCATGCGTTTCTTGCCAATATGAGCAAGACGACAGTGCCAAAGATAAGATGAATCCAAGTTAGACTTGATTCTCTTATTGCCAATGCTATACACATAATTATTTCCATTGGACACATGATTCTCCATGTCAATTTCAAACACACCATTTATTGGAATTGCATTAAAGTAAAAAACATTATTTAAAGAAACCGAAATTCCATTATCATTAAATGTGTGAACGAAACCATTATCCTTTAACAAAGAAACTGAAACAACACCTCTAATAATAGACGGTGCATAATGACAATTATTCAAAACTAGTATTAATCCCGAAGGTAAAACTAAATCGAATGTCCCTATGGCTTCAACTGCTGCACGTATGCCATTGCCCACGTACAAGTAGCTTTCTCCATAGTTCAGCTTCTTCGCTCCTCTAAGCCCCTGCGATGTATTACAAATGTGAGTACCACATCCTGTATCATATATCCAGGCATTTTGCTTACGAGGAAAAGAAAATAATTCAATCATAAAAATACCTGAAGTGCTCGCGCCATTTGCAGCCTTGGCATTTTTATTCTTGCGACACTCCTCTAGTAGCAATGGACAATCCCTCTTTCCAATGTCCAGGAGTGTTGCAGTGGTGACAAGCAGCCATATCCTTCTTGGGATAATCCTTCTTCATAGGAGGATTCTGCTTCTTAGGCTTCTGCTGATGGATCACAACCTGTTTTCCCTTGTCAGCTTTACCTTTGCCCTTCTTGTTCGCGTTCTGCGGTTTGTTGGGCTTAGTAACCCTACCACCTTTTATTGCCATTACAGCAGGTGTAGGTGCCTTCTTTGAGAGTCCCTTCTCAAAGTCAATAAGCATTGCATGTAAATCACTTATTGTCTTCCCCGTGCAATGCATATTGAAGTTGCGCACAAAATCACCAAACAACTCCTCATTGAGGGATCGATTGATGAGGCCAACTTGTACATCTTGCACGTAACCACATCCGAGTGCATCCAATTGGTCCAGATATCCTTTCATCTCCAATACATGGGCACTCACAGGTTTACCAGCATCCTGCTTACACTTGGCCAGAGAATCCAATACATCATATAACTCTGCCATTTGTGGTTTCTCAAACATACGTTTGAGTTCAGTGATCATGTCCATGGGACCATAGTTCTCAAATTGATTTTGCAATTGAGTATCCATCCCAGATAACATGCGACAAGCCACATCATTGTGCTTCTCATAATCACTTTGGTACTCTTCATGTTCAGTATTAGAAGCAGTACCAGCAGGAGCTGTAGGAAGAGGCTTACTAAGATATTCAAATCTTTTGGCCATTCTAAGAACAATCCTCAAAGAACAGTACCAATCATTGAAATTTTTAGTCCCAGTCAACTTTTCTCTTTCAATCATAGTTTTGAAAGCAGAACTCATGTTACTCATGTTAGTGTTGTCGGGTTGGGCCATTTCTACAGAAATAAGTTCAAAAGTTAGTACTTTCGATAATTAATTTTTTCAAGAAAATTAAACACCCATGGTAAATTTGCATTTAACCATTTAATTTTCACTGAAAACTAGGATCCAAATTGACGTCGTTTCATCACATCAGCTGAGTCTGCTAGCAATAAAAGTACTCAATAAGGTAGAGTTGAACTCAATTGCCAATATCCAATTGCAATTCCTAGAGTCATGGGACTTACATATTTTGCCAACTTCGGTTGCAAATGTAAGCATGTTTCGTCCCCAAACTTTATGCCTTGACGTCGTTTCATTACATCAGCTGAGGCTGCTAGTAATGAAAGTACTCAATTAAGTTAACCAACTTAAGAAACTGCAAATTGACGTCGTTTCATTACATCAGCTGAGGCTGCTAGTAATGAAAGTACTCAATTTACCCTTTGATTACCATCCTTTGATCATTACATCAGCTGAGGCTGCTAGTAATGAAGGCATCTAATCTCAGGTGTTTTCGTTTCATTGGGTGGCATATAACTTAAATTTTAAGGGTATTTTATTTTGATGTGAAATCAAAAAAAATATGTACAAAGATGTAATGCATTCATCTTGTATCATATGTTTTATACAAAAACCATTTACTCATTAGCAGCTTAAAATCAACAAAATTTTAATTGATGGCGTTGAGAAACTTACAACTTTGCCTTAAGATGCTTCGTACATGTATAATGGTTGTACTTGGTAAGTCTAATTTTGACGCACAGGCGAGCGGAGAGACAAAATGGAGTCTCTTTAAGGCCACAATTTAATGCGAAACCAACCTTATACCCACTTTATAGTTTGTCAAAATTAGGTCCGCCGCTTCGACCATTATGTACAGTTGCATCAATCAATTAAAAACTTTAAGATTTTAAAGCTTAAAACATTTATGTAGTAAATTATTAAATTGCTAGTCTCGCCTGGGAGCAAATTACCGTGCGAAGCGAACCACTATCGGCACATAAGACTTGGCAATAAATAATTTACCACAAAGGTTTCATAGTTATTAGGTTCATTTATTTTTTATACAAAAAATTACCCTCTTTTTGCTTACAATCCATCATAATTTAAACAAAAAAGATCAAGTAATTCAATAAATAAACACATAATAACACATATATGATTAAATCATATAGCCACATGCAAACCTTTTGATAAACCCTATTAATAATCTCTATGTGAATGTTTAATGTATATAATTATTGAAACTCCATTGGTTTTCGAGCTCATTGTACCCAATGGACCACAGACACCAATTAATTGGCCGCGTAAGTTTTAATAATTACATACCACATTGCACATAACTGATTCATTAATATATATAATTAGGTCTTCCCTAATTTTAGATTTATCTAAAAAACATGTAGCACATAACAAAACCTAATCCATAATTCCTTGCATGAAGAATCATGGATCATCCAGGAACGTAACCCTTATTACTCAAATAAACACATAAACATAACATGTTCTTAATTTAGGGTTACAAAACTAATTAATTAGTTAAAATAGGGTTGAAACCCTAACCCTAAATTCTATTCGATTTTTATTAGTATGTTAAAAAACAAACCCTAAAAAATCGACCCAACATGTATGTATAAATCAAGAATTGATTTTTATTATGCGTTTAGGTAATTACAATTACATGTTAAATTGGCTCATGATGCCACTGTTGGAATTTAAATAGCATGATACACATCTAAATAAATAAACACATTAAGAGTATGTAGCGGAAGCAAGATCTTTATTTAACACGTATAGAGAATTACCGAATAATAAATAAGTTACATACCTTTTGTTCTTCTCTTCTCTTCACTTGATTAACAAATAGGATTAACGTGAAACCCCTTACCGTTTTGTTTCACAATCCAAGATGAACAACTAAAGTAAGTTGTTACCGAACTCTTGTACACACGTACTATAACCGATCAAGTAATGATGCTAGTGATTGAACACAATTAAAACCAAAACAATTTTGCTACACAAAAAAGTATGGATCGACACTATGGAATAGTGGTCGACCGGTTATATAAACCCTAATAGGGAATATATATGGATCAAACACAAGGTAACACACAACCTAAAATAAGGTTGTTACTCGTTCTTGTACACACGTAATCTAGCGTTCCAATGGGAAAAGCTAGGTTCAAGAATCACAAACAACCAAACACTTTAATGCTACACTTGATCGCCAAATCCTAGTGGATTTTAAAAATGGGTCAAACAAGATTTAGCAAGAGGAAGAGAAAGAAGAGAAGTTTGGCTATTAGGGATTCAAGATTAGGTGTAAACCAAATACAAGTGAATTGTATTTATAGGCAAAACCTAAATCCCAAAACTTGTTCCCTAAGCCATCAAAATCCGGCCCCCTAGCCCATGAGGGTTTCGGCCGACCCTACCCACACACATGGGTTCTAGATCCTTCTAGGTCCCTTTTGCACAATTAGTCCTTTAACGGTCGTTATCTCTAACCCCGTTAAGTCCTAACTGTCGTTAAGTATTTTGTTTGTGAAATGAATAAATAAATACATAAAATATATTTAATTATTCAACCATTGGAACTCTCACGTTATTGTGTGCAATTCCGAGTCTCGGGTTCGAAACCGGACATACGTATATTAATATTTATACATTAAACTCTAACAATAAGTACATATTGTTGGAATTTAAATAGCATGATACACATCTAAATAAATAAACACATCAAGAGTATGTAGCGGAAGCAAGATCTTTATTTAACACGTATAGAGAATTACCGAATAATAAATAAGTTACATACCTTTTGTTCTTCTCTTCTCTTCACTTGATTAACAAATAGGATTAATGTGAAACCCCTTACCGTTTTGTTTCACAATCCAAGATGAACAACTAAAGTAAGTTGTTACCGAACTCTTGTACACACGTACTATAACCGATCAAGTAATGATGCTAGTGATTTAACACAATTAAAACCAAAACAATTTTGCTACACAAAAAAGTATGGATCGACACTATGGAATAGTGGTCGACTGGTTTTGATGAACAAGAAGAGAAAACACAATCTTTAGGGTTATAGCAATGCACAAGGTAACAAAACAAATAACCCTTGATTTGTATTTATAGGCAATACCTAGCTTGGAGCCAAAGTTACCAACCGAATGGGTTTAGCACCCATGGGCCGATCGGTCTCCACCCATTGGATGGGTTTCTAGATCCTTCCAATCCTCCTTTTCACTAATAGTTCTTTAACTATTAACTTAACGGTCGATAGTCAATTCCGTTAATTACTTAACGTCCGTTATGTATCATTTCGTGTCCAAATAATTAATACACATAATAAATACAAATATTAATTATTTACTTGATCATTCATACATAAAGTGTGCAATCCCTCGGTCCCGTGTTCGAATCTAGACATACACGTTTAATATTTTTCCATTAACTCTAACACATATTGACTGTAAATCTGAAACTCATTAATGAACTATCAAAGGGCAAGCATTTCAGCATAGTTTTCAATATAACTTTTTCGATATAAAAGTGACAAAACGTCTTAATTTGCAGTGCCACTGAAGTATGTAAATTTATTGAAAAGAACACAATTCATATATACAAATCAACTTACCTCCAAATTAGGAGAAAAGTTCAACCCGTTAGCTTTCAGACTACGAATTACGAGACCCCTAATATCCAACCTCTGATATAATTCGATAAAGGAAATAAATTATTAAATAAAAATTGCATTTGGATGCAAAGATGCTTCTCATGTCTATATACTCAAAATACTAAAAAATCTGCTAAATACAAAAAACTTAAGACTAATCGTGTATTTCCTAACATAGACTACGTTAACTTTCTTATCTTTTGCACCAATATCTAGCAATTGGGAAGGTGTTACACCAATGAATACTTTCCTTCTCGTTTGCATTGAATACTTTCCAAACGCCCATTTCTTTCCAAACGTCCATTTCTGTTAAGTTTGTTCACTTTCAAGGTTGACCAAATTCAGTTTTTCTCTTTTCAAGGTCGACCCTTTTTGCTTTATATGTAGTTTAGATGAGCGTGTGATTTTGTGAGTTTATTATTATTATTATTATTATTATTATTATTATTATTATTATTATTATTATTATTATTATTATTATTATTATTATTATTATTATTATTATTATTATTATTATTATTATATTTAAATCAAGGTAAAGGGACTTGTCTTTTAAAATATGTTGATAGAAATAAAGGTTTACATAATTAGTAAAGGGCAATATAGTCTTTTTATATGGAGAATTAATCCCATATTCTTCATTTTGAAAATTATTTATTACTCAAGTAACTTTACTATTACTAATGTGATTGATTTTTGTTGGTTTCATAGTTTTATATATAGACTACTCGTATTCTTCTTAAATGATTATTGACTGCGAGTTTTTATTAAAATTTTACAGGTCAGTAATCTTATAGTATTAGTAAAATGAATATATTGCAGTCTGCTTGTCTATTGTATTTATAAGAAACTCTATGATGCCTCTTTTATAGACAGACTTCAAGTTAAAAAGAAAAAACTATTTTTTTTTCTAGAAAACTACACTATTTTTTTTATTCAAATATTACTTTTGCTCTAAGTCACTGAGTCAAAGTGTATGTTGATGCAATTGATAGCATTGTTTCTTTTTTCTCTTGTAAATTTTACAAGTCTATAATTATAAATTTTTTGTTTTTTTTTTTTTTTTTTTTGTTTTTTTTCACGAGCCTATAAGATTTTGTGAATTATGTTTGATGGTTTATGAACTTCACGGCTTTATAAACAAAATTTAATGAGAACTTTTATTAATTATTTTTCGATGTCCCTTTACTTTAACTAAACTTTTATATGCAACCTGAACGTGCGATGGTGAAATAACAATTCGTAAGAAGTGTGTTCTATAATTTTGAGTTTCCAAAAAAGGTGGTGTTATTGGTACATACATTAACTAAACTTTTAAAATATGTTGATAGAAATAAAGGTTTACATAATTAGTAAAGGGCAATATAGTCTTTTTATATGGAGAATTAATCCCATATTCTTCATTTTGAAAATTATTTATTACTCAAGTAACTTTACTATTACTAATGTGATTGATTTTTGTTGGTTTCATAGTTTTATATATAGACTACTCGTATTCTTCTTAAATGATTATTGACTGCGAGTTTTTATTAAAATTTTACAGATCAGTAATCTTATAGTATTAGTAAAAGGAATATATTGCAGTCTGCTTGTCTATTGTATTTATAAGAAACTCTATGATGCCTCTTTTATAGACAGACTTCAAGTTAAAAAGAAAAAACTATTTTTTTTCTAGAAAGCTACAATATTTTTTTTATTCAAATATTACTTTTGCTCTAAGTCACTGAGTCAAAGTGTATGTTGATGCAATTGATAGCATTGTTTCTTTTTTCTCTTGTAAATTTTACAAGTCTATAATTATAAATTTTTTTTTTTTTTTTTTTTTTTTTTTTTTTCACGAGCCTATATGATTTTGTGAATTATGTTTGATGGTTTATGAACTTCACGGCTTTATAAGCAAAATTTCATGAGCACTTTTATTAATTATTTTTTCAATGTCCCTTTACTTTAACTAAACTTTTATATGCAACCTGAACGTGCGATGGTGAAATAACAATTCGTAAGAAGTGTGTTCTATAATTTTGAGTTTCCAAAAAAGGTGGTGTTATTGGTACATACTTTAACTAAACTTTTAAAATATGTTGATAGAAATAAAGGTTTACATAATTAGTAAAGGGCAATATAGTCTTTTTATATTGAGAATTAATCCCATATTCTTCATTTTGAAAATTATTTATTACTCAAGTAACTTTACTATTACTAATGTGATTGATTTTTGTTGGTTTCATAGTTTTATATATAGACTACTCGTATTCTTCTTAAATGATTATTGACTGCGAGTTTTTATTAAAATTTTACGGGTCAGTAATCTTATAGTATTAGAAAAAGGAATATATTGCAGTCTGCTTGTCTATTGTATTTATAAGAAACTCTATGATGCCTCTTTTATAGACAGACTTCAAGTTAAAAAGAAAAAACTATTTTTTTTCTAGAAAGCTACAATATTTTTTTTATTCAAATATTACTTTTGCTCTAAGTCACTGAGTCAAAGTGTATGTTGATGCAATTGATAGCATTGTTTCTTTTTTCTCTTGTAAATTTTACAAGTCTATAATTCAATTTTTTTTTTCACGAGCCTATAAAATTTTGTGAATTATGTTTGATGGTTTATGAACTTCACGGCTTTATAAGCAAAATTTAATGAGCACTTTTATTAATTATTTTTTCGATGTCCCTTTACTTTAACTAAACTTTTATATGCAACCTGAACGTGCGATGGTGAAATAACAATTCGTAAGAAGTGTGTTCTATAATTTTGAGTTTCCAAAAAAGGTGGTGTTATTGGTACATACTTTAACTAAACTTTTAAAATATGTTGATAGAAATAAAGGTTTACATAATTAGTAAAGGGCAATATAGTCTTTTTATATGGAGAATTAATCCCATATTCTTCATTTTGAAAATTATTTATTACTCAAGTAACTTTACTATTACTAATGTGATTGATTTTTGTTGGTTTCATAGTTTTATATATAGACTACTCGTATTGTTCTTAAATGATTATTGACTACAAGTTTTTATTAAAATTTTACGGGTCAGTAATCTTATAGTATTAGAAAAAGGAATATATTGCAGTCTGCTTGTCTATTGTATTTATAAGAAACTCTATGATGCCTCTTTTATAGACAGACTTGAAGTTAAAAAAAAAAAAAAAAAAAAAAAACAAATTTTTTCTAAAAGCTACAATATTTATTTTTATTCAAATATTACTTTTGCTCTAAGTCACCGAGTCAAAGTGTATGTTGATGCAATATAATTGATAGCATTGTTTCTTTTTTCTCTTGTGAATTTTTCGAGTCTATAATTATAAATTTTTTGTTTTTTTTTTTTTTGTTTTTTTTCTCAAGCATATAAGATTTTGTGAATTATGTTTGATGGTTTATGAACTTCACGGCTTTATAAGCAAAATTTAATGAGCTCTTTTATTCATTATTTTTTCGATGTCCCTTTACTTTAACTTAACTTTTATATGCAACCTGAACGTGCGATGGTGAAATAATAATTCGTAAGAAGTGTGTTCTATAATTTCTGAGTACTATAGACGGGCACTTCCTACCACTATTAAGTGTCCCCATTGTGCTTTCATATAGCATCAGGAAATTAATTTTGAATATGATGTCGACATTTTCTGTGCTGTTAATTTCCATTGCAATAGCAGCTGGTGTGGCCTTTCCCCCGAGATAAGCATATTGTTGTTCCCATCTTCTAATGAATTCATAATCCGATTCTCTCGGTTTCATTTCATCCAACTTTCTCGTTCCCATTGGAACACCAAGCATGTCATGTATTTTTTGTCTTGTTACCTTTATTGAACCTCTTTCTAGCCTTAGTTCCATGCTGTTTGGATGGAAATTTTCAAGCACATAAAATCCTAAAACACCTGGAAGTTCATTGATTGGGAAGTTAATAATTGTTTAAAAACCCATTTCCTTATGACTTTGGGGAAGACCTTGTTCTGCATGTACGATAAATGGTTTTCTTCACTTGTTTTTGTGGTTGTTTGGGGGAAGATATGGTTTGTCTTCGGGGAATTTCTTCTTCTGCATCGTCAGATATCTCATTCTCCTTCTCATCTTCTTCTGATTTTTCTTTCTCGCTCTCTTCTTCGCTTTCTTCGTGAATATCCTCAGCTTCATTTGTTTTCAGAGTACTACTTCGTGTTACTCTTTTCGGTGATTCATCAACTGTTTTCTTTGTAAACTTTGGCTTCTTTCTTCCTTTGGTTTGCATTTTCCTTATGGTACCAAGCTTTCTTTTTCCTTTTATGTCTGGTTTTTCTTCCTCATCAGCAACATTCTTTGCCTCCTCTTCCGCTTTTTTGGATTCTTCTGCCGCTTTCCTAGCTTTCTCGGCTTCTGCGGCTTTCCTTGCCTCCTCAGCTTCTGCAGCTTTCCTTGTCTCCTCAACTTCTGCTGCTTTCCTTGCTTCTTCTTTTCTAGCAGATCTCTTTGCCTTCCTTTCTAACTTCTTTTTTAACTTTCTTTCTTTCTTTTGTAGGGCAGCAATTCTTTCAGTGACTAACTTCTTCTTCTTTTTTTCTGTATTGAAATTTGTATACGTAATTATAAATCATATGTGATTTAATACTGTCAAAATTGTAATAATATAGAAGTAAGCTTTCATATGTAATGTCACATGTGATATACTATAACATTTAATTTACCTTTACTCTTAGTTGCTTTTGACTTTGAAGTATGTGTGAGGAACGACATTGATGAAATATTTTCCATAGCTTCATCGACATCACTTTCGTTGACCTTTTCTTTTGTATCTGCATTTACACACATAAATTTTCAATTATAAGATGTAATTCACAAACATATCACATGTGATACATAGCATATCACATGTGATATTTCACTAGAATATTATAGTTACATAGCCAAAGTCTTAGCTTTAGACTAACACATAGCCGAAGGCTATGTGTTTGTCTACGATTATGTGTATGTCTTAGGCAAAGGCATAGCCGAAGGCTATGCCTTCATTTAAGCCAAACATTTACTCATTTTTACAGTAAAATCAAAATAACATCAACATAAACTTTCTATATCTCAAAAAGGCTTAGTCGTTGGCGAACACATAGCCTATGTGTTCGTCTACGACTATGTGCATGTCTTAGATGAAGGCATAGCCGAAGGCTATACCTTCATTTAAGCCAAACATCTCACTCATTTTTATAGTAAAATCGGAATAATATCAACCTAAACTTTCTATATCTGAAATATAACTTTCTATCACATTTTTCTTCACTAAAATCACAAAAACATCTTCAAAATCTCTGTAAACACTGAAACCCTAACTTCTAATCTCAAGTTTTTCAATAAAATCACAACAGCATCAACACAAACTCCTTAAACATTCAAACCTAACTATTTATCATACACTTTCTGAATAATATCCCAATATCTTCAACATGAACTCTATAAACAGTAGTTATTATTATTTAATCATAAAAAACAGTAACTGCGAGTAAAAAAAGATGTTAATGGAAAAAAACTTGATTATTATACCTCAAAGTGATGTTTTAGTCCTACCCACTGATTTTTTAGTCGGTTTTTTGGTCGGAGTTCGGTCTTCTTCATCCACTATGTCCGTCTCCGTCATGTATTGTGTCATTACAATGTGGCCGGCGTCTTTATCTTATATTTTTTTTGCTTTTTTAGACTTTTTTTTTCAGATCTAAGGTACAATTATCTAAAATTTTGATCGGTTTTTTGTCAGATGTGTGTGTTTTAAGTATGTGAGAGAGTAATGAATTGAAGTTTGTGAGTAGCGGGAGTTGTGTAAATCGTTTTGGACTCTAGGTTGTTTAGACCTTCATCTAGGGTAAACTATGATAAGCATAATGATAATATTGGCGGAATATTCAAATGACAGAAACAATATTATCACAACAAGGTTTTGCCAAACTTCTCCTTGTTTCATTAAACCAGCTCCAATGCTATGTGATCAAGTATAGCACGGTTACACTCTAACAGGGATCAAAGATCCTTGAGGCTAAACAAAACTAACAACATCAGACACCTTGTCTGATGTTCCCCCACACACACACTTTGGTGTTCACATGGTGACACACCTTTGATGGAGCTACCCTTAAACCATATAACCTTTGTTAGTCCTATAACCCCATAGTTGTAATAACAGCCCCTTATCCTCTTTATATAATAAAGGAGTAGGGTTTCACAAATAGATATTTGTTTTTCCTACTTGTGTCACTTGCTTGTTGAGTGTGTCAGTATCTTTCTATCTCTAACACTCAACTAGTTCTTACAACTTTATTTATGTATCTAGACATGTTTTTTTCTTTATACATAAATATCCTTGCTACAAGATAAGAATCTACCCACTATATTTGACTTTTTGTACAAAAGATCTTTATCAGCTACAAAGTCAAACACGTCTGATCTCCACTAAGCAGTACCTTCTGTGAACCAGCAGTACCTTTTTGCACTAGCAGTAGAATCGTTGCACTAGCAGTAGAATGAAAATACGCTAGCAGTAGAATCAAATACACTAGCAGTAGAATGATTTATGCCTAGCAGCAGAATCTACTTGGTGTATTTTCCTTATCTTCTCAGCAATCTTCATGTTTCATTCTTTTTGTTTTGTATCATCAAATCTATAAAACTATAATTCCCAACAATCTTCCCCTATTTGATGATGACAAAACAAACACATTCTTGTACGAACTTCCCTAGACGAAGTAGAGAAATTGAGATAATTAAATCTCACCATGAATGAAACAATACTGTCTTCCCCTTTAATCCATGCCATGCCACCACATCTCTTCCCCTTTTTGTTATCAACAAATAGGGAATGTAAGCAGTAAAAACTTCCCCTATGGTGATGCACGAACATAATATGATTAAAACACATCATAATATACTTCCCCTGAAATCAATGTGTTAACCATCTTCATGATTCTTCAAATCTATAAGCTGTATAAATTGTTGAAGAAAACCAATCATTACTAACTTGATGGTGAAACAGAATAAACCAACCTTGTGTCTTATGTCTTGTACTAAAACTGACTTCGAACATATACCCAATCTCTTGGTATAGAGAGACCGCAATCTCTTGACAATAAACTCATCTCCAATGAGACACTGAGCACTACAATGTAACTCCTTTAAGTGTTTGTCAATTCATAGTCACTTGAACGAACGAACAAGTTACCTTCTCACAAAAGGTATGATAAAACACAACCTTGAAAAATTCCACTTCATCTTCAAATAAGTAACAAATAACCTTCTTCGCCAATGAAAATAAATTCAAGCCTTTAATGTTTTAAGAATATAAACCAACTCTCTTCTGTGTGTGATTCTTGCCTTGTGTGTATGTAAACTGAGAACCTTTTGAAAGAAAACCAAAAATTCGATCATACCTCAACTATTTATGCAGCAGTTTTCAACGATGCATATCTTGCCATCTAAAGCTTAGATTGAAGATCCCTCCAGTGAGAATCTACCTTGATATGCCAAGAACCTTCAACAAAAATTTTAGCCCGATCCAACGGTTAACGAATGAACTATAGCCTTTGCAAAACTGCTTTGCAGAAAGTTGCGAAAAATTAAGCAAAAACGAATTTTTCTTCTTTCTTCAACTAAAACCTTGTAACATCCCTAGATCCAGAGCCCCCCGCTCTGATACCAACTGTGAAAATCGTTTTGGACTCTAGGTTGTTTAGACCTTGATCTAGGGTAAACTATGATAAGCATAATGATAATATTGGCGGAATATTCAAATGACAGAAACAATATTATCACAACAAGGTTTTGCCAAACTTCTCCTTGTTTCATTAAACCAGCCCCAATGCTATGTGATCAAGTATAGCACGGTTACACTCTAACAGGGATCAAAGATCCTTGAGGCTAAACAAAACTAACAACATCAGACCCTTTGTCTGATGTTCCCACACACACACACACACTTTGGTGTTCACATGGTGACACACCTTTGATGGAGCTACCCTTAAACCATATAACCTTTGTTAGTCCTATAACCCCATAGTTGTAATAACAGCCCCTTATCCTCTTTATATAATAGAGGAGTAGGGTTACACAAATAGATATTTGTTTTTCCTACTTGTGTCACTTGCTTGTTGAGTGTGTCACTATCTTTCTATCTATAACACTCAACTAGTTCTTACAACTTTATTTATGTGTCTAGACATGTTTCTGTCTTTATACATAAATATCCTTGCTACAAGATAAGAATCTACCCACTATATTTGACTTTTTATACAAAAGATCTTTATCAGCTACAAAGTCAAACACGTCTGATCTCCACTAAGCAGTACCTTCTGTGAACCAGCAATATCTTTTTGCACTAGCAGTAGAATCGTTGCACTAGCAGTAGAATGAAAATACGCTAGCAGTAGAATCAAATACACTAGCAGTAGAATGATTTATGCCTAGCAGCAGAATCTACTTGGTGTATTTTCCTTATCTTCTCAGCAATCTTCATGTTTCATTCTTTTTTTTTTTTGTATCATCAAATCTATAAAACTATAATTCCCAACAGGAGTTTATGAGGGGTAGATAGTGGGTAGTTGAATGACGATTCTACCCTCGCGTATGTTATTATTATTATATTTAATTGTTTTTAATCTGGACCGTCGGATGGAATGTTGATGGACGCTTATGATGCGTCCTTTGGTACGCGAGCAATGTTTTGTTTGAAAAATAACCTCACTCATATTTATAAGTAAACATTTATGAGGTTTGATATCAAAGAGACTATCACATACCTATATCGTTGAACTTTTTTCAGTGTTGGACCAACAAGCAAAATAGTGCTGGAAGATGCTTCTACATGTGCCATCTCAAGTATAGGATTTTTGCTAGCAGCTAATACTTGTAAACAACCAAAAGGTCAAAGAATGACATAAACAAAGCTACAAAACAAAAAGGTGATTAGAGGATGAAAGAAACCTGTAATCGTGACTGACTTGCCATTGAAAGAGACTTTTAACTTATTTTGCGCAACCGACAGAAACTGGAACAAGGAAAGAAATTAGAATTAAGCGTAAATGTTTCTATGATAGGTATATTAATTGCATAAACCAAATGCTTTACCTCTAAATTTGGAAGTTCGGGAAGCATTGTAAGTGATGTGATTTGATTCCCAGCAAGGTAGAGTTGCTACAAGAGTTGAGAAGGGGAAAAAATTTATATCAGTTGTTAAAATGGTTGATTACTTGCAGCCATTTAAGAGATGAGTACAATGTGAGAAAGTAACCTGCAAAGCTTTACAGGCTTGAAGTGGTCCAAACCCAAGCCCTTTAAAATCATTAAAGCTCAAATCGAGAACATACAAATAGGCACAACAGTTATTTACATATAAGTCAACCATCCTTCTTGTCAAGGAGAGGAAACAAAAGGAAACTCGTATACAAACCTTCACCAGCTTCAGTATATGGATGCCTCTAATGACGATAGCAAGTTGTCTCTAAGATATACAAACTGCCACACACACAAAAAATCAGTGAATAAGCTTTTTCTAATAAATGCGCATAACAACAGTACATATTGACCATAAACCTGAAACTCATTAATGAACTATCAAAGGGCAAGCGTTTCAACATAGTTTTCAATATAACTTTTTCAATATAAAAGTGACAAAACCTCTTAATTTGCAGTGCCACCGAAGTATGTAAATTTATTGGAAAGAACACAATTCATATATACAGATCAACTTACCTCCAAATTAGGAGAAAAGTTCAACCCGTTAGCTTTCAGACTACGAATTCTGTGACCCCTAATATCCAACCTCTGATATAATTCGATAAAGGAAATAAATTAGTAAATAAAAATTGCATTTGGATGCAAAGATGCTTCTCATGTCTATATACTCAAAATACTAAAAAATCTGCTAAATACAAAAAACTTAATTGAAGATGGATGAGGTGATTATAAGAAGCAAACTTTTAACCTCAAGATCATCATCAACGTGTTATCATCGGTGGCCGCGAGATCGTGATGTACAGACGAAACCACCAACTAATTAATCAAGACAACATACACAACAACCAAAAAAAATTATCTACAAAAGCCCTTTACAATGCTGATAAAAAAATCACGAATGTACATTGGATGAACAATTGGTTGTCTTGATTCAAAATAGAATCCGGAAGAATCGTACCTGGAACTATTCTGTTTTTTTGATAACGATGATGGCGAGTTAGGGTTGGTTAGTGAGATTTGGGTAGGGTAAGGGTTCATGAATAATGATGGGTACGTAGTAAGGGGTAGGTTACAACTAGTTGGGCCGAGTTTTTAGATGTTTTCCTGGTGAGCTTTGATTACTTCCTTAATTATTGTATATACCTTTGTTTGACTTCCTAATATAAACCGTTTGAATTTAAGACTAATCATGTATTTCCTTACATAGACTACGTTAACTTTCTTATCTTTTGCACCAATGTTTATCAATTGGAAAGGTGTTACACCAATGAATGCTTTCCTTCTCGTTTGCATTGAATACTTTCCAAACATCCATTTCTTTCCAAACGTCCATTTCTGTTAAGTTTGTTCACTTTCAAGGTTGACCAAATTCAGTTTTTCTCTTTTCAAGGTCGACCCTTTTTACTTTATATGTAGTTTAGATGAGTGTGTAAAGGGCAATATAGTCTTTTTATATGGAGAATTAATCAAATATTCTTCATTTTGAAAATTATTTATTACTCAAGTAACTTTACTATTACTAATGTGGTTGATTTTTGTTGGTTTCATAGTTTTATATATAGACTACTCGTATTGTTCTTAAATGATTATTGACTGCGAGTTTTTATTAAAATTTTACGGGTCAGTAATCTTAAAGTATTAGAAAAAGGAATATATTGTAGTCTGCTTGTCTATTGTATTTATAAGAAACTCTATGATGCCTCTATTATAGACAGACTTCAAGTTAAAAAGAAAAAACTATTTTTCTTTTCTAGCAAGCTACAATATTTTTTTTTCCAAATATTACTTTTGCTCTAAGTCACTGAGTCAAAGTGTATGTTGATGCAATTGATAGCATTGTTTCTTTTTTCTCTTGTAAATTTTACGAGTCTATATATATATATATATATATATATATATTGCACGAGCCTATAAGATTTTGTGAATTATGTTTGATGGTTTATGAACTTCACGGCTTTATAAGCAAAATTTAATGAGCACTTTTATTAATTATTTTTTCAATGTCCCTTTACTTTAACTAAACTTTTATATACAACCTGAACGTGCGATGGTGAAATAACAATTCGTTAGAAGTGTGTTCTATAATTGAGTTTCCAAAAAAAGTGGTGTTATTGGTACATACTTTAACTAAACTTTTAAAATATGTTGATAGAAATAAAGGTTTACATAATTAGTAAAGGGCAATATAGTCTTTTTATATGGAGAATTAATCCCATATTCTTCATTTTGAAAATTATTTATTACTCAAGTAACTTTACTATTACTAATGTGATTGATTTTTGTTGGTTTCATAGTTTTATATATAGACTACTCGTATTCTTCTTAAATGATTATTGACTGCGAGTTTTTATTAAAATTTTACGGGTCAGTAATCTTATAGTATTAGAAAAAAGGAATATATTGCAGTCTGCTTGTCTATTGTATTTATAAGAAACTCTATAATACCTCTTTTATAGACAAACTTCAAGTTAAAATAAAAAAAATAATAATAAAAAATAAAAAAAACTATTTTTTTCTTGCACGTTACATTACTTATTTTTATTCAAATATTACTTTTGCTCTAAGTCACTGAGTCAAAGTGTATGTTGATGCAATATAATTGATAGCATTGTTTCTTTTTTCTCTTGTAAATTTTACGAGTCTATAATTATTAATTATTATTTTTGTTTTATTTTATTTTTTATTTATTTTTATTATTATTTATTTTTTTTCACGAGCCTATAAGATTTTGTGAATTATGTTTGATGGTTTATGAACTTCACGGCTTTATAAGCAAAATATAATGAGCACTTTTATTAATTATTTTTTCGATGTCCCTTTACTTTAACTAAACTTTTATATGCAACCTGAACGTGCGATGGTGAAATAACAATTCGTAAGAAGTGTGTTCTATAATTTTGAGTTTCCAAAAAAGGTGGTGTTATTGGTACACCCCCTGGTAGATATTGACCCCCCTCATCTTTTACCTTACTTTGTGCAAGACAGTTTTTTATCGTTTTTGTATTTTCTGTTTTTTAATTACTTTGACTTATCAAACTTTATATTTTTTTTTCCGTACCTTTAGTTCCGTAGCTTTATAATAAAAACAAAATTAAAAAAATTAGAAAAATAAAAGAAAAAAGAGTGGGTGCCATAATCCATTTACGGGGGTTAAAATAACCAATTCCTAATTGTTTATTATTACAAAAAATAAAAATTAAAGAAGTGTGAGAGATGGAATAAATGGATAGTTTCTTATATTTCATGAAGAGAAAATTTCATATTTACTCAATTTAAAAATCATAATTTCATATTTACCTAAAAGACAAGTTTTTCGATATATAAATACAATGTATTCAAAGAATATATTGAGATAATATGAAATTATGCTTTTATCGAGTAAATATGGAATTGCCCATTTTATGAAAAGATTGCTAAACTCTTTTTTTAGAAGTCAAAGAGGTACATCAATTTTTTTTTCTCTTTGTTTCTATATTGAAAACTCAAACACAGTCAATTGATATTGACGGTGGAAAGTGGAAACCATATTCGATAAGAAAACATAACGTGGGAAGCAAGCGTAATTTTTAAAAATCTATATATACCCATATCCCTCCGTGTTTCTTCTCATTCATATTCATGCATATTGATCGCCCATATAATCTTATCGTAGAGTTTTCTTAAAAAAAGTTATTCATGGCAACATTGGTCGACAATCACAACATCAACAACAACAGAGACGAGCTTCGTACAATATTGTCATACATGCTTCCTAAGCCGTCATCTGATCAAGCGCCTCATCAACTTTTTCGATCAAAAAATAATGACAACACGTTTTGTGATATCAAGAACGATAAAAACCGTCCCACGCATGGTCGTCGTGATCCTCAATCTACTAAGAAAGAGCAAACTTTGTTGCCACATCAACTGGTTGGATCATGCAAGAATAATGATATCATGTTGCCTCATCAACGGTGTGGATCATTCAAGAAAGATATCAAGTTGCCTCATGAGTTTGGTTGCAACAATAAGGATCAAGAACTTGATGATAAGAAGATCTATGCTCCTGCTAAGATTAATTCTACTGCCAAGATAGATGATGAGAAACTCGTGAGTGGATCGAATAGGTTTACTATCTCAATAAAACTCAATGTGACTCAAGAAGACTTATCAAAGGATATTGAATTTCATGGGAATGTCGGAGGAACTTCATTCGAGTTGTCTGTGCGTACCAACGTTTAGAAGCTTAGGAATTAAACATGGGGTTTTGTTTTGTTAATTTTGTTAGGTTACTGCTGGAACCATGAGAGGATGCTAGTCATGGAAAGTAGTTGGTTATATTCTAGTTTTTCTAAAATTTGTAATGACATTGAATATATTATTTTTGTGAAGTAGCATACTACATGTCTCTTTGATGTGTTTGCCTATCTTTGTTCTTGATTTTATTGTCTAGCATATGTGGCAATTTCCATTTGTTAACTTATGATGGTACTAATCCGGTTATCAGGTTAAATATTGTTTGTAAATTGTAATGGTCCAACAAGTTAATTGAAAAAAGAAGAAGATTAACACAAGCTAGTTAGATGAAAGAAACTAGAATAAAAAGAAGCGAGTCCCATTACTGTACCAAAAACTCTTAAAAATCCGACCCACCTATTTTACCACCTCTGCTTTCTATAGTTGTTATGTTAGGAGCACCATGGATTTCGTCACAAATCTCCCTAAGACGTCGAACGGTTATGACACCATTTGGGTCATTGTCGATTGTCTTACAAAATCCGCTCATTTCATCCCTATCGAGAAACTGATAGTATGGAAACCCTTACAAGGTTTTACCTAAAGGAAATAATTTCCCGGCATGGAGTGCCAATATCTATAATATCGGATCGTGACACTCGTTTCACGTCTAGATTCTGGAAATCGATGCAAAATGCCCTAGGTACTCAGATAGACATGAGTACGGCATATTATCCTCAGACTGGCGGTCAAAGTGAAAGAACTATCCAAACACTCGAAGATATGCTTCGAGCTTGTGTGATAGATTTCGGAAAAGGATGGGAGAGACACTTACCGTTGGTCGAATTCTCTTACAATAATAATTATCACGCCAGTATTAAGGCGGCTCCTTTCGAAGCACTTTATGGACGAAAGTGCAGATCCCCTGTCTGCTGGGCTGGAGTTGGAGATGTTCAACTTACGGGACCAGAGATAATCCACGAAACCACTGAGAAAATCATTCAAATTCGTCAACGCTTGCAAGCTGCAAGAGATCGGCAGAGGAGTTATGCCGATATAAGACGAAAACCTTTAGAATTCCAAATAGGAGATCGCGTCATGTTGAAAGTATCACCTAGGAAAGGTGTTTTTCGTTTCGGGAAGCAAGGAAAGCTTAATCCCCGATACATTGGACCATTTAAAATCCTTGAACGGATTGGCCCAGTGGCGTACAAAATTGAGCTTCCGGAAGAGCTCAATAATGTGCACAATACTTTCCACGTCTCTAATCTTAAGAAATGCCTATCCGACGAATCTCTCGTCATTCCTATGAAAGAGATTCATCTTGACGATAAGCTCAATTTCATAGAAGAACCCATCGAAATCATGGACCGTGAGGTCAAACGTCTTAAACAAAGTCGTATCCCTATCGTCAAGGTACGCTGGAACTCTAAGAGAGGGCCAGAGTATACCTGGGAACGCGAAGATCAAATTCGTGCGAAATACCCTCACCTATTCTCTAACCCCACTCCTACGTCTAACTAAAATCTCAGGACGAGATTTTTCTTTTAGGGGGGAAGACTGTAATACCTCCCAAATTTTCCTCTATATTTTTCCGCACCTATGATATTTATATATCACTTTCACGGGTAAATTTTTTGTTTCATCCCACTCCAACTATATAAAGTAACTTACATAGCCCTCTAAACGTGCTCACACAACTACCAATGCCAATTATCTCTATGTTTACCTCATGTAAACACTCCTGGTATGTCAAGTCTAAGTTACAAAAATCATTTTATCAAGTATACTATTAATCTAACTTACTATATCTAACACTTTACCAAAACAAGCCCTATACATTTACGGTTATTTTAAAAACCCTAATTTCAAGTTTAAACTAGTTTGAAAGTGTTCAAGGCTTAAGTATAAGTTATCCTAGATACATTTTCCTTCTTAAACTCTAGTACAACCACTTAAAGCCCAATGTACAAGCCTTTTAAGCTTAGAACCCAAATTAGGTTATTTAGGTGCCTAAACCATGTTTAAACCTTACCATTTCTTTAGCACAAGTTACAACCACTTAGTACATGATTCCTAAACCTTAATCTTAGTCCCTAATTACTTTCTAAACCCTAATCCTAGCACTAAACCCTAATCTAACCCTAATTCTAAATCAAGCCCTAAATCCTAAAAACTAGTTAACCTAGCACCACCATGACACCACCATGAGTCATCCTAGCAACCTAACACCACCATCACCAGCTTGTCATCACCAAGAAACCTACCATACACCACCATCACCACCTCGTCCCCACCTTATCACCATAACACCACCGCGGCCCAACCATGGCCACACACCACCCTACACCACCCTAGCTACCACCCTAGGCCTTTCTAGTCACCACCTAGCTGTCAATAGTCATCCCCCCTCCACCCTTGGCCACCACTCCATGCCAACTTGGCCAACACTCCACTTCGAGCCCTATAAATAGCGACACACCCCATTTCATTTCAAACCATTCCACACAGCCACACCACCTTACATACTAGCTCTCACTCAATCCTAGCAGTAGTATAGCAGCCCTTAGAAGCCAAAGAACTAAGAGGATCAAGCCTAGAAGCCCTTGTCGAGTACTTGTTAGCCGAGAAAACTCTAAACCCTAGTTTCGACCCATTTCAAGTCGTGTAAGCCCTTGTACTTTTTCAATAAGCTCTTTTATGGTTTTAGATTATTCATAAGCTTTACTAGATCCCACATAAGCCCTTTTTTAAGCCTTGATCACTAAAACTTAGGTGTTATCTTTTTAAAACCCTAAAACCTAGTCGAATTGCTATTTTTGGTCATAAGCCCTTCCCATAAGCTATAAGATCTTAAAATCTACTTATCTAAACTTATTCTAATAAGCCATAAGCTGTAAAACCCTTTTGTTATACTTAGAACACACTTTGCATGGTTTTAGGACTAGTTTTGTAACGTATTCCATGCATAGGGGTATATATTGTAACTTCTGGAAATTATTAAGTATAAGGGTTATTTCTGTTATGTTTATAAAATTATAAGTATAAGGACCTATTTTGTAAAGTTTTAAAGCTAAAGGGTTAGTATATATATAATTATTATATAAAGGACTAAGCTAGTTTTGTAAAAGTTTATAAGTCAAGGGTTGTTGGGAATTAAATGTTCTGAAGATTAAGTATCAAGAATTACAAGTGTTGAAGGTTAGTACTGCTGAGAAGAATACTCTAACAGTCCCAACTGCTAGTGTATATCTAAGGACTGTTCAAGTTATAACTAACCGTACTAACTGAAGTTAGTACTGGTAGTATAAAGAAGGTACTGCTAGTCGATACTGCTGAGTGATACCACTGCTGGTTGGATAAGTATTGAAAAGATATTTGTGTACTAAAGTCAAGTATATACGGTAGATAATATCTTTGGACAAAGTGATCAGTAACAAGTTGTGTACACAGATACATGTTGTATCTTATGTACTGACACACTCAAGATAAGTTAGCAAGTAGTTTAATAAGACTTAACAATATTGTAAAGATCTTTCTTATTTTATATAAAAGAAAGATCTTAGTCTAGATATAAGCGTGACATAATAGTGTGTGAAATATTTAGTGCTTAAGAAAAATAACTCTCAAGAACATAGAAAAAAACACATATATCACAAGTCATAGAAAACATAAGATTCAAGGTCTTTGTAACCCTAGTGATAGTGAAGATCACTCGTATTATCTTGAATAATATTGAATCATTTTGGTGATAACATTGCATGTTATTTGTTCAATATACACAAGCATAACTGTTCCATTTCCATAAAACAAATAACCTTCTAAGTATGATTAAGTAAATTCCGCGTACTTGATCATATTAACTCAACTTATCATATACACAAAGCAACAAAGGTTTAACCACCTTACAGTGTATCGATCATCCTATCAATTGGTATCAGAGCGTCAGGCTGATATAGTTGATTTAGAAGAAGAAGAAGAAGAAATGGACGTTGAATCTATTCAAACAAATGTTGCTGCAAAAATACCCATGCTCAAACAGAATGAGTTTGAGATGTGGAGGCTGAGGATAGAGCAATATTTCCAAGTGCAAGACTATGCACTTTGGGAAATCATTGAAGATGGAAACTCCTACCAGCCTACAACCATTTCATCAACAGTGGACGGCAAAGTGGTGACATCTCTGCAGACAAAGCCAACATCTGCAGAAGATAGAATAAAGAAGAAAAATGACTTAAAGGCAAGAAGCATGCTGATGATGACCATTCCCAATGATCAACTTCTAAACTTCAGCAAGTTCAAAGATGCCAAGTCATTATTTGAAGCTATTATTGCAAGATATGGTGGAAATGAAGCCACCAAGAAAACCCACAAGACACTGCTCAAGCAGCAGTTTGAAAACTTCTCCTCTACATACAATGAATCTCTTGACCATATGTTTAATAGGCTTCAGAATATTGTGAGCCAACTTGCTATTCTTGGGGTTGAAATACCTCAAGAAGATTTGAACTCAAAATTTCTGAGAAGCTTACCAGAAGAGTGGGCTATGCATGTTGTTGTCTAGAAGAATAAGCCAGACCTTGATACAATGGAACTAATTGATTTGTATAGCAACTTTAAGATTGTGGAGCAAGATTTGAAGAAAATTGGAGGTACTAGTTCTAATACTGGGAACATGGCATTTATGTCAACTCCTAGTACCTCAAAATCAAGTGAAGAGGTGAAAGTTGTTGATGGTGTTGGTACTGCTAGTTCATCAAGCAATACAATAGGTATTTTGGATGAAAAGACTTGTTGTGCATTTCTTACAAGTCGAAATGATGGGTCCATGCTCACCTATGAAGACCTCCAAGAGATCAATGATGATGATCTGGAGGAAATGGATCTAAAATGGAAAATTTCTCTTCTTAGCATGAGAGCCAAGAAGTTCTATCAAAGGACGGGGAAGAATGTCACACCTCACCAATGGCGGAAACGCGAGTGCAACATCATGGATATCATCACAACACATGGTGTCTAAATAGAGAATTACTACATGCAAATAAATAGAGCAAAGTACGGACACAAAGTGTCATAACGATACCCCAAAATAAAATAACCAAAACAATCTCCAAGGTATCTTCATTAAAACATAAAGTACTAATGAAAGACATTCAAGTATCACAATCGAAATCCAACTTATTCAAATTAAAACTTAAAGACAAGTCATCCTCAAATGCAACTAAGTCTCGTCTAGTCGCTTCCTTCTACCTTAGCCTTAGAATGCTCACCTGAAAATGATGCTTAAAAACGTCAACATAATGTTGGTAAGATTCATAGGTTTAAGACACACAATAAATCTCGAACACCAGTTCACTGTGATTATAAAACATAGCAGGACAACAAGTATAGTTACCATATAAGCTAATATGCAATCACAAAACCAACTAACGGGACGGAACGTGCCCACCGATCCAAATTCAATATCCACCAACAATTTGGGACGGAACGTGCCCACCGATCCAAATACCACATCACACATAAATTGGGACGGAACGTGCCCACCGATCCAAGAATCACATTACATCACAATATCATAACATGTAGCACAAACATGATAACCACTTACACGTCCATGCATTTATTAGACACATAATCACAGTAACTTAAAAATCATAATTTACACAAGCATCATTCCCATCCCAAGTTTAAAACAAAGTAAAAATGGGACAATGAACTCACCTCAACCTTGCAGCTTCCAAATTATCAAACCACAATCTATACAAACAAAACAATACCACATTACACGCGACCAAGCTAAAAGCTATAGTCCATGTAACACACATATATGATGGATGTCTAAGGTTCATATAACCCACCATAGATCACCTAGACTCCGTACTAACCATTATCAAACACTTATACTCACTAAATCCCTTAAATAAACTTTTCCAGAAAACGCAGAATTTTAGGGTACATTCACCCACATAAAATCACGACCAAAAACTCTCCACAACTCACAACAAAAATTCACCATGATCCTTCATGAGCATACAAGCTTCACCCAGAAGGCCATGTACTAAAAATGTAACACCCCAACCCGACAAGGGTAAAGATGTCACAACAATGGTGACATATCAGAAACATACACAAGCATACATCTTCAATAATACAAAGGAAGTACAAAAGTTACAAGTGAAATACTGAAATTACAAGGTTACAATGCGACTACAAATTCTAACAATATAAAAAAAACTTCTAATCATCTCTAAGCCAAAATAACTATCAAAGTCTTCTAAGTCCAAAAGTCTCTTCACTCATACCCAAACCCGTCGTCCTGCTTATTACCTGCCGCACACGAAAAGAAAACGTGCGGCTGAGCTTAAGAAGCTCAGTGAACAGATACATATACAAAGCAAAGAATAACGCAACAGAAATATAATATAGGCAATGGGAATGTCATAAGGTATAAACGAAATACATGGATAATAAGAGAAGAATAGGATAGTCATCCACCACGAGCCCAGAAACTCAAAGTCATAATCTCAACATCATATCTCAAAGTCATAATCTCACAATCAGAGGGGATACCTCTTAGGCAACCAGATAATATGAGGGGTGTCCTCATGTATCATAATAGTGGAGTGATCAGCTCCCAGGGGTGTGAAAGGCGTGTATTGCACACAGCACCAGTCACCTCAAAGTCATACTCAAAGTCATAGTTAAATCCACTAAACAAAACATGCCTAGGATTGCAATCCATACGCCCCCAAACTCAACGTCAATCTCAAAGTCAAGTAGCCATGGCAGATAATATAAAAGGGACGGTGTGAGAAATCACTCCCTCACACAGGAGTCATGCCAGTGGTGCATCACAGACATGGCCAGGTTACCTTCCTGGCTAGGTAACATAAAATGGCTCGGGTATCAAACTAAGAGTCAGGTCTCAATGTCATATCAAAGTGCATCTCAAGGTCATAATCAGAAGGTATATCTCAAGGTCATATCAAAAGGTTCATGTCAAAAGGTTCATGTCAAAAGGATCATGGCAAGGTTTAAAATCATAGCTCAACATCAATGCATAGGTGAAAAGACACCCTTACTAAAAAGGGTAGAGTATCCGTACCTTATGACGAAAGCACAAACAGAAACAAAGCACAGAAAAAATAGAGAACAGCTCAAAGTTACTCCTTCTTCACACCTAAAGGGGTAGAAGAGAATTACAATATTTCCATTTTAAGTAACTTTTCATTTATAGCAGGTTTCCATATTTATTAAGTTTCCATTTTTAGAAAGTTTCCTTATTTAGAAGTATGGAGTAACATAACTTAATTAAATCATTGTTAAATAAAATAAGGTATCTTTGATCAGATTTACACATTTGGTCCTTAGGGTTTCGCAATTTACACTTTACACCCCTTTATTACAAAAGTTACACTTTAAACCTTCAAATATTCATAGTTACTCATTAAACCCTTCATTTATCAATTTTACAAAATGAGTACTTATTTTAACATGTTATACGAACGAATCCTTAAATATTCATAATTTACACATCAAGTCCTTCGAGTTATCAAAGTTATATATTAAGTCCTTTAATTTACAATTTCAACCTTTAATTATTAACAATTACATGTTAGGCCTTTAAACCACCAAAATTACACATTATCCCCTGAATATAATTTATTACTCAAATCCACCTTAACTTTCCAGAAATTACATATTTAGTCCCTCTATTTTAATTATTTAAAAAATTGAATTATACTTTATTAAATAATCATTTTAATCCTTTTAAATATAAATTTACACATAGCACCCTCAACTTATATTTTATACAAAAAGTTCACAGCCCAAATTAAGTTCTAGAAATAACCCTTGAGTTTTAAAAGTTACAAAACACCCCCTTATACTTTAAATACAAATCGTATAGCCCTTTAAATCCACAAATCCAAACCCTAACATATCTAACATATTTTTAATCATTACAAAATCATTAAACACCATTATTAACATCCAAATAAACCCTAAATCCCAAACCCTAATCGAAATTCATTTTCTTTCCTTTTTCCTCATTAGCCGATTATAAACTTAATTCCAAAATAATTGTTCTAGGCCTCAAAATTTCGAAGTACCATTTTTCCAGGTCTATTATGATTGTATAGAGTCCAAATAAAATAAGTATGAAGCCTCAAAATTTCGGATTGAATTATTTAGGGTTTATGCATGTTTTTAAGATTTAATTCACAAATATTATATAGAGCATGCATGGATCGATTTTATCATTTTATATGATGTTCATATGATGTTAGGGACCTGAGAAAAATACCAAACCAAGATTCGAACGTGCGAAAAGGGCTGCACCAATTTAGTGATACGCGTATAAGAAAATCGAACCAAAAATCCAAAGCGACTCCAAAAGCTTCTCCACAACCTTTCCAACATTTTTCCCAGAGTATACACGATATAAGGATTATGATAAAAATCAAGAACGAATTTTATATGGCTCGATCGAATTTATTTAGAGATTACCTTAAAAATAGGCTCGACAAGAACAATAATTCCCAAAACACGAATCCAGCCAAGAACAGCCTCAAATCTATTTTTCATGGATCACATATGATACAAGGAACATGAGAAAAATAAGAAACGAATTTTTAGAAGGTCGCATGAATTATTTCGATCCATACCTCTTTTATCCTAGCGACAAGGAAAATATTCACCAAGATCGAATCGTGCAAGGAACACCTTCACAATGATTTTTCTAGGACTCTTTGGATGATGCTTGAACTCAGAAAAATGGCTTAGGGTTTGATGAATGTCGAATGGAGGCTATGGAGATTTTTGTGTGTGTTTTGGTTCTCTCGGCACTAGGGTTTCAAATCAAAAGCTATGGATTGACTCTAAAATAGGAAAAACGAGTCAAATGGAAGGGATAAGGCCAGAATTTCGTGATTATAGGTTGGGAATTGATTTGATATGTATTTTCCTTATTTAACATATTTTATTACATTTTTAATAATCATAAAACTAAGTGTAAATTCATTCGGCTCTATTAGGGGCATTATAGTAATTTTTTCACTTGTATAAATGTTGAATGAAGTTGTTAAAATTATTTGGTAACATATCTTGTGCATTGCCAGAAGTTTGGGATTAATTTGATACTTTATAAGCCTTTAAATAATTTTCAAACTTGTAGGGACAATTTGGTCATTTTACATGCTTTCAGATTTTAGGTGTTACAAAAAACACACAAAAGTACCCAATGAAAAATCAAACATGACAACTATCCAGATTCGGATCTGAACGCACACCAAAATGTTTTGACCTAGTAGACATACTTTCACAACTTATTATCGTCCAATTTTCGCGTGGAAGTCAAAGATAATATAGAACTCAATTCCCCCAGAAGGGCTAACCCAATTTACACTTTTTAAACCACTTTTGACCTCAATACTTCTAACCTAAATCTGTCCCGGTTTAACTATTTTGACACCTTAATTATAAAATTCGTTTGACTGACTTCCCGACCTCGAAAACACTCGTGACCGGACTTTTTGGAAAGCTCTTTCTCTGAACTATAATTTAGACATAAAATTAGTGATCTAACTCATTTCCATCTATTAAATATCATCGAATCTTTACAGCCTTAATATTCTGTCAGAAACTTAACTCATTAATTAACAAGTTTTAAACCCTAATCTCTTCACCAATCATCATAATACTACTAATTAATGATCCCAACATGTTTTATAATAATAATTTACAGAATTAAACATAAACCCTAATCCATCATATTATTGTTACATGAATTTTAATAATTAATTATGCATAAACATTAAAATTTATACCTTGATCTTGATCTTTAGCCTTCAAAGATAAAACCCTAAAAATTTTCTCTCCTCCTCTTCTTGATCTTGGCCGATTTCCAACAAGGAGGAATGAGGGGATATTGGTTTTGTATTTATACTAACCTATGGATTATTCTAGACCACCCTTAATTAGGTAAGTGCATTGGGGATCAAATTTGGTTTCCTAATTCCCCTAAAACCCCTAAATCGGCCCGCCCCCCTATTATGTATATTTTTTTTATTAAAATTAATTATTACACTTAAAACCTTGTACTCTTGATATTTTATAAAAACCCTATACCGAACTTAACACCTTACGCGATAAACTTTCGTTTTTACGACAACCCGGAAAAATATCATTTTCAAAACAAAGTTTCCAAAAATAGATTTTCACACTTATTATTAATATAACCCATAAAAACAACCTCTACGTAACTTACTAACGCTCAAATACTTGAACGGAGACTTGTTACGCAAAATCACAAGACACCAAAACTACACAAGTCATTTCTACACCACCAAGGCGATCAAAATAAACTTATCCAAAAATTCAACGCTACTCAATCATGATGAAAATCTCACACCAAGGGATTTAGTGCCAACACACGTATTTATCACACATATACCACACATAAACACACAATACACACCAAACAAAAATTAAATGGGTTGAGACTATTAGTCAAACTAACCTGCTAAAACCTCGGTTGTTACATCATCCCCCACTTAGGGAAATCGCGTCCCGAGATTTAATAGCTCGTCTCATCAATCTTCTCAGCAAACAACTTCGGGTACTTGGACCTCATTTGATCCTCATGTTCCCAAGTAAACTCAGGACCATGCTTGGAATTCCAACGTACCTTTACCAACTCTATCTTACCACGCTTCATACTCTTGACCTCTCGGTCCATAATCTCAACAGGTTCCTCAACAAAATGAAGGGTCTTATCAATCTTAATCTCCTCTAATGGCACATGCAGACTAGCATCCGCCAAACATTTCTTCAGATTAGATACGTGAAACGTATCATGCACACTACTTAACTCTTCAGGCAATTTCAACCGATATGCCACAAGTCCAATTCTTTCCATAATCTCGAACGGCCCTACATATCTTGGTGCTAATTTGCCTTTCTTACCGAAACGCACAACACCTTTCCAAGGAGACACTTTCAGCATCACAAGATCACCAACACTAAACTCTAAAGGCTTACGGCGATTATCCGCATAACTCTTCTGGCGATCTCTCGCTGCCTTAAGTCTTTCCTTAATCTGAAACACCTTATCCGTAGTCTCTTGCACTAGTTCAGGACCAATTAATTGGCTTGTCCCAACCTCTGCCCATAGAACAGGCGATCTACATTTCCTTCCATATAACATTTCAAATGGTGCACACCTAATACTGGAATGATAGCTGTTATTATAGGAAAACTCCGCCAAAGGTAGATGAGTATCCCAGCTTCCTCCAAAATCTATAGCACATGCCCTAAGTAAATCTTCCAAAGTCTGAATCGTTCGCTCACTTTGCCCATCCGTCTGTGGATGATAAGCCGTACTCATATCCAAACGTGTATCCAACGCCCTTTGCAATGATTGCCAGAACTGCGAGGTAAACCTACTATCGCGATCAGAGATAATCGACACAGGCATACCATGTCTCGCCACAATCTCATTAATATAAATCCTTGCCAACTTCTACATCTTATAATCCTCACGAATGGCCAGAAAATGTGCAGACTTCGTCAGCCTGTCCACTATGACCCATATCATGTCATGTCCATTACTTGTTCGATGTAACTTGGTAATGAAGTCCATTGTTATATTCTTCCATTTCCACTCAGGAATCGACGGCTGTTGTAGTAGTCCAGAGGGTTTCTGATGTTCAGCCTTAACTTTTAAACAAGTCAGACACTTACTAACATACTCAGCTATTTCCCTCTTCATTCCTGGCCACCAATAAGCATCTCTAAGATCATAATACATCTTGTCAGATCCTGGATGAATTGAGTATCTCGTCTTATGAGCCTCATCCATGATCAACTTCCTTACACCTCCTACCGATGGAACCCATATTCTATCTAAGAAATACAGTCCACCATCCTCCTTTTTCTCCATTTGCTGATCCAATCCACGCAGCATCTCAGCAGTCGCATTCTCATCCTTAAGAGCTTCCTCTTGTGCTGCCAATATCTTACTCTTAATTCCCGACTGCAACGTCATGCACATTGCTCGCACACGCTTAGGCTTAATCCATTCCTTTCTACTTAAAGCATCAGCTACCACATTCGCCTTTCCAGGATGATAGTGAATCTCACAATCATAATCACTAAACAATTCAATCCATCTTCTTTGTCGCATATTCAGCTCCTTCTGACTGAAGATATGCTGAAGACTCTTATGATCTGTATAAACAACACTCTTGGTGCCATACAGATAATGTCTCAAATTCTTGAGAGCAAATAATACCGCACCAAGCACTAAATCATGAGTGGTATAATTCTTCTCATGAACCTTGAGTTGTCGGGATGCATAAGCTATCACCTTACCCCTCTGCATTAGTACACACCCAAATCCTTGATTCGACGCATCACAATACACAACAAAATCATCTGGCCCATCAGGTAACGTCAGAATTGGTGCATTACACAAACTATCCTTTAGCGACTGAAAAGCCACCTCCTGCTCTTCTCCCCAAACATACTTCTTGTTCTTTTGAGTCAACAAAGTGAGGGGTTTAGCAATTTTCGAAAAATTCGCTATAAATCTTCGGTAATACCCCGTCAATCCTAAGAATGAGCGTATCTCAGACGGCGTCATAGGAGCCTTCCAGTTCTTGACCACGTCTATCTTACTAGGGTCTACATGTATTCCCTCACTATATACCACATGTCCAAGAAAATGTACCTCCTCAAGCCAAAACTCACATTTTGAGAACTTGGCGTACAACTTCTCCTTCTCTAGTAATCCAAGGATCAACTTCAAATGTTCTCCATGCTCCTCCTTCGACTTAGAGTAAATTAGAATGTCGTCTATGAACACAATAACGAATTTATCCAAATAAGGCTTGCTGATGAACACAAATAAGTACATTTTATTACCATCATTTATCCTATTTATTTGACTTGTTTTATTATATTATCTATGAGAATTGATACGTTAATGTTTACTTTTGTAATTCTCAGGTAAAAACAAGTATTATGTGAAACTTGGCGATTTTGGACTAATTATAGAGCAAAACAAGCAAGAAGTGAAGAGTCTACCGAAATGTACAAGATCAAGATCATTCTGCTCCAGATACACCGCATCTTACTTATTATATACGGCGCATCACTATCAAGATTTCACAAGCTACGATCCAAGACAGCAAGGACATGCGCCGCATCTATGAATAGAGTTACGCCGCATCTTCTGGCGGTGTACGGATATTCCTGAATATATTAATCTTGGACCCCACGCGAAGTTAAGTCGATGCGCCGCATCTACTTATTCTATGCGCCGCATCTAGCCCTCAGACAGAAACTATAAATACCCCAAAGTTAGACGAATTTAAGAGACTTAGGTACGTGCGATATACAAAGTACAGAAGCCCTAAGCCGAATTCAGACGAAGTAGCAGCACAAGATACACCTTGAACGAAGATACAAGATCTGTATGAAGGTCCTGCATGTATTCAATTCATTAAGTAGTTTTGTTTTATTGTATTAGTACACTTTAATTGATCAGGATTGATGGGCCTGTGTTATGTTATCATTCACTTCAACTCCCCTTAAAATTGCTTTCCCATTAATTAAAGTTTATATGTTGATGTCTTTGGTGACTTTTATTAGTGCATTGATAACCTCTGTGTCTAGCTGAGCATTGCTTGGGTCGCCATGCCCCTTCCTCGCCTATTTATTAGATCGCCTATGCATTCTATCGTCTGTAGAAAAGTAGGAAGAAAGATAAATAGGATAGTCATAAGTAATCATTAAGGGTTTACTCGCCGATAAGATTAGAACCAACGAGAAAGGACTTAATCTCGGTGCGTTACATCGAACTATACACTTCGTATAAAACTAGCAATAAAACAAGTGACAAGCTACTTAACTATCAGGACAGGTCTTCTTATTGTCTCAAGTATTTATCTGTGTACGTGTGTGCTATTCGCTGATTCGTGCTTATTAGTTTAGTTTATATTTAATCATAACCAAACCGTGCCAGTCTCTCAGGCTGAACCCCCTTGCATTAGATTAGGTTGTATAGCTAACTTAAGATATTAAAATACTGATTAGGATAACTAGATAATACGTTCCACTCTTAGTGATCGACACTCTACTTACCATTATATTCATACTGACCGGGTACACTGCTCGTTAAAGTGTGTGTGTTATTGATAAGTCGGCTAAATATAAATTTAAAACTTGAATACTGCTAAAACCACAACGACATACCGTGGGTATAAATTAGAGCATACGCACACCGCACATCAAGTTTTTGGCGCCGCTGCTGGGGAGTGAATTGTTATTATCTGTTAATTTGATTAGTATTTTAATTAGGTTTTTCTTTTTAATTTTTATTCTAACCGCTAACTCTGTTGTATATTAGTTAAATTGCATTCATTGTATTATTTGCATATTTTCTGTTTTTGTGTGTTTAATTTTTGTTTATTTTCGTTTGTTTTATTTTTGTTTTTATTTTCTGTATTTTTTCTGCATACTGCTATCGTTGTACTGAGCTAATTCAAACGATACGGCGCATCTATTTTCATAGATACGGCGTATTGCGTTTAATTTTTATAAAATACAACGCGTTTAATAAATTCGATACGACGCATCTTTCCCCAAGATACGGCGTATCTGTTTTTAATAAAAAAAAATTCTAAACGATAAACGCCATACGACGCATCTGTTTTCACAGATACGGCGTATCTATTATTTTAATTAAAAACAGTTTTTGAATTATTAAACAGATACGACGCATCGATTTTTATCGATACGGCGCATCTTCTGAATCAAAAATCTTGTATTTTGAAACATAACGAAAATACGGCGCATTAACTTTTGTTAATACGACGCATTTAATTTTAAATAAATATCGATTTTTGATAACTTAATACTGATACGGCGCATTCTAAATTTATAAGCGGTGTATCTATTTTCTGAATAAAGTCTGATTAAATTTTAACGATTATAAGGTACGGCGTATCCAACTTTTTGATACGGCGCATCGTCTGCAGATATCAGTAACTTTAATTTTTCGTATTCCGTTTTCGTTGTTGATTTTCTGATATATTACTTTCTTGAACATACCCTACTGATGCTTTTGTGATAGTTTCAGGAAGTGCATGACCAGGAGTTCTATGAAGAACTTGATTCAACCTGTTAGGATCTCTGGGAAATAAGAGTTTCATTGTTGCTGCTGATAGTGTTAAGCTGGTTCCTGCCGATAGCTTTGGTTCCTGCTGAAAGCTCATTGCTGCCGATAGTGTTATCTTGTTCCTACCGATAGTATTGTTGCTGCGGATAGTATTATTTGTTATCCGTATATTTAGAATGTTTGTTAAGTTTTATTTTTAGAAGAGATTGTTGTTTATCTCTTCACACGTTTTCTTGTAGAACGGGTTAGGGTTAGGTCATCTTGTTAGTATAAAAGATAAACCCGTCTATGAGTTTAGGTACACCTTTAACGTTTTCAATATTCAAGATCACAATTCTTAGTTCATAGTTTGATCCATAGAGGATCATTGTCGTTTAGAGTTTTCTTCTTTATTATACTTGCTGTTTAGTTTCCGCATAAACGCTTGTATAGCATACAGAGGTTCTTGTTTATACCAAGCTCAATCAAGCTCGAAGTACTCGATCCTACAAGTGGTATCAGAGCCTGGTAAGGATCTCTGATAAAGAAGAAAAAGGTCGATCTCATATCTCTTAACCCTCCCTCAATGGCAGACGAAAACCCAGAAAACAATGTCATTAACCAGGAAGACCAACAACCCAAACCTGAAACATCCCAAGTCCAAACACAAATCGTCACCACAATGTCCACCAACAATGCTAAATTCCCATATCTGAAGAAAGATGAGTATGAAGTCTGGGCTATGAGAATGGAATATTGGATCACAAACAGTGATTACAATTTGTGGAATGTCATTCTCAAGGGTAATAGCAAGAAGAATACTGGAAGGGACGAGGATGGCAATATCTATATAGAGCGACCTGTTACTGCAGAAGAACACATGGCTGTGCAAAGGGAAACCAAGGCCAGAACCCTTTTGCTTCAAGCCATTCCAGAGGATCATATGAGTGACTTCCATCACTTGGATGATGCTAGAAAGATCTGGCATGCTGTAAAAGCCAGATTTGGAGGGAATGATGAATCCAGAAAAATGAGAAAGTCTATGCTCAAGCAAGAATTTCAGGAATTCAAGATCTCTGAGGCTGAAGGGATTCACAAAGGGTATGACAGATTCCACAAGATCCTGAGTCAACTCAACCAGTTGAAAGCTAGGCCGGATGATGAAGATTGCAACACCAAGTTTCTGAGGGCTTTACCACCATCTTGGTCGCAGGTTTCCATAACCCTCAAGGCCAAAGGAGGACTGGATTTTATGAGCTTTGATGATCTGTACAACAAGTTGAAAACCCTTGAACTTGATATCAAAGGGTATTCCACCTATACACCCCATACTCCAACCCATACTGCTTTTGTTAGTAACTCTGGTGCTAACAAAACATCATATGGAAACAGTCCAAAACCATCAACATCATCAATCTCCTACTCACCTGTCACACCAAAAGCTCAAACCAGTTCTGAGAATCTTGTAGTGGATGTGCTTCATTCATTTGTTGCTGAAAGTACACCACAACAGAAGATTGTGTATGATGATTTCAATCAGGTTGATGAATTGGATATGGAAGAGATGGACTTAAGATGGCAGGTGGCTATGATATCGTTGAAGTTGGATAGGTTTGAAAAGAAGGCAGGAAGAAGGGTCAATTTTAATGGACAGGAGCCTGCCAGGTTTGATAGAAGGAAGGTGAGGTGTTATAAATGTTCTCAAACAGGACATTTTGCTAGGGAATGTACAGACAAGAAGGTGGATGATAAAGCACGGTATTCTGCTTTCAGAATTCAAGAGTTGGAGTCAGAAGACCCCAAGGCTTTGGTATCTGTGGATTCGATGGTGGACTGGGAGCAACATGAGAAGTCTCTTGCAAGTGGAGCAGATAAGGTCTATGGGATGGTAGCTGAATATGGTGAAAAGAAACAAGTGGCTGGTCAGTTTGGAATGATGGGTCATCCATCTCAGGTACATAACTGCCCGTTTGGTTGTGATTCTAAATATGATAAATTGAAACAGGAATTTGATGATAAAGAAAGTGAAAATAAGGATAACTTTATTCAACTTAAGGCTCATAAAAAGGCTGTTAAAACTTTAGAACAACAAAAGGTCTGGTATCAACAACAATAGTCTGCTTATGAAGTAAAAATAAAGGTATTGGAAAGAGATTTAAAAAATGCTATTAATGAGTTTAAACATACTGAACGGGAAAAAGCTAAGGTAGTATTAGATAATCAGGATTTAAAGTCTAAACTAGATGATACCTTGGCTAGATTTGATAAGTGGAAAGAGTCATCCATAAACCTTCACAGGCTTATTGATAGTTCTATGTCATCAAAAACTAAAAGAGGTTTAGGGTTCGGTGACCTGGTAGGGCCAAATCAATATTATGACCCTAATGAATATAGTGTTTTTAACCCAGAACCTGTAGATTATAGAAAGCCTGTAAAGTTTGTGAATGAGGGAGGGATGAATGATGTTCCTCCACCCATAACTGGAACATTTAAGCCTGCTAATCCTTTTGATGACTTTGATGATTCACAAATGATGTATGGCAAACAGGCAAAGGACTTGCCTAATCTTGATTGTGACTCTAATGAATTTGTCTCTTGTTCTTACAGTGACAAATCTTCAGAAATCAAGACAGATGACTATGCCACATGTGGATCAAGTGACAAGTCAGCATCAATAAAGTCAGAAGATCTCTCCTCAGAAGTAGCTAATAATGAATCTCACTCGAAGATAGCTGCATTTGAAGATATTTCTTTTGATAGTGTTAAAAACAATAATGTTTCTGGTTGTGGTTCTTTTTCAAACAATTCTAGTTGTGGTTCTGTTTCAAACAATTATGATTGTGGTTTTCATTGTGTTAAGGATAATTTTGTTTCATGTGTTGGTTTGAATAATTCTGTGTGCAATGAGAAAGTTATTGTTAAGAAAAAGGCCCCTAGAAAGAAATCTTGCTTTGTGTGTCGTAGTTATGATCATCTCATTAAAGATTGTGACTATTATGAGAAACAGATGGGTTTGAATGCATGTCAAAATAGGTTTGTATGGAAAAATGTGAATGATATTCCCCCCTATATTCCTCAAGCTGCAAGGAGAACTTCAGTTGCTACTGGCAAGCCAGTTCCTGCTGGTAAGCCTGTTGCTGCTGATAGGTTCATTCCTGCCGATAAGCCTGTTGCTGCTGTGTATTCAGTTCCTGCCAGTAGGATCAATCCTGCTGGTTGGAGAAGCAATTTGGCTAGACCTATCAGAAGACCTACTAGTTCTTACTTTCAAAATAATTTGAGACCTGTTTGTTTTGACACCATGAATAAGGGAGGGGCAAGATGGAAAACTGCTGTTAAGTCCTCAGCAGGTTGTTCTTGGAAAATCAATAACCAACATATGAAAATGGGGTCCAAGATCAATGGTGGATCTCATCAATCTCCAGGGTTTAATTCTTATTGATTCACTAGGCAGGCTCAAGTCAGCAATGGCTTGAGTCTCTCTTGTATCTAATGTTGTATATGTATTCTTTCTCTCAGGATTTTCCTTTTAGAAGCAAAGATGTTGGAATTGTTGATAGTGGGTGTTCCAGGAGTATGACAGGGAATTTGGATAGATTGCATGACTTTGTACCTTTGAATGGAGGTACTGTGACATTTGGAGGAGGAGATGGAATAATTTCTGGGAAGGGAACTATCAAGACTGCTAAGCTGGACTTTGAAGATGTACTTTATGTGAAGGAACTTCAAGACTTCAATTTGTTCTCTGTCTCCCAAATCTGTGACAAGAAGAACAGTGTTCTCTTCACTGAGAATGATTGCTTTGTGTTGTCCAAAGACTTCAAGCTGCCTGATGAAAGTCAGGTTGAACTTAAAGTTCCTAGGACTTACAATCTTTATAGCTTCAATCTTAGTGATGTTCAGCCTGAGGGATCTCTTGCTTGTTTGGTTGCAAAAGCTTCTGTGGATGAGTCTAAGAAATGGCACAGAAGAATGGCCCATGTGAATTTCAAGACCATTAACAAGTTGGCTAAGAATGGGTTGGTGAAAGGGCTTCCTATGAAGATCTTCTCTAATGAGCATGATTGTGTTGCCTGCAACAAAGGAAAGCAGCACAAAGCATCATACAAGGCCATAACTGCTGTGAGCAACATCTCTGGGCCTTTGCAGCTTCTTCATATGGATCTTTTTGGTCCTACTTCTATCAGAAGTATTGACCATAAGAACTACTGCCTGGTGATTACAGATGATTTTAGCAGGTTTTCATGGACTTTCTTTTTGGGTACTAAAGATGAAACTTATCCAGTTCTTAGGGATTTTATTGCCTTAATAGAAAATCAGCTAAGTAAAAAGGTTAAGTCTATAAGGTGTGATAATGGCACAGAGTTTAAGAACTCTAATCTTATTGACCTCTGTGGGACTAAGGGGATAAAAAGGGACTATAGTAATGCTAGAACTCCACAACAAAATGGGGTTGCATAAAGGAAAAATAGGACCCTGATAGAAGCAGCTAGGACTATGCTAGCTGAATCTAAGATGCCTACTATGTTTTGGACTGAAGCAGTTTGCACTGCTTGTTATGTGTTGAATAGGGTATCTATTACTAGTCCTCATAATAAAACACCTTATGAACTTTTGTCTGGGAAGGTTCCAAACATTAGTTACCTTAAGCCTTTTGGATGTCATGTCACTATTTTGAACACTAGTGATTACCTAGGCAAGTTTGATGGGAAGGCTGATGAAGGGTTTATTGTTGGATATTCTGCTCATGGTAAAGCCTATAGGGTTTATAATCTGTCCTCTAAGAAAATAGAAGAGACTCTCAACTTAAGATATCTTGAATATAAACCTAATTTGCAGGGTGCTGGTCCAGAGTGGTACTTTGATCTGGATTATCTATCTGACACCTTAGGTTATAATAGATTCAAATCAAATCTATCTGCTGGTACAAATGTTTCTCAAACTAACAATGCAGGTACCTCAGATGATGATTCTGATGTAGAGAGTGATGAACGACCTATAGTTGTTCCTTCTTTTCCCTCTAACAACATTTCAGGTTCAAAGCTCAAGGATTCTTTTGATATGGCTGGAGGTGATTCTAGTTATGCAGAAGATCTTGCTAGGCTTCAAAGACAAGAGTTTAATGCCAAAAGAACTGCTGAGATGTTTGATTCTGGATTTTCTAAAGAGACAGAGGAGATTCTGAGAAAGGCTGAAGCTGAAGTTAGAAGACAATTGAATTCAACTGATGGTATTCATGTTCCTGCTGATCCCATTCCTGCTGAAAGTGAATCTGTTCCTGCCGAACCTTCTAGGGTTTCTGCTGATGTTCCTGTGTCTTCTCCATCTGTGGACACTCTGGGTGTTGTTAACTCCCCTGAAAGATTTCCAATTCCTTCTGATCTTGGAAACTCAGTCTCTTCAAAAGATAAGCTGAATGATCCTCATCATCAGTCCAGAACTGGAATTTTCACTTCTTCTTCATATGATGATGACTTCAACCCCTCCATAACTAATCAGGCATCCTCCATTGAAGTTAATCCAATTGCTACCAAGAGGATCAATACAGTTCATCCTCAGTCTTTGATTCTTGGAGATATAAATTCCCCTGTGCAGACAAGAAGCAAGCTACATCAACCCAAGTTTGGAGAATCTGCTTTTCTTAGTTATATACAGGATCAGTTGAGGAACAATCATACTGATTACTTACATTGTCTGTATGCTTGTTTCTTATCTCAAGTTGAACCAACTAGCATAGCTCAGGCTCTTGCTAATGATGATTGGGTTGAGGCTATGCAAGAGGAGATGCAGCAGTTCCAAAATCAGAAAGTATGGATGTTGGTGCCTTTACCTGTAGGAAAGCATGCTATTGGAACTAAATGGATTCTAAAGAATAAAAGGGATGCTAGGGGTATTGTGGTTCGAAATAAGGCTAGATTGGTAGCTCAAGGTCATAGACAAGAAGAGGGGATTGATTATGATGAGGTGTTTGCACCAGTGGCAAGAGTTGAAGCTATCCGATTGTTTTTAGCTTTTGCTTCCTTTATGGGGTTTGTAGTATATCAGATGGATGTGAAGAGTGCATTTTTGTATGGCAGGATTGAGGAAGAGGTTTATGTTACTCAACCACAGGGGTTTGTGGATCCTCAGAATCCTAATTTGGTTTACAAAGTGGTTAAAGCACTTTATGGTCTTCATCAAGCACCAAGGGCTTGGTATGCACGGTTATCAGCCTTTTTGCTTAAACATGGTTACAGAAGAGGGACTATTGATAAAACTCTTTTTATCAGAAAGAATTTCAAAGATATCATCCTAGTACAAGTTTATGTAGATGATATCATCTTTAGTTCCACTAATGAAGCCTGGTGCAGGGAGTTTGAAGAATTGATGAAGAGTGAATTGGAGATGAGTGCTATGGGTGAAATGACTTTCTTCTTGGGTCTTCAGGTTAAGCAGAAACCAGATGGAATCTTTATTTGCCAGGAGAAGTATGTTTATGACATGCTTAAGAAATTTGATATGGAAAATGTGAAGGTTGCTACAACTCCTTTTGAACGTCCAAAGCCTAAGTCCAATAATGAACCTGATGCTGCAGTTAATGTTCATCTTTATAGGTCCATGATTGGATCACTCATGTATTTGACAGCTTCAAGACCTGATATCATGTTTGCTGTTGGTGCATGTGCTAGACATCAGGTTACACCATTGACTTCTAACCTAAATGCAGTTAAGAGAATCTTCAAGTATTTAAGAGGACAGCCAAAGATGGGACTTTGGTATCCTAAAGATTCTCCTTTTGTGTTGGAGGCATATAGTGACAGTGATTATGCTGGGGCTAACTTTGATAGGAAGTCTACAACAGGAGGTTGTCAGTTTCTGGGTAGGAGGTTGGTTTCTTGGCAATGTAAAAAGCAAACTATAGTGGCTACATCTTCTACTGAGGCAGAGTATGTTGCTGCTGCTAGTTGCTGTGGACAGGTACTTTGGATGCAAAATCAGTTGTTGGATTATGGGTTCAACTACATGAACACTACGATTTTTATTGATAATCAAAGTACTATGTGTATTGTTAAGAATCCTGTTTATCATCAGAGGACAAAGCATATTGAGATTCGACATCATTTCATAAGAGATGCTTATGAGAAGCATCTTATTCAGGTGGTTAAGATTCACACAGATGATAATGTTGCTGATCTGCTGACCAAGGCTTTTGATGGACCAAGGTTTAAACATTTGGTGGTCCATATTGGGATGGTCAATCCTTAGTTGCTGAGCTTAAGGGGAGGAATGCAGATTAAGGGGAGGATGAAGCTTAAGGGGAGGATTGTTCTTGTTGTTGTTGTATATTTTCTATCTTTCTTTCTTTCTTTTGATTTCTTTTCTTATTTTCTTTATTTTCTTTTGGTGTGTTTCTGATTTGTTTTATTAGTTTAAAAAAAAAAAAAAAAAAAAAAAAATTGTGTATATTTTGTGTGCTAATAAGTGGTTTTGAGCAACACCTTGCAGGTACAGTGTTGGTGTTTACACCTACACAATAAATGGTACTCAACTCACCATGTCTTGCAGACAAGAAAGAGTTGGCTCACCATGAGGGTACGGCTCTGGTGTGATAATCAAATCCGTTGATAGCTGTAATAGCTTGCTCAAAGCTATAGGGTACTTCAACTCACCCATGGTTTATTCCTGAGAGTTGAAAATGGTTCTCAATTCACCATGGATGTAACCTTTATGGGATCCAAAGGATTGGCTAGTCCACAAAAGTATGGTTTGTGGTAAAGACACTTGGTATCCATATTTGGTATTCAATTCACCAAGGTTCAGTTGAAACCAAAGAATTGACTAGTCCTAAGCAAACGGCTACAGGTAAAGACAAGTCAAATCCGTTTATAGTTGCTGATTTGCTAATAAATCAGATGGTTATCAATGTACCATGGTCTAACACACCTAAACATTGGCTACTCCAGTAGTGATGGCTATTGGTAAAGAGACATCAAATCCATTAATTTTCAATGATTCACCTCTCACAGGAGTTAACACACCTGGATGTGATGAGAATAGTATGAAACTTAAAGTGATTCGATGTACATATTGTCATAGTAGCAGCCAAGTTCAAGTGAAAGTAATGGTGACCAGTATACATGTTTTGCAGAAGATTTCTTGTTCCTGCTGAACTATTGAAGTTGTTGCTGGATGCTATAGAAGCTGGAATCTTGCAAGTTATGGATGTTGCTGCTGGTTACTTAAAATTGTTGCTGCTAAGTCGCAGTCCTCAAGCCTGAGAAGTTACAAGCTCTATCACATTGGAATCTTGCAGGTTAACCTAGTCAACCTCAAGATTAGGGGAGGATTGTTAGGATCTCTGGGAAATAAGAGTTTCATTGTTGCTGCCGATAGTGTTAAGCTGGTTCCTGCTGATAGCTTTGGTTCCTGCTGAAAGCTCATTGCTGCCGATAGTGTTATCTTGTTCCTACCGATAGTATTGTTGCTGCGGATAGTATTATTTGTTATCCGTATATTTAGAATGTTTGTTAAGTTTTATTTTTAGAAGAGATTGTTGTTTATCTCTTCACACATTTTCTTGTAGAACGGGTTAGGGTTAGGTCATCTTGTTAGTATAAAAGATAAACCCGTCTATGAGTTTAGGTACACCTTTAACGTTTTCAATATTCAAGATCACAATTCTTAGTTCATAGTTTGATCCATAGAGGATCATTGTCGTTTAGAGTTTTCTTCTTTATTATACTTGCTGTTTAGTTTCCGCATAAACGCTTGTATAGCATACAGAGGTTCTTGTTTATACCAAGCTCAATCAAGCTCGAAGTACTCGATCCTACACAACCTTTCGAAGATCCTGAACGAGCCTTTCATTCGCTTAAAAGGCTTTTCAACACAAAAAGCTTTGATATCTCAAGTTCATTCGAGCTTGATTATTTTTGTTGGGAATTTAACTATTGTTACAGATTTCACTGTGGTGGAAAACATGGATGCTTATCGTGATGTTGAGATGGGTGACGTGATCGTTGGGAAGCCATTCTGTAAGGAGGTCGTAATTAACGCTAAAAGATTTGAAGGAAAGATCACCTTTAAAAGTGGAAGCAACGTTATCACTTACATGATGCCTCGTGCTCACCCAAGGTTTGAACATGCCCCTAACAAATTTTGTTACAAATTTACACCATTTCTTTTTGTAGATGAAAATGACGCTGAGAAAGGGATCGAGTATCCGTACCAAAAGATGAAAGGATTCTACAAAGGTGTACTTGAATTGGGGCCGGAATATGTTCGTGACGAAGTAATTCGCAACTACATCGTGCACGGACATGTGGGGATCAATAGATCGGAATAAAGAGCTGAACGTGAGTCTAACTTGAAGACTCTGGAATAAAGACAAGTGCTGACCGGGAGACAACCCGGAAAATTTTTACTATTCTGTTCTGTGTCGAGTCAGTCAGGCCCGCAGAAGATACGGCGCATCTCAATCCTGAGATGCGACGCATCTCCTGCACTGGTCATATCTTATTTTATTTTCTGCATTTTTATTTTTGACTTTAAAACTTTCTGTCAGTTTATTTTAATGCGGCGCATCCCTGGTTAAGGATGCGACGCATCTTCTATTCTGATTCGTATTTATTCCAGGCTCGATACGGCGTATCTTCTTCCATAAGATACGGCGTATCGACTGACCTGATGATTTTCAGTTTAATTTTTAAGTTTTATTTTTCGCTAACTACTAATGTATTATGCAAGTTTGAACCTTCTTAACTTAGGTGTGTTAAAGTCTTGATGGTATTATAGATTCCTGCAATTCCTGTGGATACATCAAATATGAAGCTTAAACGTTCTCATCCACAAGGAAGTTGATTTTTGCTCTTACACAAATAATGGAGGATCATACCGAGCAAATCTCAGGGGAGTTTTCTGTTCTAATTCTTTTATTTTCCAGTTTTTAATCTTTGATACAAACAACGAGGACGTTGTTTAACTTAAGTGGGGGGATTGGAGAATTAGAACACTTACTTGTCCTAAACTTTTTCAAAATATGCTTAAAATGTGCTTAATATATCAAAATTAAAATTTTTAGCATGATTTTGTTTAAAGTCTAAATTACATAGCTGCACACATGACGTTAATTTCAAAAATTGTGAACTTTTCAAAATTCACAAATCTATGAGTGTGCCGGTGACTTGTAAACTTTAGAACTTGGCCTGTATACTATTCGAGACCACCATAATAAGTATTATTTACATAATTGGAATGACTTGTCTAAATTGGTAAATTTCTAGGATTACACCCAAATAGCCTTTATATGTTATGTGATATTAGCTAACTACACTGGTTAGTTAACCTCCGTATAAACCCTTTTGTTACTCTCACTTTTAGAGTAAGATACCCCTAGAAAAACACTCAGAGGCATTCCTTTCGTTTCTTACACCTTTGTTATAATGTTTCGTTACACCCTTACACCTTAGCCTACCCTGTAGATTAAAATCCGTGGTTGGTTAATTGCTTTAGGCAAAGTGTGTTTCCTTACATTTACCTGTGTTCGCGTGCGTAATTCATTATCTTTGGTTAAGTTGGGAAATTGCACAACGCAATTGGAGTGAAAGTAAATATTGTATATTTTTGAGTTTATTTTTCGTGTGTTTACTACTTTCACTATTACCGTTATTTCTGAAGTCATGAAAAGTATGGAAAAATTATCCAGAGTTATCGTTATAGTGATGTGGTGAAATTTTACACATCTATGTTTATGTTTCAAGTTAAAAAAAAAAAAAAAAAAAAAAAAAAAAAAAAAAAAAAAAAAAAAAAAAATCGAAAAAAATAGAAAAGAAAAAAGAAAAAGGAAGAGTTGGATATTTGTTTTAACCAACTTATGTAAAGTTTTGTATTAAGTGGTCGATATCACCACTAGTTGTTGTATATTATATTTATGGATTGAATGGGAGTTGGACGTTATAGGAACGCCAATAAAAGTTATTCTTTGATTAAGATCTTGTTGAGTATAATTCGTGTCTACCTAAAGAGTGTGTTTCATGTGTTAAAGTGTGAGTTATTCTATGATATGAGTCTTATTCATGGGATGGTTGGGATAGCAATTTGCCACACTTAGGATTTTAATTTATCTGTTCTGTTTATTTTTTCATTTTACACCAATTTGTATCCCAAATATTATCCATACCCTATATTATTCTTTATCCAAACCTTTGATTTATTGAGATTAGGGATTTGAGCAATCTTAAGTATCGTAGTCGTGGATTCGGCTATGTATTTATGATTTTGTCAACCTTTTTGATATAATATTATTGGTGAAGATTACTTGGTCCTATCTTTAGCCTATTCGAGTTAAGGATTTGAGCAATTGCAAGTATCGTGTTCGTGGATTCGATCATGTATTTGTGATTTTGTCGCCTTTTCTGGAATTTGAGATCGATAGAGATTAAGAAGAATAATTAACCCTTAACCAACAAACCCTTTTTACCGCTTTAGACTTGTTATTCCTTGGCTTTAGTGGGGGAGATGCGTATACTTGCCAAGCTTATGATAGAATATTCGTCACGACTGGACAGTTAAACGATTAGATTTGCTTTTATCAAATTATTTTATTTTACTTCTAATTCGTTAAATGTTTGGTTGTGTGATTATGACAAAAATGAATACATGCTTAAATATAAAAATAAATCCTAATATCTTTTAGGATACATTTTCATAAGATTAATTCTAAGGTTTACTTGGGGACAAGTAAAGTTCAAGTGGGGGGATATTTGATGAACTCAAATAAGTACATTTTATTACCATCATTTATCCTATTTATTTGACTTGTTTTATTATATTATTTGTGAGAATTGATACGTTAATGTTTACTTTTGTAATTCTCAGGTAAAAACAAGTATTATTTGAAACTTGGCGATTTTGGACTAATTATGGAGCAAAACAAGCAAGAAGTGAAGAGTCTACTGAAATGTACAAGATCAAGATCATTCTGCTCCAGATACGCCGCATCTTACTTATTATATACGGCGCATCACTATCAAGATTTCACAAGCTACGATCCAAGACAGCAAGGACATGCGCCGCATCTATGAATAGAGTTACGCCGCATCTTCTGGCGGTGTACGGATATTCCTGAATATATTAATCTTGGACCCCACGCGAAGTTAAGTCGATGCGCCGCATCTACTTATTCTATGCGCCGCATCTAGCCCTTAGACAGAAACTATAAATACCCCAAAGTCAGACGAATTTCAGAGACTTTGGTACGTGCGATATACAAAGTACAGAAGCCCTAAGCTGAATTCAGACGAAGTAGCAGCACAAGACACACCTTGAACGAAGATACAAGAGCTGTAAGAAGGTCCTGCATGTATTCAATTCATTAAGTAGTTTTGTTTTATTGTACTAGTACACTTTAATTGATCAGGATTGATGGGCTTGTGTTATGTTATCATTCACTTCAACTCCCCTTAAAATTGCTTTCCCATTAATTAAAGTTTATATGTTGATGTCTTTGGTGACTTTTATTAGTGCATTGATAACCTCTGTGTCTAGCTGAGCATTGCTTGGGTCGCCATGCCCCTTCCTCGCCTATTTATTAGATCGCCTATGCATTCTATCGTTTGTAGAAAAGTAGGAAGAAAGATAAATAGGATAGTCATAAGTAATCATTAAGGGTTTACTCGCCGATAAGATTAGAACCAACGAGAAAGGACTTAATCTCGGTGCGTTGCATCGAACTATACACTTCATATAAAACTAGCAATAAAACAAGTGACAAGCTACTTAACTATTAGGACAGGTCTTCTTATTGTCTCAAGTATTTATCTGTATACGTGTGTGCTATTCGCTGATTCGTGCTTATTAGTTTAGTTTATATTTAATCATAACCAAACCGTGCCAGTCTCTCAGGCTGAACCCCCCTTGCGTTAGATTAGGTTGTATAGCTAACTTAAGATATTAAAATACTGATTAGGATAACTAGATAATACGTTCCACTCTTAGTGATCGACACTCTACTTACCATTATATTCATACTGACCGGGTACACTGCTCGTTAAAGTGTGTGTGTTATTGATAAGTCGGCTAAATATAAATTTAAAACTTGAATACTGTTAAAACCACAACGACATACCGTGGGTATAAATTAGAGCATACGCACACCGCACATCACTTGCATACGCGATTCATCAAATCCATGAATACCGCAGGTGCATTTGTCAACCCGAATGGCATAACCGTGAACTCAGAGTGTCCATAACGAGTCCTAAAAGTAGTCTTCAGAATATCCTCCTCATACACTCTCAACTGATGATACCTAGAACATAAATCTATCTTTGAGAAAAATCGAGAACCTTGAAGTTGGTCAAAGAGATCATCGATTCTGGGAAGAGGATACCGATTCTTAACAGTTAACTTGTTCAATTCCCGATAGTCAATACACATCCGGAACGAACCATCCTTCTTCTTAACAAACAACACAGGTGCTCCCCACAGAGAGTGACTAGGTCGAATAAACCCCTTATCCTGAAGTTCTTGCAACTGCGCGGACAACTCCTGCATCTCAGAGGGTGCTAAACGATATGGGGATTTCGCCACAGGTGCCGCTCCAGGAATCAATTCAATACGGAATTCAACTTGACGGATTGGAGGCAACCCAGACAAGTCTTCAGGAAAAACGCCAGGAAATTCACACACCACAAGAATCTCTTTCATACTACGCTCTTTGGCCTTTGCGTTCTTAAGGGACTTCAACTCATTCCCTACACATTCTCCTTGTATCCGAAGTATAACACCACTCTCTAAAGGAATACGAACTACCTTTTCGTGGCATATAACCTCGGCCTTATGCTTAGACAACCAGCTCATCCCTATCACCACATCGAAACTCCCATGCCCAAAAGGTATCAAATCAATCATGAACGGGATACCTTCTAACACTATAGTACACCCTCGAATAACCTTGTCAACCTCTACTTCCCTACCGCTAGCTATCTCAATCACAATACTAGACCTAAGCTCACTAGGTTCAACATTCAATAATGTTAGTGCAAGCAGTCTCATTGGGGAGATTGTTAGTGCAAGCAATCTCGTTTGTTTTGATTGATGACAAACATGTAACTTGATACATAACGTAAAATGTACAAGTTACTTGTAATCTTATTTTGTCTCAACATATATTCAACACCTCTCGAGTCCTCGTATGATACAACATAGGTTCGTACATGTTTGTTATGTGGCATTATGATCAAACCCTTAACAAACCATTTAGAATGTTTAAAATACGGTTAGGTAATTAAGTATTTTAAAAAGGCTAATCAGTCTACTTAGAACCTCATTTTATACATGTTACATGATCACTAGGATACATGTTACACATTACAAGTTTACTAGGAAGAACAACATATACAAGTTTACATGTTTATTTCTTAAAATGGAAACTTTATTAGTTAAATATTAGGATGACATCATTGCATACATCATTAGAAAATCTTAGGAAGATTTGAAATATATTTTGGAAAGATTCTTAAGTAACAAAGTTGACTTTGGTAGATATGGAAAGATCTTGGAAAGATCTTGAAATGACTTGACATAGATATGGAAAGACTTAGATAATATTTTGTATAGATCTTTAAGCTACTAAGTTGACTTTGAAAGATCTTGAAATGACTTGACAAAGATATGGAAAGATTGTGCAAGATTTGGAAATCTCTTAGTTGTCCTGATTTGACGGATCCAAACGATTACAAAGACGGATCCAATTTTTGGGATCCGCCGGATCCGCCAACTGTTCACTCAGTTTTCCTATAAATAGAAGCCCATTGTTTACCCATAGTTTTATCTAATTAGAACACAAATTCCCTCACTCATTTCACACACTTAGATCAGTAGCAAACCATGTAGATTCATACATTAATCACCCTTTACATAATGATCATAATGTTACTAACTTTCATCATGTTGTAAGCATACATTGTTAATGATCCTGTGAAGCAAGCTCAAGATCATGAGACATCATCCATAGCATACTTCCTGATCCACCAAGAAGGTTAGAAGATCTTGAAGTCATTATCCACCATAGCATTCCAACATATGAAGATTCAAGAGTACTTGACATCCTCAATGATTGAAGACTTCTTATTCAAGAAGTTCATATAGATTAGTCATTTATATCCATTGAACATATATGTCATGGATCATTGTAAACATCATTTGTATCAGTGAGTGTGGTTAGTGTTTTAGTCCTCAAAACACAAAGAGTGTAGGGAGTGGTTGAACCCTTGTAAAGAACTCGACATCTAGCTTAGTGTCGGTAATTGTATAGGCGACGTTAGGTTGGTTCTACCTTGAAATAGAACCCGGTGTTTAGCTTAGTACCGGAAAAGGAAGTAAGCGACGTTAGGTTGGTTCTACCTTAAACTAGAACTCGGTGTTTAGCTTAGTACCGGAAAAGGAAGTAAGCGACGTGTAAAGGTTTTCTCCGCCTAAGAAAGGGAGCTTGTTGATCTAGTGAAGTAACTCTCGAGTTGGGTACTCGGGGAGTGGAGTAGGGCGGAGAGGAGCTCCGTGACCGAACCACTATAAATCATCGTGTTCGGTTTGCGCTTTCTTTTACTTATCTCTTTACTTTTATGTTTGCATTATGTGATTGCTTGTGTTGTGATTATTTGATAATACTTGTGTGACAACTTGGTAGTCATAAACTACAACAAACATCTTTCATATTAGAACTAGCCAAATTGGAAATTTGATACAACAAGTTTTAAGTTTTAAAACGGAAAACGTATTCACCCCCCCCCTCTACGTTTTCACAATTGGTATCAGAGCCACGTGGCTCTCATTTTCAAAACAAATGGTTTTTAAAATGAAGTACGATCCATGTATCAAATTACCATTGAAGCATAATGTAATATGAAAAATGTTTCGCAAAGTATACTTAGAAATTTTGTTGTTAAATATTACTTTGTATACAAACTTGAAGATGTCTTTGAAAAATCAAGAGAAAAGATTTCTTAAAAAGATTAAGTGTCAAATTGTGTGCGTAAAGCTAATTTACGAAAAACACGGGTTTTAAAGGAGCGTTTGGAATAGCTATTAATGTAGTTGAAAAATCTCTTCGTAAATGTTTAGATAAGTCACATAATTAGAAATGTTGTTAAATATGTGTAATATATGTTTAATATTAAGTCTAGCAAGTCCTACACGTTTTCATTATGTCAAAATACGAGTTTAGATGAATGTGGTACAGATCCCGGCGGATCCAAGTCACACAAAGGGCGGATCCCTCAAAAAGGATCTGCCAGATCCGTCTGTTCAGTGTACAGTTTTTGTCAAACTTTAAAAAAATCATAACTAATTAACCGTAAGTCCGTAGAAGTCGTGCCACCTATCATTTTGAAGGGAATTAAGTCTACTTTTATTTAAAAATAATATCATGGCCTGAATCTAAATTGAAATAGGTAAAACAAATCAAAAGGTACAACCAGTCCAAAATATTTAGTTTTATTTTGACACAGTAACTTAAATTTTTGAGTCGAGCAATGTAAGTTGGTATCCTTTAAGCATTGATATGATTTCTATTGAAACTAAAAAATTTGGTAATATAAAGGAAACAAATTAAACTTGGCATACATCGTCATATTTAAACGCAAAGTGACGAAAATTATCTTTTCACTTATGCCATGCTATGTGACTATCTGTTCTAAGTTATTTGCATACATGTGATTTGTCTGTTGGTAATTGTGATTGCATTTGTTGATAGGATATACATAAGTGTTTTGCCATGATAATTATTTGCTTGTCTAGTAATTGCTTGTTTGATGCACAATAGGTCTTTTGCTAGATCTTGTACACTAAGTTGATAAACTGTGTTTGTTTTAGATATTTTTGTTTGCATATGTTATGTGAAAACCTTGCATAACTTGCTTAGGAATGAGAACTAAGTGTAACTAGTTTAGTGTCTTGAATAGTATTGTCTTGCACAAACTCTTGCTCTAGTCTTAAAACGTGTAAACATATACTAACTTTGAAAAAGAGTGTTTGGTACAAACAATTTGAAACTATGGTATGTTGAATTGTTATGCCTTTAGGATATTATCATGTTGTTAAAACTTTTATGTGTACTAACCATGTCATGCAGGATGATAATACGCGTTATTATCAATTTTCCATGTTTAAGCCACCGTTTGGCTTAACCACTTTTATGGTAAGTTATTATCATCAAATTAATTCATGTGTAAGCGTAAGTTAGAACTTGTGTTTTTAGTTTCATTCAATCATATATTACTTGTTACATATGTTTTAGGAGAACTTCTGGGATTTGAGCGAGTAAAGTAAAATATGCATATCTCTCTGTTAAGAATTAGAACTTCCACATGGCGGATATGACGGATCCCAAATTTTGGTTCCGTCTGTTATACACTTTGGCTCCGCCATTCCTCACCCTGCGGATTCTGCGGAACCCAAATATGGGATCCGCACTTGTTGTTGATTGGATCCGTCAGTCTCAATAGTTACTTTTTCAAAATTCCCGACTAATCCCGATCCTTAAATTATTGATTCTAGTTCTTAGGATTCTTATCACTGATGTTCACTCAAATAAGGATTAGGACATCTCACCAAACACCAAATAGGATATGTTAGTGCAAATATTACGGTATTTAAACTAAACGATTTCTTCGGTTTTAATGATGACAAACATATAACTTGTAATACATAACATAAAATGTGCAAGTTACTTGTAAACACAAATCATCAATGCATACTTACATCAACACCTCCCGACGTCTCAAGTATGCTTCAACGAAGTCGTAGATTTCCATCCCGACATAAATCACTCAAGGTATGGACAAACAAATCTACTACTTGACAAATGATCAAAGGATTATATTTTTCTAAACTTCACATTTTTAATGTGACAAAACATTTTTCCAAAAATATATTTTACAAATTATTTTTGAATTAAAAAGAAATGTTTTATTTTGAAAAATAAGTTTAAAAATCCCAACAGCTATTTTTCCCCCCAAAATCAGCTCCAACCTTCCCCAAATAAGTTTTCACCAGAAAAGACAAAATTTGGAGCGTCCTTGTCTGGGACAGCTCCACGGTTCCACTAAATTTAGTGGAGCCGTGGGACATTTAGTGGAGCCGTCCGTACAAAATTTTCTGTAACGTTCAGATTTTTCTTGCCTATAAATAGTGGACCATTTCACACTTCCAACTTGATTTTTCCAGTCCTTTTTCTCTGGTCTAATCCCTCCTCACTTAGATGACTTTCTTTGATCATTTGGAGAGTCTTAGTTTGTTTAAGAGTGATCCAATCCTCCATTCAAGTGATCCTCTTCATTCCTCTTGATTAGCAAGAGAAGAACACAAAGTATCCAAGTAGATACAAGGTGTTGTCATCCCTCTTGATTAGCAAGAGAAGAACACAAAGTATCCAAGTAGATACAAAGTGTTGTCATCCCTCTTGATTAGCAAGAGAAGAACACAAAGTATCCAAGTAGATACAAAGTGTTATCATTCCTCTTCATTTGCAAGAGAAGAACTCAAAGTATCCAAGAAGATACAAGAGTTGTAGTTGTTAGGTCTTGTAACATTGGTTACACTCTTGATTGTATCATAGCATACATCAAGATTATTTTTCTTTTGTGAGAGAGTGAGTCAAGATCATTGTGATCTTAAGAGATAGTGAAGATCTCTTGAAGCCATTGGGCTTGTGTGATTGATCATGTAGATCAAGGGTAGATCGGGTAGATCGTGGCAGATTGGTGCTAGCTAAGATTAGCACTCGACATCTAGCTTAGTGTCAGAAATAGGATAAGCGACGTGTAAGGTGTAGATCGGGTAGATCGTGGTAGATTGGTGCTAGCTAAGATTAGCACTCGACATCTAGCTTAGTGTCGGAAAACAAGTTAAGCGACGTGTATGGTTTTCTCCGCCTGAAGGGAGTTTTTTTATTAGTGAAGTAACTCTCGAGTTGGGTACTCGGGGAGTGGAGTAGGGCGAAGAGGAGCTTCGTGACCGAACCACTATAAATCACCGTGTCTGGTTTGCGCCTTCTTATTTATCTCTTTACTTTCATTTCATTCTTTATCGCTTTATACTTATATTTGCATGAAGTTTATGCTTGTGTGACTAGTTGCTTATGTTATGTTGATTAAGTATGTGTCATGGCTTGATTGTGCTTGTGTTGTAGTTTACTACATTCATCTCTAAGTGTTAAATGACTATAGTTAACACTTTTCATATTACGTCACACTTGATTGGGTGTTTGATACAAAAGTTTTAAGTTTTCAAATGGAAACGTATTCACCCCCCCCCTCTACGGTTTCCACAATTGGTACCAGAGCCACGTCGCTCAAATTTTTAAAACAAATGGTTTTCAAAATTGAGTACGATCCATGTATCAAATTACCTATGAAGGTGATAAAATATGAAAAGTAATTAGTTGCTTAATACTTACAAGTTTTGTTGTTAAGTATACTTTGTCATACTAGCTTGAAGGTTTTCTTAAACCAATAAAAGAATATAGTCTTAAGTGTCTGGTCAATGTTTTCTGTTGAGTCGCCACACTAAAACTGTAAACTGAATCAGAAAAGAGAACACGGTACCACTAAATAGAGGACGGTACCGTTATATTTAGCGGTACCGTGGGTTATTTAATGGTACCGTGCCTCTGTCTGTCAGTTTTCAGTATTGGGTCATTTTCTGAAATTCTTTTAAAATCAACCATAAGTTCGTAGGAGTCATGTCGCTCATCATTTTAAACGAAGTTGATTTTACTTTCATTTGAGAAATACTTTTATGAATTAGTTCTAAATGAAAGTATGTCAAAGTCCTTGATTTTCAACTAAAGGTCTTCTGGTCATGCAGTTTGCGTAAATTTTTGGTCAAACTGAAAAAGGGCGATTCAACTTTTAAACCTTGATTTGTTTTCATAGTGACTTAGCAAAAATCTTTGAAATGGGGAGGAAATCAATTTGTTTTCAAATAAAATCAAGCTTAGTATACATTGTTATACCAAATACACAAAATGACGATAGGTATTTTTGTGTGTTAAGCTAAATTGATATTTGTTTATTATAGTTTTCTGGTTTATGCATTTATAAGGCTCGTGCTAAATCACTTGCACTATGTTAAATAATTAGTTTGCATTGCATATAGGCATCAACCATTTTTCTTGCATTTGTTGCAAGTTCTTAAAATGGTGTAGTAACTTTCTTAGGAATAGAAACTAAGTTGGTAGATCATGTGTGTCGAAAGATATTGTCTTACACAATTATTTTTCAAAAGGTTTAAGTGTAAAAAGTATATCACCCCAAAATACTTAACACTTTCATAAAATCCGTAACATGATCTTTAAAACATTACATCATTTTGTCTTGTTTGACCATGTGTTGTCTAAACAAGATAAAATGTCATTTAATACATTAGTATTTAAGTAAAAGAAAATGTATTAAACTTGCATTGATTTAACACACATACAAAATGTTTTAAACATTTAGTGTTTTACGTATGTTGTATAAAAATAGTTAAGATAATTATTTTTATACTAATGAGGTGTCGAAAAACTAAGAGTATTATACTTAATAATATAAATAGTTTTTCTCAAATAAAAATAAATGACAATATCGAAGTAGTAACTTAATATGTCATTAACCTCACACATACAACTAGTGTAAGAATAAATGGAACACACTCCTTAAATTTTTTTTTTCTTTTTAAAAAGGAGTGATTGTGAGGGTCAAGAAAAATTTCGAGTACATATCAATTCATTATTCAAATTATGATTGATATTATTATCGAATCTAATTGACAAGTTTTCGAGTGTGGACATGAAATTGGAGTCATTATTTGTCTAACTTCAAGATAACATCAAAATATGATGAAATATATCATCTTGAATCTACATACTCAATCACACTCGATTGCTATGAAAATAATGACGTCCTTTCAAGACAAAAATAATATGCATCGGATCATAACTCACACTTGTGTTGAAGATGTCATATTGAGTCTTCTTGTCCAATGGTTGTGTTCCAAACTTTAAACTAATGTGTTTAAAAGATGCATAAAATACACAACTAAGTAGGATTGGCAACTTGGATGTTTCATCCGAAATATACAAGTAATTTACATTGCAATGCAATTGGTAAATGTGTTATTTCCGAAAAACCAAACACGAGCAAACAAACAACATATGTAAACTTTGCTCATGAACAACTCAACACTCAAAGCCACATGTCTAGTAAAAGTGTTACACATAATATGTTATTAACTATTATGTAAGTCATCAATCTTTGAGAATATCACATGTATTTCTCTTATCAAAAGATTGACAAAAGATAACCTATATCTCATGCATCTTATTTTCTTTGTAACATGAATGGTTATGTTACAAGAGAATACATTGCATCCTGTTAACAAATATAGGATATTAGAGTTGAATAATAACCCAATACAACATGTGTCATTGCATAAACAAGTAAAATTGGTCATATACTAAAATACTTGTTTCACAAAGCATTCGTAAGAGTGATAAGTTTCCTCTTAGAAAAGCATACTTGTTGAAATAAACAATATGTCTCATTTCAAATAAAATGCTCACAAGATCTATTGAGGTAAGTAACCTTTACTAGATTCTCACTCAAGATATGCAAAGGAGCATTCTTGAAACACACACGATGTAGTAGATTCTACATTGTATCACATTAGAGTGTCTCTTGGTTCTAGGAAACCAAATCATGTTAAAATAACATGTAACAACTCAACAAGCAAAGATGTTGTCCAAGAGATAATAAAATACACCATCTCCATCAAACAACCTTTAAATCTCAAGCACGAAATTAAAACATTTCGCTTGCCTTTGTTAGGAGTTGTGTAAGACATGTCAGTTTCTTAACCAACTTTCAAAGTATGATTAATTGAGTCATATTGGGCCATGTATAAGCAAAACAAGATAACATCATCTTTGCTATACTTCGATAGGCAAATATAGGAATTTGAATTCTTCTAACATGAGAATGACTACTGGAGAACCTATCGCACTAGAAATTCAATTTGACCTAACGGTTGGATTGCTTCCAGGAGAGAAGTTGGGTTCGTGTATAACCCGTAAAAATGGTCGTGTTTAGCCTTAATTGAGCACCACTAGTGATAGTCTCATACTCATTCTCTAACTTGAAAATTTTTCATTCCTACATTTGACTAGAGATAGTTTACATCGGTGAACTTTATCTCCCAATAGGATGTCATCTTGAACAAGTAGTAATTAGGATTTGCCTTAGCAAACCTAGATTGCTTGCATCCCACATATGTGTTTCAAAATGACAACATGCTCTCGTAAGATATGATTAAATGTCTTCATGATCTTAAATGCTAAATGATTATCATGTTTTGCATGATGTTTGCATTTATTCCTTATGTGCATTTTACTTGATTTGCCTGTAAAGTTTGCACCCACACTATGTCCTTGTGACACATTAGAAATTAGGTTTGCCCATCACTATGAACCCTTAGAAGTCATAGAGCCATACACTAGTGTCAAAACCCATAAGTCAAAGTAGTCGCGAAGTTACCCTAATTCCCCAGTCATCACTTCGCCTTCTTCCAAGTAATACACCCTTTTGTCATGGGAAGGTTAGGAACAAACCTAGTAGAACTCGGAGTAGGGTTGACAACTTAAATATTTCATCCAAAATATTCAAGTAAGTTTAACTTGCGATCGCAATTGTTAAATGTCATATCCGAAACATCATACTCAAGCCTTTTAACAACATATGTTAAAACGCTCATCCAAAAGCTAAAAGCTAACATCAACCCTCAGATGACAAAGGACTCACGAGTTACTATATAAGTGATTAGTAGTTCATTTCATCCTCGTGTGATTATACATGTCTTAAGATCCCAAACCCTACTGCGAACCAGCACCATAGGCCTAGCTTTACATCTTTCAAAACCCCGTTAAACACTCACGTGTGAAGCACATCAAAATCCGTAAATCAACCAAACCTCTCAACCAAGAATCCCTTAACCATCTCTGTCTAGGTCTAGGAATGATGGAACATATTCCATAAATCTTATGACTATTTAAATATTTCACTGGAAATATTAAAGTCATCCCTCGTACCCCTCTTATGACTACTTGAATATTTCACTGGAAATATTGTAGTCATCTCGTGTGTCTCATCTCATGACTCTTTAAATATTTCACTGGAAATATTAAGTCGTCCTTCACATCGCTCTAATGACTACCTATGTATTTCCTTGGAAATATAAAAGTCATTTCTTCTCGTCTAGTACCGTTTGAAGAATTTATTAGGTATAAATTCTCGCCTCGTGTTGAAAAGTCTCACTAAATCAGCGAGATTTTTTTGAAAAATCATCTTAAACTCTGATGACTACTTAAATATTTCATCCGAAATATTTAAAGTATATTTAATTTGCTAAATGCAATTAAATGTCATTTCTCGTTCTCAATTAACGTTCACCGAATCCCGTTGGGTTCATTCATAAAGGAATTTATTTGGTATAAATTCTTTTAATCCAAAGTCCAGAAAAGTCACAACATATGTGAAATTTCTTTGTCAAAAATCTTCCTTTCAATTCTCACCAACACCATCAAAACCCACTCGATGTAGTCTTGAACCAAAACCGTCTCCTATCAGAATAGATTCTATCTATCATCTGATTCCTTAGCCTTTTCCCTTTCACTTCCGCATGGTATTAAACACTACCAATGCTTCCGCATCCCACTCATCTTCCACACACTTCAAACGATGAATCGCTAGGATACATTGAGATAACCCTTCCTCATCAACATAGATAACCCACTAGAACCTTATCACTAACCTCACAACCTTGAAGATTTTATCTTCTTAACCCCTAGGATATCTCCACGTGATCACTTGCCTCATCATAATATTCTATGAATATTCACAATGATTGAGAAGAGCTACGTGACTTCAAAGGTAAAGTTTATCGTATGCTATCCTCCACCTGTCATGACGTTACTAAGCTCATCGCTTCCGTCATCGTTCGTTTTCCTCTTTATCTTCTACATCTTGTCCGGATGGTAATAGATTAAGGGGGAGCGAAAACACACTCATACTGTCTTTCACCAAACACTCTCAAGAACACACAAATGTGGTTCTTATAACCTAGGAAACTACCCTTTAGCTGCCCAGAACTAGGTTGCACAGGAAAATTTGTGACTTCCAGGTCACGGTACCGTTAAATAGGCCACGGTATCATTAAATTTAACGGTACCGTGTGTGGTATTTAGTGGTACCGTGCCTATGTTTGACGAATTTTCACTGTTCCCTCCTGATCCCTGCATCCCTAACCTCAAACCTGCAAAATTTTGCAAACTCACATACACCCTAGGATTCCCTCACTACACCATAGGACTCTATCACCAACTTTAGTTCGAATCCCATAACTCTTGCCTATATAAGGCCTCACTATTGCAAGCTTATCTTGCATCTCATCTTCAAACCTCACATTAACATCTTTCATCATCACACTCAACCCTTATAGCTACACTTCACTCTTGAAAATGATAGTTAGTCTAAGAACCTTAACCCATAGATCATCACAATCAAACCTTACAACCTTCAACTCATCGATCATCACACTCAAACCTTACAACCTTCAACCCTTATATCAATCCCACTCAAACCTTTTAGCTACACTTCACTCTTGACAGTGATAGTTAGTCTAAGAACCTTCAACCCATAGATCATCACACTCAAACCTTATAACCTTTAACTCATCACACTCAAACCTTACAACTACTCCTCACTTTGGATAAGTGACAGTTAGTTCAACAACCTTCAATCCTCACAAACACACGAAACCCTTCATGCACCAAATTATCTCTAACACACAACTAGGATCATCCAACCTAGAAACCTAGAACTTCGTTACCTTAACCCCGTTAGAGATATCCACCAACAATCCTGTTAGGATCACATGCACCTTTTCTTTTTTCCTTTTGAAATATATCATGCATCTCATTGTCAGTGCAAACGATATATTAACCTAAACCATCCTTTCCCACCTTTCCTCAAAGGGAAAAACCAACATCTCCAACCACATCATCATCATCCTCCACCTTTAGGATTCCTACACCCTTACCTCCACCAAGTCCACCACAACCTTTAGCTATCACACTAACCCTATCACCATCAAACCTCTTTGGACTTGGCACCAACAAATCATCCTTATCACCATCACCATCACCACAACCTTTAGCTCTCACACTAACCTTGTCACCTACATCACCTTTTGAACTTGGCACTAACACAACATCCTTATCACTATCACCATCACCACAACCACTAAAGGGTCATCCCATTATTTATCCCCTACAACCACATAACCCAAGTTGTCCTTGTTGTCACCACAACCAACACTCTCCCACCTTATGGAATCATTTAGGTATAACCTCTATCGAGTCTACTTTATGGCACGACTTGTCATAATAGTAATCATTTAGAGTATGTCTTATCAACAAACTATCCTTAACATCAATCATCTTAGGTAGATGATTATGTTGTTCAAAAGGTTTGTTAGAACTTTCCTTCCCAATGACAACTTGGAATAAGTCATTTAGTGAGTCAGTCAATGAACGAATCTCGTTCTTGATTAGTGTGATTGAGTGAACAATTACACCTTAGGTTTTCGGTCGGGTTGTGACACTTATGTGTTAACATAGTTTAACCCATGCATGTCTTGCTATGTGTATTCTATCCCTATAATGTTGCTCCTATACTGTTATATATTATGCTGCACGAAGCTAACCCTTGATGTAGGAAAAGCCTTTGTAAGAATTTGATCCATGGATCCGCTAGATACTAAGGTAAATAAACAAGGGGATTAAGTCACCATAGGGGAGCATTGAGCTAGGGGGACCTCGGGAGTATTTGAATACATAGCATGGAGTCGTCTTCACAAGTGATGATAGAAGGCTTCACTGGGATGATGCAAACTCGCCTTTCTGGGGAGAAATGATAGTAGTAAGGGGGAGTAGGAAGTAAATCCAAGGGAGCGCTCGAGGCAACTACCTTTTTGATTCGACAAAAGGGGGAGAAGGGGAGTGTGTAAACAGGTAACTTTTACATTTTACTATGTGTTACGGTTTACATATTTGTCATCATCAAAAAGGGGGAGATTGTTAGTGCAAATATTACGATATTTAAACTAAACGATTTCTTCGGTTTTAATGATGACAAACATGTAACTTGTAATACATAACGTAAAATGTGCAAGTTACTTGTAAACACAAATCATCAATGCATACTTACATCAACACCTCCCGACGTCTCAAGTATGCTTCAACGAAGTCGTAGATTTCCATCCCGACATAAATCACTCAAGGTATGGACAAACAAATCTACTACTTGACAAATGATCAAAGGATTATATTTTTTCAAACTTCACATTTTTAATGTGACAAAACATTTTTTCAAAAATATATTTTACAAATTATTTTTGAATTAAAAAGAAATGTTTTATTTTGAAAAATAAGTTTAAAAATCCCAACAGCTATTTCCCCCCCCAAAATCAGCTCCAACCTTCCCCAAATAAGTTTTCACCAGAAAAGACAAAATTTGGAGCGTCCTTGTCTGGGACGGCTCCACGGTTCCACTAAATTTAGTGGAGCCGTGGGACATTTAGTGGAGCCGTCCGTACAAAATTTTCTGTAACGTTCAGATTTTTCTTGCCTATAAATAGTGGACCATTTCACACTTCCAACTTGATTTTTCCAGTCCTTTTTCTCTGGTCTAATCCCTCCTCACTTAGATGACTTTCTTTGATCATTTGGGGAGTCTTAGTTTGTTTAAGAGTGATCCAGTCCTCCATTCAAGTGATCCTCTTCATTCCTCTTGATTAGCAAGAGAAGAACACAAAGTATCCAAGTAGATACAAGGTGTTGTCATCCCTCTTGATTAGAAAGAGAAGAACACAAAGTATCCAAGTAGATACAAGGTGTTGTCATCCCTCTTGATTAGCAAGAGAAGAACATAAAGTATCCTAGTAGATACAAAGTGTTATCATTCCTCTTCATTTGCAAGAGAAGAACTCAAAGTATCCAAGAAGATACAAGAGTTGTAGTTGTTAGGTCTTGTAACATTGGTTACACTCTTGATTGTATCATAGCATACATCAAGATTATTTTTCTTTTGTGAGAGAGTGAGTCAAGATCATTGTGATCTTAAGAGATAGTGAAGATCTCTTGAAGCCATTGGGCTTGTGTGATTGATCATGTGGATCAAGGGTAGATCGGGTAGATCGTGGCAGATTGGTGCTAGCTAAGATTAGCACTCGACATCTAGCTTAGTGTCAGAAATAGGATAAGCGACGTGTAAGGTGTAGATCGGGTAGATCGTGGTAGATTGGTGCTAGCTAAGATTAGCACTCGACATCTAGCTTAGTGTCGGAAAACAAGTTAAGCGACGTGTATGGTTTTCTCCGCCTGAAGGGAGTTTTTTAATTAGTGAAGTAACTCTCGAGTTGGGTACTCGGGGAGTGGAGTAGGGCGAAGAGGAGCTTCGTGACCGAACCACTATAAATCACCATGTCTGGTTTGCGCCTTCTTACTTATCTCTTTACTTTCATTTCATTCTTTATCGCTTTATACTTATATTTGCATGAAGTTTATGCTTGTTTGACTAGTTGCTTATGTTATGTTGATTAAGTACGTGTCATGGCTTAATTGTGCTTGTGTTGTAGTTTACTACATTCATCTCTAAGTGTTAAATGACTATAGTTAACACTTTTCATATTACGTCACATTTGATCGGGTGTTTGATACAAAAGTTTTAAGTTTTTAAATGGAAACGTATTCACCTCCCCCCCCCCTCTACGGTTTCCACACCAACACACCAAATAGGATAATCATATCTAATCACAGTTTCAAATTTCATGAAAATGCTCCAAGGTACCTTTTCGGTAAACCACTGAGTATTTGTGATCATTACACACATTCACTGCATCCTCCCGTCCTTTACTCATTCACTAGCTTGATTTGTAAATTGACAACTTGCAAACTAATCCAGACTCACTGTTTGCAAATATATCAAAAATTACAAACCCGACTCACGACTGATATTATCTTGTATTCACGAATGTTGCCTCACTTGGTTAACATGTCATCCTTCAAGATAATTTACATCGAGTCATAACTCACAGATGTAATTATCAAGTCTTGTCATCCTTTTCTCAAAGTATGATTGATAACTTAAGTATTTCGTCCGAAATATTCAAGTATATCTGACTTACGATTGTAGTCATTAAAAGTCATATCCGAAAAAATTCAACTCCCAAGTATTTTAACAACGTATGTTAAAACACTTATCCTATGATAACTAGAACATTTGTTCTTCATCCCATCACATTCAGCTCCTAGGTGTCACAAACAAAACTAAGCACTTCATCCACTAGTAAACCACAAGAATCAGTATCTATTCTTGTCACCTTCAACATCCATGTAACCTAAGTACACTTGTACTTCCACCATCATCACATCGCATTCACTTTTGTAATATGTCTCAGGCCTTAAGCTTTAAATCAACCACTAGTTATACCAACCAATGGATCAGAGGAATTATTTTCTCTTTGCAACATGAATAGTTATGTTACAAGAAATTTCATTACACCTCATTAGGTAAATGATCTTAAACAAACATCTGCAAGTTCTAGGAACTAGAGCTTCCCCCTCATCGTGCCATATTTGTTTTCACAAGTATGATAATCTTACTTGTTGAAAGATACTTTATGTATCTATCCCCTTTCAAGCATATGTCATAAACAAGCCTTACTCAAATTTTGCACACACACAAGATCTATTAAAGTTGGTAACTTTACTTAGGTGGTGTTTGTTTATTTAGAGGCTCTGAATCTGAATCTGAACCGCACATCTGAATCTGAATCTGAGGCGTAAATGTCAGAATCTGAATCAAAAATCTTGTTACTAATTTTTGTTGTGTCATTTGCTTGCTCGTACTATTTTTTTTTTTTTTTGGTTATTTTGTGTCAACAAGAGGCAACAAGAGCCATTAAGACTGTAATACCTGAAAATCTTGAACATGTAAAAGACTAAAATGCCCTTACAATATTAATATTTGATTAAAGCTTATATAAATAACAATTAAGTTTCAAAACTTTTGTAAATAAACTATATATGACACCAAATAATTATAAGGCACTAATCAAATATTTTTCATGTCACAAAAATATTTATAACACATCAATTAAGTTAATTGGACCAAATGGCATACACATTATTTATTAAATTGATTTTTAATTATAAATATATGGATAATTACAACTAAAAAGGGAAATAATAAATCAAATTAAGAGGTTGATTTGGTCCCATGAATTAGCTGATTTTAAGGCCTCATTTCCCCCCTTTTGATCGGCTCATGCTTTCCAATATAATTTATTCTCTCATTTATCTTTTTTTCACAAACCGATTAACCCCTAATCACCAAAATAATTCCTCCCTTGATCATACGAATTTCTGGAAGTGAACCATCATTTTTCCTGTGTTCTTAAGCATCTCAAGAAGTCTAGAAAAATAGCCTTACGAATTATAGAGGTCGGGTTGGCTTGGTGTCGAATTTTCTTCCTTTATTCCACTCGAAAGGTAATAATTCCAATTCAATTCATTCGATCATGGTAAAATTCATTCTCTCATTTTTCTTGTGTTCCTCACATCATTTATACTCTGTGAAAAATCATTCCAAGGTTTATTGATCGCGTTTTTTCTCTTGGAGAATTTGGTGTCGTTTTTATCCAAACCGAGAGATTTAATTTGAGCGACCTGTTTTACACGTCCTAAATCTTGTCTGGTATTTTTCCCACATCTCTTGCATCACATAAAGTCTAAATAAAATGATAGAATCGAACCATGCATGCAATTCGAATTATTTGAGAATTAAATCTTAAAAACGTGTTAAAACTCTAAATAATTGCGTACGAATTTTCTGGGTGTGAGACTTATTTTTCCTGAGCTCTATACGATCCATATAATCTGGGAAAAATATTGGTTCAAGTTTTAGAAGCCTAAAAATGTCGTGGTAAATTATTGTTCAAATCGGGTTTATGGAAAATAAAAGAAAAGAAAGAAAATAAAAAGAAACCCTAATGCAATCGATTAGGGCTAGGGTTCATGACATGGAATCTGATCATTAATGAGTGTTTAAGGTTGTTGGTAATCATGGGGTAATGATTTGGATTGGATATTAGGGTTTTGTTTGATTTTGTGAATTACCGATTGAAAGAATAAAATATAAGGGGGTGTTTCGTAATTCTTAAAACTCAAGGGATAATTTTTGTAAGTTATTTGAACCAGGTATAATTCGTATAAAATATTAAATGAGGGGTCCATATGTAAATTTTGTATTTAAAAGGTTAAATGGGTAAATATATATATTTATTAATTCGGTTTGCAATTTAATTAAATCAAGGGACTAAAAATGTAAATACTGGAAAATTGAAGTCAGTTTGAGTAAATAATAATATTAAGAGGGTTCGGTGTAATTTTGGATAATTATGGGGGCTAATATGTAATTGTTATGAAATCATTGTTTAATATATAAGTTTTATAACTATAGGGACTAAATGTGTAATTATGTGAAACTAAAGGGATAAATCGTACCATACATGAAATTAGAAGGTAGATCCTATAAATAATTAAACCTAAGGGTTAATGGTGTAATTAAGGATATTATATGGGTTAAATTGTAAACTATGTAACTTTAAGGTTTATTTTGTAACTTTTATAAATAAAGGGTTTAAAGTGTAAAATATGGATCTAAATGGACTAAAGAGGTAATTCTGAATAAATGGATGTATTTACATGAATAACTTATGATATTTTCATTTTAGACCCTTAACATGATATATTTACAATTAAAACCCTAAACTATGTAAACTTGTCATATTTAACCCTAAACTTTTATAACTTGCTAAAGTCAACCCTAATTCCATAATGATACTAAATTAATGACTTAACTAAATCATAATACTTAAATCTTACTCATTATAGAAATCTGCTAATTTTGGAAACTTACTAAATAAGGAAACTTTCCAAAAATGGAAACCTGCTAAAAATAGAAAGTTACTTAATATGGAAATGGGATCTTTAGTAATCATGTCTTTACTCCTCTAGGTGTGAAGAGGGAGTGACCTGTGCTCATTATCATCTTATTTTGTGATTTCCTTTGTCAAGCAATAAGGTACAGATATTCTGCTTCTTTAATAAGAGGCCTTCATTCTCTTATTATGATTCATATTAGGGTTCCCTATACCATTGCTATGTTCCCTTCATTCATGAACTCCGATTATTGAACCATCATGATATTGAACCTTTTGTGATTATGAACCTTTCATTCATGAACCTTTGCTTATGAACCTTTGCTTATGAACCTTGCTTATGAAACAAGATATTGACCTATGCAAGTAAACTAAAAACATGATTCATGATACTTGACCTTTACCCTCAGTTTGATACTACGAGCCACTCACTAGGCATGAGGGTTTCATGTCCATGTCAGTCGATGCACCGATGGCATGACTCTAGGGTAGGAGAGTGATGACCTATCCCGTCCCTGCATGTTATGTTTATGATTCATGTTTATGTAGAGGCAGATTATGGCCACCTGGGGCGTATGGATGCATCCTAGATTTGTTATGTTCATGTTATGTTATGTTATGCATGGTGACTGATGGTGTGTGCGATACACGTCTTTCACACTCCGGGAGCTAGCTACTCCAACCCATGATTGAGGACACCCCTCATATTTACAGGATACTAAGAGGTCTCCCCTCTACATGTTTATGACTATGATTATGATTATGATTTCATGTTATGTTATGGGCTCGTAGTGGATTACTGACTTCCTTTACCATGTACTCTTACCTTTCCTTTTGATACCATGTATTCATGCTTCCATTCCCTTTTACTCATGTTATTTATTCACTATACTACTGTTTGTTACGTTATATCTGTTCACTGAGCTCTAGTAGCTCAGCCGCGTTTTCTTTTCCCGCGGCAGGTAATTAAGCTAGGAGCTGGGCATGGCTTTGGGGTTGAGTGCACTTGAGTGGAGCTTGTTCTTTATAGCTTATCTACCATTTTATTTTCCTTAGACATTATGTTGCCATTGTTTTGGCATTGAACTTATGTACTTACTTTATTTCCTTTCATTTTGGATATAAGTCATGTTGACTTATTGTTGGATTATGTATTTGACTTCCGCTATTTTGGTTTATGGATGCTATGTTGTTCTGATATGAAACCATATATTTGTGATATCTTTACCCTTGTCGGGTCGGGGTGTTACAATTTATTGTATCAGAGACAGGTTTCCGAAACCCGTTGGCTTAGGCCTTTGACCTGTGAGGATTGGGTAGACATTAGGTTTTCCTTTCGCGTACTCTTTTTCCTTATTCTGCTCGGTCATATTTTGCTTGATCTTACTAATCGTCTTCATAATTCTATAGATGGTTAACACTCGTCACCAGGAGTATAACAGTGGAGGAGATGCTGAAATCCCCAATCTGGAGGCTATGGTGGCTAATGCTATAGCCAATCTGCTACCGGGCCTTAACACTAATGCAGTGATCAACCGGCTTATCAGTGGTGGAGCTAGTTCATCTGGGGGTGCTGGCAGTTCTTCTGGTGGTGGGGGCCGACCCACTACCATTAATGGATGGCTTGAGAGTTTCAATAAACTCAAGCCGTTGTCCTTCAGTTCTGCTGCTACTCCTCACGCGGCAGAAGACTGGATCACCCACATGGAGAAGAACTTTGAGGTACTGGGGTGTGAAGACGAGTTCAAGACTCGTCTGGCTGTGTTCAAGCTAGAGGGTGATGCGCTTAACTGGTGGAAAGCGCACAAGGAAGCTAAGGGTGGTGATGCATATGTTCTTGGTTGTTCTTGGGCTGATTTTCGTACTACGTTCTATAATCGGTACTTCCCTGTTTCCGAGCAGCAGAGATTCATTAGGGAGTACAACACTATTTCCCAGTTGGATTCTGAGAATGCCGGGGAATATCTGGAACGGTTTCAGAGATTAGTTAGTTTTGTGGGTCCGCTTGCTGGGGATGCTAAGCAGCAGGCTAGACAATTTAAATGGGGACTCAAGAGGTGGGTACTAGACCGCATGCTTAATGATGAGTTTCGGGACCCGGCAGAATGTTGCGACGCAGCTCGCAATATCGAGATATTTCATCAGGGATCTGGGTATAAGAGAAACAGAGATGGGGATAGGATTCAGACTCAGGGTCAGAACAGGGATTTTAAGGGCCGGAATGACAGGAGTTATGATTCTCGTGGACAGGGGGATCGACGATACGACCATCAGGGTCAGGCTGGCAGGAACTATGATCAGAGGAGGCCGGATGCGAGGGGCCAGAGTTCCGGGTTCACCACTAGGCAGGGAGATGATCGCTCGGGACGCAACACCAGTCAGAAACAGTGGAGAGACCAGACTGCTAGGGGTCATCAGCGGAGCAGGGCTTCGGATTCTAGTTCTCAGGGAGGTGCATCTGGGGGTTCATATTCTTATCCTATTTGTACTACGTGTGGGAAACGTCACAATGGACCATGTCGTTGGGCTTCTGGGACTTGTTTTGGATGTGGTTCGTCAGAGCATCGGGTGAAAGATTGTCCCAAGCAACACCCGGAGAAAACCGGGAACTACTTGAAACCTCCTCCTCCACCCAACACTGGCCGTGTATTTTCTATGACTCGAGATCAGGCGGCACAGTCTTCAGGTACGATTACGGGCGTTTTATATATTGGTGATTACGCTATTTTCACACTTTTTGATACTGGAGCTACACATTCTATCATATCTATGAAATTGGTTAAGAAACTTAATATATCACCAACACCACTAAGTAACCAAATATCCCTCTCCACTCCCATGAAACTCAGTACTCTTATTGATCATGAGTATGTGAACTGTCCTCTACGATTCGATGACCGGATTCGTTCGGCAAACTTACTTCCTCTGGACATGACTGATTTTGACGTTATCCTGGGCATGGATTGGTTATCTTTTCATAGAGCCACCATTGACTGTCATGCTCGAAAAGTAATTTGTGGTGATCTAACTCAGCCTGAATTTGTCTTTCATGAAACACGCTCTCTGAAATCTGTGAAAATTATCTCTGCTTTGAAAGCAAGGACTTTAATATCTCATGGTTGCCAAGGTTATTTGGCCTCTGTTAAAGACTCTTCTGTCGAGAGTCCTGATATAAATACTGTTCATATTGTTCGGGAGTTTTCTGATGTTTTTCCTGAAAAGCTTCCTGGTCTTCCTCCGGCCAGAGAGGTTGAATTTAGTATCGATCTGATTCCCGGCGCTGAGCCTATCTCTAAGGCTCCGTACCGGATGGCACCGGTGGAACTTAAGGAGTTAAAGGAGCAACTAGAAGAGCTATTGGACTGTGGATTTATTCGCCCGAGTGTGTCACCATGGGGTGCTCCTGTACTTTTTGTAAAGAAGAAAGATGGGTCTATGCGGTTGTGTATCGATTACCGGGAGCTAAACCGCATCACCATTCGAAACCGTTATCCGCTACCTCGCATTGATGACTTGTTCGATCAGTTGCAGGGAGCTAAAGTATTCTCCAAAATTGACTTGCGATCTGGTTATCACCAGTTGCGGGTTAAAGAGCAGGACGTTTCTAAGACTGCTTTCCGCACCCGGTATGGACATTATGAGTTTTTGGTTATGCCTTTTGGGTTAACAAATGCTCCTGCAGTATTTATGGACTTAATGAACCGGGTTTTCCATGAATTTCTTGATAAATTCGTCATCGTTTTCATTGATGATATTCTGGTATATTCTAAATCGGCGGAAGAGCACGAGCAGCATTTGCGAACTGTTTTGGGTATTCTGAGGCAGCAAAAATTATACGCGAAGTTTTCCAAATGTGAGTTCTGGTTGGACCGAGTTGCTTTCCTTGGTCACATCGTGTCTGCGGATGGGATCACCATGGATCCAGCTAAGGTTGAGGCTATCACAAAATGGCCAAGACCTACCACGGTAACCGAAGTCAGAAGTTTTCTGGGGTTAGCTGGCTACTATCGACGTTTTGTCGAGGGGTTTTCGAAGTTGGCTTTACCGTTGACTCAGTTGATGAGAAAAGGTGAAAAGTTTGTGTGGACGGATGAGCGTGAGCAGAGCTTTGAGGAGTTGAAACGACGACTAGTGTCTGCACCTATTTTGACCTTACCGTCGGGTTCGGGAGGATTTCAGATTTATAGTGACGCTTCCAAAAAGGGTTTAGGTTGTGTTCTCATGCAAAACGGGAAAGTAATTGCCTATGCTTCAAGGCAGTTAAAACCCTATGAAGAGAATTATCCGACCCATGATCTTGAGTTGGCGGCTGTGGTATTTGTGTTGAAAATTTGGAGACATTACTTATACGGTGAATCGTGTGATATCTTCACGGATCATAAGAGTCTCAAATACATATTTACCCAGAAGGAGCTCAACATGAGGCAGAGGAGATGGTTAGAACTTCTTAAGGATTATGACACTAACATCCAGTATCATCCCGGGAAGGCAAATGTTGTTGCCGATGCCCTCAGCAGGAAATTGGGTATGGTTGCTAGTATGAATATCGAGCCTCGTATTCTACAGGATTTAGAGCGGTTAGAGGTTGAGCTATGTGTAAAGGGCGTTAGTGGTTACTGGGCGAGTCTGAAGGTGGAATCAAACTTAATGTTGAGGATTAAGGAAGCCCAGAAGGACGATGGTGAACTCTGGGCTATTGTGCAGAATGTCGAGGGAGGTAAGTAGTCTGAGTTTCGGGTCGATGACAGTGGCATTGTATGGTATGAGGATCGGTTATGTGTTCCTAATGATCCTGATCTACGTGAGGCTTTGTTGACCGAAGCTCGTAGTTCTCCTTTTTCTATCCATCCTGGTTCTACCAAGATGTATCGGGATCTGAAGCAACACTTCTGGTGGAATGGCATGAAGCAGGATGTGGCATCATTTGTAGCTAGATGTATGACCTGTCAGCAGGTCAAGATTGAACACCAGAGGGCTAGTGGGTTATTGCAGCCTTTGGAGATTCCAGTTTGGAAATGGGATGAAATATCTATGGATTTTGTTTGTGGTTTACCCTTGACTCGTAGGAAACATGATGTGATTTGGGTGGTCGTTGATCGGCTAACTAAATCCGCTCACTTCTTACCCATCCGTATGAGCTACAGTGTTAGTAAGTTGTCAGAGATTTTCACGCAGGAGATTGTTAGATTGCATGGCACTCCTTCATCTATAGTTTCTGATCGAGATCCTCGTTTTACTTCGCGCTTCTGGAAGGGATTGCATAAAGTTTGGGGTGTTTGTCTTAAATTCAGTACCGCTTTTCATCCCCAAACTGATGGTCAGTCGGAGAGGACCATCCAGACATTAGAGGATATGTTACGGGCGTGTGCATTGGAATGGACGGGTAGTTGGGACGATTATCTGTGTTTGGTAGAGTTCGCTTATAATAACAATTGGCACGCGAGCATTGATATGGCACCTTTTGAGATGTTATATGGGCGGAAGTGCAGAGCACCGGTATGTTGGAATGAAGTAGGGGAACGTCTCCTTGAGGGTCCCGAGATGATTGAGGTCACAAATGAAAAGGTTGCCATAGCTAAGGAGAAATTGAAAGAGGCACGAGCGCGTCAAAAGAGTTATGCAGATAAGCACCATCGGGATCTAGAGTTCAATGTCGGCGATTGGGTATTCCTTAAAGTATCTCCATTCTGAGGCGTCAAACGTTTTGGTATTAAGGGCAAGCTCAGCCCTCGTTTTATTGGACCTTTTGAAATTCTGGAGCGTATCGGAGAAGTCTCGTATCGTCTAGCTTTACCACCTCAGTTGGCTCATGTGCATAACGTATTTCATGTATCTCTTTTGAGGGGATACAACTATCATCCTCTGCATGTGGCTTCTTATCCGTTTGATCAAATCCGGCCCGATATGTCCTTATCTGAAGAACCGGAAGCGGTTTTAGAGCGTCAGGAGCGCGTTATGAGGAATAAAGTCATTCCGTTTGTAAAGATTCTTTGGCGGAATCACCCAGCGCGTGAAGCAACCTGGGAGACCGAAGAGTCAATACGAGCAAGTTATCCACATTTCATGTTCTGATCTGGTATGTCCTGTTTCGTTTCTGTCCTATTTTTTCTCTTCTATGTCCTTGCAAATTTCGAGGACGAAATTTTTCTGTTAGTGGGGAAGAAGTTGTAATACCTGAAAATCTTGAACATGTAAAAGACTAAAATGCCCTTACAATATTAATATTTGATTAAAGCTTATATAAATAACAATTAAGTTTCAAAACTTTTGTAAATAAACTATATATGACACCAAATAATTATAAGGCACTAATCAAATATTGTTCATGTCACAAAAATATTTATAACACATCAATTAAGTTAATTGGACCAAATGGCATACACATTATTTATTAAATTGATTTTTAATTATAAATATATGGATAATTACAACTAAAAAGGGAAATAATAAATCAAATTAAGAGGTTGATTTGGTCCCATGAATTAGCTGATTTTAAGGCCTCATTTCCCCCCTTTTGATCGGCTCATGCTTTCCAATATAATTTATTCTCTCATTTATCTTTTTTTCACAAACCGATTAAACCCTAATCACCAAAATAATTCCTCCCTTGATCATACGAATTTCTGGAAGTGCACCATCATTTTTCCTGTGTTCTTAAGCATCTCAAGAAGTCTAGAAAAATAGCCTTACGAATTATAGAGGTCGGGTTGGCTTGGTGTCGAATTTTCTTCCTTTATTCCACTCGAAAGGTAATAATTCCAATTCAATTCATTCGATCATGGTAAAATTCATTCTCCATTTTTCTTGTGTTCCTCACATCATTTATACTCTGTGAAAAATCATTCCAAGGTTTATTGATCGCGTTTTTGCTCGTGGAGAATTTGGTGTCGTTTTTATCCAAACCGAGAGATCTAAATTTGAGCGACCTGTTTTACACGTCCTAAATCTTGTCTGGTATTTTTCCCACATCTCTTGCATCACATAAGGTCTAAATAAAATGATAGAATCGAACCATGCATGCAATTCGAATTATTTGAGAATTAAATCTTAAAAACGTGTTAAAACTCTAAATAATTGCGTACGAATTTTCTGGGTGTGAGACTTATTTTTCCTGAGCTCTATACGATCCATATAATCTGGGAAAAATATTGGTTCGAGTTTTAGAAGCCTAAAAATGTCTTGGTAAATTATTGTTCAAATCGGGTTTATGGAAAATAAAAGAAAAGAAAGAAAATAAAAAGAAACCCTAATGCAATCGATTAGGGCTAGGGTTCATGACATGGAATCTGATCAATAATGAGTGTTTAAGGTTGTTGGTAATCATGGGGTAATGATTTGGATTGGATATTAGGGTTTTGTTTGATTTTGTGAATTACCGATTGAAAGAATAAAATATAAGGGGGTGTTTCGTAATTCTTAAAACTCAAGGGATAATTTTTGTAAGTTATTTGAACCAGGTATAATTCGTATAAAATATTAAATGAGGGGTCCATATGTAAATTTTGTATTTAAAAGGTTAAATGGGTAAATATATATATTTATTAATTCGGTTTGCAATTTAATTAAATCAAGGGACTAAAAATATAAATACTGGAAACTTGAAGTCAGTTTGAGTAAATAATAATATTAAGAGGGTTCAGTGTAATTTTGGATAATTATGGGGGCTAATATGTAATTGTTATGAAATCATTGTTTAATATATAAGTTTTATAACTATAGGGACTAAATGTGTAATTATGTGAAACTAAAGGGATAAATCGTACCATACATGAAATTAGAAGGTAGATCCGGTAAATAATTAAACCTAAGGGTTAATGGTGTAATTAAGGATATTATATGGGTTAAATTGTAAATTATGTAACTTTAAGGTTTATTTTGTAACTTTTATAAATAAAGGGTTTAAAGTGTAAAATATGGATCTAAATGGACTAAAGAGGTAATTCTGAATAAATGGATGTATTTACATGAATAACTTATGATATTTTCATTTTAGACCCTTAACATGATATATTTACAATTAAAACCCTAAACTATGTAAACTTGTCATATTTAACCCTAAACTTTTATAACTTGCTAAAGTCAACCCTAATTCCATAATGATACTAAATTAATGACTTAACTAAATCATAATACTTAAATCTTACTCATTATAGAAATCTGCTAATTTTGGAAACTTACTAAATAAGGAAACTTTCCAAAAATGGAAACCTGCTAAAAATAGAAAGTTACTTAATATGGAAATGGGATCTTTAGTAATCATGTCTTTACTCCTCTAGGTGTGAAGAGGGAGTGACCTGTGCTCATTATCATCTTATTTTTTGATTTCCTTTATCAAGCAATAAGGTACAGATATTCTGCTTCTTTAATAAGAGGCCTTCATTCTCTTATTATGATTCATATTAGGGTTCCCTATACCATTGCTATGTTCCCTTCATTCATGAACTCCGATTATTGAACCATCATGATATTGAACCTTTTGTGATTATGAACCTTTCATTCATGAACCTTTGCTTATGAACCTTTGCTTATGAACCTTTGCTTATGAACCTTGCTTATGAAACAAGATATTGACCTATGCAAGTAAACTAAAAACATGATTCATGATACTTGACCTTTACCCTCAGTTTGATACTACGAGCCACTCACTAGGCATGAGGGTTTCATGTCCATGTCAGTCGATGCACCGATGGCATGACTCTAGGGTAGGAGAGTGATGACCTATCCCGTCCCTGCATGTTATGTTTATGATTCATGTTTATGTAGAGGCAGATTATGGCCACCTGGGGCGTATGGATGCATCCTAGATTTGTTATGTTCATGTTATGTTATGTTATGCATGGTGACTGATGGTGTGTGCGATACACGTCTTTCACACTCCGGGAGCTAGCTACTCCAACCCATGATTGAGGACACCCCTCATATTTACAGGATACTAAGAGGTCTCCCCTCTACATGTTTATGACTATGATTATGATTATGATTTCATGTTATGTTATGGGCTCGTAGTGGATTACTGACTTCCGTTACCATGTACTCTTACCTTTCCTTTTGATACCATGTATTCATGCTTCCATTCCCTTTTACTCATGTTATTTATTCACTATACTACTATTTGTTACGTTATATCTGTTCACTGAGCTCTAGTAGCTCAACCGCGTTTTCTTTTCCCGCGGCAGGTAATTAAGCTAGGAGCTGGGCATGGCTTTGGGGTTGAGTGCACTTGAGTGGAGCTTGTTCTTTATAGCTTATCTACCATTTTATTTTCCTTAGACATTATGTTGCCATTGTTTTGGCATTGAACTTATGTACTTACTTTATTTCCTTTCATTTTGGATATAAGTCATGTTGACTTATTGTTGGATTATGTATTTGACTTCCGCTATTTTGGTTTATGGATGTTATGTTGTTCTGATATGAAACCATATATTTGTGATATCTTTACCCTTGTCGGGTCGGGGTGTTACAAAGACACCCCTCTCAAGTCTAGACCATTAAGATCTAACTGTCTCTGACTGCGTCTGAACGGGAAAAAAAAAACGGTCTGAACGCCCAAAATGTCTGACCGATTAAGAGGTTGGGCTCGTTAAGAGGCATTAAGAGGCTGTTAAGACATTAAAAAAACAGCCTCTTAGATTCTTGTTCCAAAGAACTTTCTTGAAAACGTTCTTAACATATTCCATTACCACACACAAACACATCCCTTGTTCTTAGATGATCAAATCACTTGCATAACACATACTTAAACTCAACCCAAAGGATGCCACCCTTTAGATCATTCAACCTCAGATTCCAAACACAATGATTAAAATCTGTCGACACATATTTGTCAAATCTCCGTGTATATTATGACATCTTCATCACCTTAGTTTTTAATAGAAATAGTTGAGTATCATTAAGTCATGTATTGGTGAATTACCTTGTCAAGTAGTAGATGTGATTTTTCTTAGTAAAATCACTTGCATTGCATATATATGTGTTGATTACATGTTATGTGTTTGATATGTTTGATATCTTGATGTTATCATTGTCAAATGTGTAAACCTTAGAAAGGTTTTGATTGCATACTTATATGCTTTATGTTAACATGATTTGTATGATATGTTCATTCTTTCGTTATATGCTATTTCGCAAGATTAACATATTACTTGTTAACTCGCTATATGTCATTCTTAATACATAGTGTTAGATGGCTCTTGTTTTTTAGTTGACATTCATTGAGCTTCTTTCGTAGGATAGTCTAAATAATGCATGCTTCTAAAATATTAGAATTGTTTGCATGAACCTGTCGTTTCATTACTTTTGTGACCATGTCACACTATTTGTTTGCCATGTGTGCACCTATATGTCAAAGTGCTTTTTGGTATGATAAACACTTAGAAGTTGTTTTATTAATCACATAGATCATTGTGTTAATTAATGGGTAAGTATGCTTAAGTAACTAAGCCTAACTTCAAAACAATTTCACAATGTAATATCAAAAACAATGTCATGTCATCTTACAATATGATTATTTGTCTTGATGCCATGTGATAGCTTTTTGTCTGGTAGATGAATATTTATTTTTGTTTACATAAGATGTTATGATTTCTATGATATTCACATCTTTTGTCATTAGGATTTTTTTTTCTTGTAGATTGATAACAAATTATTTGTTATTTCTCCTTGTTATGCTTATTTTGCATAATTGTTATCTCATTATTGCTACTTAGATTAGTAATATGTTTATGGGATCCATTTTCTTGCATATAGCTTTAAAAGCTAATAGGATTAAGGTTTAGAAGTTTGAAATTTATGTTTGGATATCTTTCAACATACCTCTCTCCAAATCATATTGTTGCTTCCGCTTTCCTAACAACATCTCCATCATCTCTTAGTTATAACAATACACCTTCCATGAGGAAACCACATGCCTCATCGTGCGATCATCTTGCATTGATAGAAGAGCTACATAACTTCGAGGATGAAGTTCTTAGTATGCTAAACAGCATCTGCAAAAACATTGCTAAGCTCATCGCTTGCATTGTCATTCGTAAGTCAATACAGTACACATATCTCTTAGATCCTCAAATACCGACATGTAGGTTCACACCATTCATTTGAAATTAGTTCACACAATCACAAGTGTGTCAAACCCTTTTAACCCAACATCACAGTCTTGTACCAATTCCTCGTCAAGTGAAAAACACATCATGTGTTTGACAAACCTCTTAAACGTAAACCATTAAGTCTCTTTAGACTTTGACTAGGATTAGTGTTGGGAATTAAACTTAAGCAGTTAGTACGGTTGTTGATGGAAGAACAGTTAGGACTGCTGATGGAAGAACAGTTAGGACTGCTGAAGGAAGAACAGTTAGGACTGCTTAAGAGATCAAGGTGAAACCGTGTAAAGATAATTATAGAAAAGATATGGTAATATCTTATTTGTATAGAATGATTCGGTTAGATGTTTTACTTGTATAGGACTCTTTGCATTATAAAAAGAGATCTTTAGATTAGGGTTTAGATATATAGAATACATCTAATACCGAATACCTAATATCCTTCATACGAATTATCAAGTGTTCTTCACGTTCATATTGTAATCGTTTGATATATTGAAGTGATAGTTTGGTTGATATCGTTTGTTCTTATTGTTTTACTTGATCAATCACCAAACACAAACTCATATTCTTCTAAGTACTTGGTAGTAAATTCCGCGTGCTATCAAGTATATACTCAAAGTATCCCCAACACAACGTGTGTGTTTAGATCCGGTCAAGTGGTATCAGAGACAGGTTTCTGATACTTTGAGTTTAGAAGAACCAGAAGTATTTACTCACTAGTAATCCAAGAAGATGGACATGGAGACACCTCAAACCTCAATCCTTGCTAAACTCCCCATGCTGAAACAGAATGAATACGATTTATGGCGGCTCAGAATGGAGCAATATTTCATGGTGCAAGACTATGCATTATGGGATATTATTATCAATGGTGATTCCTTCAAACCAGTTGATGTTAAAGAAACACGTGCTGATGGTTCCAAGGTCACAAAGCTTAACACTGAGCCAGTTACAAACGAGGAGAGAATCAAAAAGAAGAATGATCATAAGGCTAGGAATTTGTTACTAATGGCAATTCCTAATGGTCAAGTGCTTAACTTTAGCCATTACGAGTCGGCTAAAACTCTTTTTAAAGTAGTGGTGGAAAGATTTGGTGGCAATGAAGCTACCAAGAAGGCACAGAAAACCCTACTCAAGCAAAGTTATGAGAATTTCACTGCATCAAGCAATGAAACTTTGGATCATATCTTTAATAGGCTTCAAAAGATCATCAGTCAACTTACTGTGTTGAAGATTGTGATACCTCAAGAAGACCTCAACATGAAATTTCTAAATAGTTTACCTGCTGAATGGAACACTTATGTTGTGGTTTGGAGCAATAAACCAGAGCTGGAGAAAATGACAATGAATGAGCTTTACAATAATCTTAAGATTGTTGAGCAAAAGGTCAAGAAGAGTGGTAGCACCAGTTCCAGTTCAGAGAATATGGCTTTTGTATCTTCTTCAAACAGTTCGAATCATGAAGATGAAGAAGCAGTTGGTACTGCTATACCAACAGTTAGCACTGCTAGTGTAAAAACTAGTACTGCTGGCTTGACTGAAGAGACCATATATGCATTTGTATCAGAACAGTCTGGTGGGTCAAAGATCTTTAATGAAGATCTTCTTCAAATTGCTGAAGATGATTTGGAAGCTATGGATTTAAAGTGGCAGTTGGCTTTGATAAGCATCAGGGCTAAGAAGTATTACCAAAGGACTGGGAATAAGATTACCTTCAATGGAAGAGATGTTGTTGGGTATGATAAGTCTAAGGTGGAATGCTTTAATTGTCACAAGATGGGGCACTTTGCCAGGGAATGTAGAGGTCCTAGAAAACAAAGCAACCAGGGTCAAGGGTTTAAGAATCAGCAAGGGTCAAGGAGAACTGTTAATGTTGAAGAGCCTTCTTCCAAGGCTATGGTAGCTGTAGATGGAGCTGGATTTGATTGGAGCTTCATGGAGGAAGAAGAGGAACCAGCTAACTTGGGTTTGATGGCTTTCTCAGACACTGAGGTATATACACCTGAAAAATGTTCAAACTCTTGTCGTGCTTTAAAAGATTATGAAAATGTTAAGAAACAGTATGATGATCTTAGAGTTAAATTTAATCAAATAAGTTTTAGTCTGTCAAATCATAAAAGAGGATTAGCTGTTTTGGAAGAACAAATTGTGTTTTATAAACAGAATGAGTCAAACTTTTCTGATGAGATAGGTATTTTAAAGAGGGAATTGCAAATAAAAGATAATAAAATGAGTGGACTTGTATATGAACTAGAGAAGCTTAAAAAGGAGAAAGAAAACATCCAGTTAAGTGTAGACACTCTTGAATATACTTTAAACGGAGTTAAGAAGATTGTAGAGAGTCAAATACTTAACAAAGCTAAATCTGGTTTAGGTTATAAGTCAGTTGCACCCCCTTTTAGAGGAATGTTTGCTCCACCAGGAATTAATTTAGCTCATACTGGTTTAGAAGAGTTTAAGGATATGGATTTTCCTGGATATGGTGTTAAGGTTAGTGAGAATCCTGTTAAATTTGTTAAGGCAGAAGATTCTTTTGTGAGTGCTAGTGATAAATCTCTTTCTGAGGAAAAGATGTCCTCTGATAAGAACTCAGATGCACCAACTATTGAGGAGTGGACATCTGATGATGAGAATGTAGAGGTTAAGGATAAACCTAATGTTGGTAAGGTAGAAGTTAAACATGCTCCTAAAGTGGTTAAGACTGAAAACATAAAACCAGTTAGGAAAAATGTTAGATATGCTAAGATGTATAGGACTAAGAACAGATCATCAAGTTTTGAGAGTAGTCATAGGAACTGGAATCACTCAAAATCTAAGAAAATGGATGATAAGTTTGCTATGATTAGAAAAGTATGTTTTGTTTATGGAAGTTTTGAGCATATGGCTGCTTATTGTGATTCTAACCCATGGAAAAAGAGGGTTACTGGGAATGCAAGGGTGAACAGGAATAACAATGCTAGGGTAACTCAAAATAGTCCAACTAGATTGACAAACCCTAATGCAAATCATAAGATGTCACCTAAAGCTGTTATGTTAAAGACTGGCATCAAAACAGTTTCAACTGCTAGTCAAAATAAGTGGTTTAAAAACAAGCAAACTGTTTCAAGTGCAAAACAATTTTCAAATCATGCACAAACAGTTAAAAGGCATTTTTATCAGAAAACAGCAATGACTAATCAGAAGTGGGTGCCTAAGATTAAACAAGCAGTTCCAACTGCTAGGTCAGCAGTTCCAACTGCTAGACCAGCAAATCCTACTGCTAGACACTTGAATGTTAAGGGAAAAAGGGGCAATGCTGTCAAGGCCTCAGCACATTGGGTTAAAAACTCTACCAAACCCAATAGTGCATCAAAGACCTCAAACAAGTTTTCTTATCTTGATGCACAAGGCAGATCCAAACCAGTGATGGTTTGGATCCCTAAAAGAAACTAACACCTTTATTTTGTGTGCAGGAACATCCCTCAAATGGCAAAGAAGATAGAGGATATTCAGACAGTGGATGTTCAAGGCACATGACAGGCAACATGTCATATCTTTCAGACTTTATTGCTCTGGATGGAGGACCAGTTGTCTTTGGTGGTGGTGTTGGAGGAAGAATTACTGGTAAAGGGGTAATTAAAACTGGTAACCTTGATTTTGAGAATGTGTATTATGTACCAGAACTTAAGTACAATCTTTTCAGTGTATCACAAATTTGTGATAAACAGAACAAAGTTTTATTTACTGATATTGATTGCCTTATACTTTCTCCTGATTTCAAGCTACCTGATGAAAGTCAAGTATTGCTTAAAATCCCTAGAAAGGATAATACATACAGTGTTGAGATGAATAAACTAGTTCCTAAGGTTGGACTTACTTGTCTTATTGTAAAAGCCACATTGGAAGAATCAATGTTGTGGCACAGGAGGCTTGGTCATGTTAATTTTAAAACCATTAACAATATTGCTAAACATGGGTTGGTAAGAGGTTTACCAAACAAAACATTTCTCAATGACCAAACTTGTGTTTCTTGCCTTAAGGGTAAGCAACACAGAGCCTCATGTAAGCCAAAGACCCAGAACTTTATTTCTCAAGCTTTATATATGTTGCATATGGACTTGTTTGGTCCTACTTCTGTGAATAGCTTGAACTTTAAGAGATACTGCCTTGTTGTCACTGATGATTATAGTAGGTTTTCTTGGGTATTCTTTATGAAAACTAAGGATGAGACAAGTGAAATACTTAAGACCTTTATTGTTGAAGTAGAAAACCTAGTTGATAAGAAGGTTAAAATAATCAGATATGACAATGGGACTGAATTTAAGAATAGAGTGATGGATGACTTTTGCAGAGAAAAAGGTATTAAGAGGGAGTTTAGTGTAGCTAGAACCCCACAGCAAAATGGTGTAGCTGAGAGAAAGAATAGAACTCTTATAGAGGCTGCTAGGACAATGTTAGCTGACTCTAAGCTACCAGTTTCATTTTGGGCTGAAGCAGTTAGCACTGCTTGTTATGTATTGAATAGGGTTTTAGTTGTACAACCTCACAATAAGACTGCTTATAAGCTTCTTAGAGGTAGAACCCCTGCTTTAAGCTTCATGAGACCTTTTGGTTGTCATGTTACTATCCTTAATACCAAAGACTAACTAGGAAAGTTTGATGGGAAATCTGAGGAAGGTTTCTTTGTTGGTTATTCTCTGCACAGTAAGGCTTTTAGGGTGTACAATACAAGCACCAAGCATGTAGAAAAAAATCTGCACATAGAATTTTTGGAGAATAAACCAAATGTTGCAGGTGTAGGTCCAGATTGGATCTTTGATATTGACAGTCTTTCAGATTCCATGAATTATGTGCCTGTTACAGGTACAAATACTAACAATGATGCAGGTTCAGAGGAGGAAGATGATGATTGCATTTTCATACCTGTCATGGAAGAAAGTCCTGTGAATGAGTCTTCTACAAAGAAAGATGATATTCCTTCATCAAGTGGTGTAGACAAAGAGAAAGATGCTGCTGAAACAAGTGGTCAGAATGGTAAAGAAGCTCAAATTCCAACGAGCAGTTCCAATGGAGTTAGTACTGCTCAACCACAAGTTCCAACTGGTGAGCAAAATATTGATGTTGCTGGACCAAGTCAACCTCATCTTGATTCACCAGTTGACACTGCTTCTCAAGCTGATGAGTTTGATTTCTTTGGAGATGGTCTGTAAAACATGCCTACCAGCTATGCAGCTCCTTCTACTCCCCATACTATTGTACATAGGAATCATCTACTTACCAATATCATAGGAGATGTACAATCTGGAGTCAAGACCAGAAGGCAAATTCAAGACCCAGATCATCATGGATTTCTCAGTATGGTTTATGAAGAGAAACATCATGAAGATGAGCATGAGTGTATGTTTGTATGTTTTCTATCTCAGGTTGAACCCAAGAATGTGTTAAAGGCTTTAGAATCATCAATTTGGGTTGAAGCTATGCAAGAAGAGCTCCTTCAATTCAAGATTCAAAATGTATGGGTTTTGGTTGATCTACCAAAGGGAATGAGAGTGATTGGTACAAAGTGGGTATTCAGGAACAAGAAGGATGAGAGGGGCATTGTGATAAAGAACAAAGCAAGATTGGTTGCTCAAGGCTATACTCAGGAGGAGGGTATAGATTATGAGGAAGTTTTTGCTCCAGTTTCCAGGATTGAAGCAATAAGATTATTTCTTGCTTATGCTTCATTTATGGGGTTTATGGTCTATCAAATGGATGTGAAAAGTGCATTTCTGTATGGTACTATTGATGAAGAGGTTTATGTTTCACAACCTCTAGGTTTTATAGACCAAGAGCATCCTGACAAGGTTTATAAGGTGGTGAAAGCTCTATATGGATTGCATCAGGCTCCAAGAGCTTGGTATGAAACTCTTGCTAAATATCTTTTGAAGAATGGGTTTCATAGAGGGAAAATTGATCAAACTCTTTTTATTAAAAAGGACAAGGGTGATATTCTACTGGTACAAGTCTATGTAGATGACATCATTTTTGGTTCTACAAAGAAACAGATGTGTAAGGAGTTTAAAAAGCTGATGAAAGACCAATTTCAGATGAGTTCTATGGGAGAGCTTACCTTCTTCCTAGGTCTTCAAGTACAGCAAAAGTCAGATGGTATATTTATCTCTCGGGATAAATATGTTGGTGAAATTTTATGGAAATTTCAATTCACAGATGCCAAGGTTGCTAGCACACCAATTGACAAGGAGACACATTTGTTATTAAAGGATCACAGTGGTGAAGATGTGGATGTGCACATGTATAGATCTATGATTAGGTCTCTGATGTATCTTACATCATCTAGGCCTGACATTATATTTTCTGTTTGTGCTTGTGCAAGATTCCAAGTAACTCCTAAAGTGTCTCATCTCACAGTAGTCAAAAGAATCTTCAGATACCTTAAGGGCCAGCCTAACTTGGGGCTATGGTATCCTAAAGAGTCTGCATTTGATCTTGTTGCATTCTCTGATTCTGTTTATGCTGGTGCTAGCATGGATAGAAAGTCTACAACAGGTGGTTGTCAGTTCTTAGGTCGAAGATTAATCTCTTGGCAGTGTAAGAAGCAGACTATGGTGGCCACATCTACTACTGAAGCAGAATATGTGGCAGCTGCAAGTTGTTGTGCTCAAGTTCTATGGATTCAAAACCAGATGCTTGATTATGGGTACAATTTCTTAAACACAATTATACATATAGACAATAACAGTACAATGTGTATCATTAAGAATCCAGTTCAACATTCAAAAACTAAACATATTGAAATTAGACATCATTTTATAAGAGACTGTGCTGAAAAGAAGTTAATACAAGTTGTTAAAATACACACTGATGACAACTTTGCTGATCTCTTAACAAAAGGTTTTGATGTAAGCAGATTTCAGTACTTGGTAACAGGTATTGGAATGCTTAATCCTTCAAAAGATTAATGTCTAAATGTTTTTGGATTTTGTACTGTTAGTTGTGCTATTTGTATAGTTGAGACTGCTTGAATAGTTTTAGTACTGCTTGTGAATTTGTTAGTCAATTGTGATAACTGTTAACAGAGAATATTGTGTATTGTGTTTTCTTTGGTTTTGGACTAACATTTCAGGTTAAGAAAAGCTTTTTGCTTTGGATTGTGCTTTAAACAGTATGGTGGTTTGGATTGTCAAGTGTGAATGCTTGTCACACAACAAATGGTAATTGATTCACCATGTCTAATCAACATAAGAATCAACTAGTCCAGATCAAACGGTTTCTGGTAAAGACTACTCAAATCCGTTTATGGTTGACAGTTTAGCAAAAACTGGTTGGTTATCAACTCACCAAATCCAAGTGTGAAGAGTTGGCTAGTCCATAGCAAACGGCTATTGGTAAAGACAAGTCAAATCCGTTCATAGCTGATAGTTTGCTAAAAACTATAAGTGGACAAAAATGTTTTCGAATCCACATTAACATTAAAAATTGATTTTATCTCTGAAAACTTTTTGCTAACAGTTAGTACTGCTGGGGTTAACAGTCTGAACTGCTGGCTTCACCAGTTTGTACTGATTGTTCAAAACTTAGTTCCTACTGAGTTTATGCTCTGTGATACACCTCTCTCAGAAGGTAATACATCTGGAAGTGTTGAGAGCAGTTTGAAACTAAACACCTGAATTGATGGTAACTTGTAAAAATGGTCTTATTGGATGCTGAGCTTGGATGTTATATGTTCTAGTTCTTCTGATGGTGAGGATTCTTCCAAACAGGGGAGGATTAAAGTTTGTTCTAGTTGCTGTTAAAGATGATTGATGATTATGAAATTCAGGGGAGGAATTAAGAGTCAGAGATGATTGATGTTAAAGAAGAACATAAAAAGTCTATTCATTAAAGATGATTCATTACATACGAGCTTCACAGGTGAAAAACCAACAAAATCTACCAACAAAACAACCTACACAACACAAACACAACACAACTACTCAAGCTTTCCTTTTCCTTTTCCTTTGATATCCGGCATGGTTTTGTTGCGGACTCCTCTGCTACCCATGACGTCAGACACCTTCTTGCAAGGGAGTGCAAGCACTACTGTTCTTGGAGATGGAACTTGCTTCTTCTCAGGCTTCTTCTTTGGAACAGGGATCTTCATTGATGATGCGGTTTTTTCAAATTCTTTAGTTAATAAGACTGAAAGCTTTTGAAGTTCATCATTGTCAGACGATTCAGAAGAGGAGGATGAATCATCCACATAAGGAGGAAGTTCATTTGTTGAAGGTTCATCAGACGAGGATATTTCAGCCTTTTTCTTTGAAAGATTAACTCTTGAAGTTGAAGAATAGTTTGGTGGAAAATAGTTTTTCCAACCTGAACTTTCAGAATCTGAAGAAGAGTCAGATGAGATTTCTATAATGTTTGGTGGAGAAGAATTCATTGTGATTGAAGAGTTAAAGATTTGTGTTGAAGATTTTGTGTGGATATGTGAGTTTTTATAGAGTTAATGAAGGATTAATGACATTCAATGCGTGGTTGATATGAAGAATTAACTCTTGGGTTGGTATAAGGAATTAATTCCTTGATGGAATTAAATTAATTTTGGTAATTTTTGAAGAGTTGACCAAAAAGAGTATGATATGTGAAGATAATTCCCAAAGTGTTTCGAGATTTACGTCAAGTGTTTGAAAGAATCCACCCCATCAACATAATCAGATTTTAATTCAAGAAACTTATTGATTTGCATCGAAATCCAAAGTTTAGGGGAGGATTGTTGGGAATTAAACTTAAGCAGTTAGTACGGTTGCTGATGGAAGAACAGTTAGGACTGCTGATGGAAGAACAGTTAGGACTGCTGAAGGAAGAACAGTTAGGACTGCTTAAGAGATCAAGGTGAAACCGTGTGAAGATAATTATAGAAAAGATATGGTATATATCTTATTTGTATAGAATGATTCGGTTAGATGTTTTACTTGTATAGGACTCTTTGCATTATAAAAAGAGATCCTTAGATTAGGGTTTAGATATATCAAATACATCTAATACCGAATACCTAATATCCTTCATATGAATTATCAAGTGTTCTTCACGTTCATATTGTAATCATTTGATATATTGAAGTGATAGTTTGGTTGATATCGTTTGTTCTTATTGTTTTACTTGATCAATCACCAAACACAAACTCATATTCTTCTAAGTACTTGGTAGTAAATTTCGCGTGCTATCAAGTATATACTCAAAGTATCCCCAACACAACGTGTGTGTTTAGATCCGGTCAATTAGTGAAACCAAATCAGTAGTTATAATTAAATAGACCTTAGCATGAACCTTCATTTGATCAAAAATGACAAAACATGACCAAACCTATTCTGGTCTCACAGAACCCTTGGATAAGACGGACGGAACCAAAAGTTTGGTTCCGCCCAATCAGCGGGTACTAGGCTCAGTTTTCAACCTTTTAAAACAGACAACCCTCTCACAACCGAGTCTAGGATTTACTTTCATATCCTTCATTGTCTAGAAACACCACCATAGGATCTCATCCTTTTCATTTTTTGATTCATATCAAGCACGTTATTGTCAGTACAAACAGAACCATCACTCTCAACACGTTAGTCCTATCAACACTCTCATCATATGATGTCATTTTCATCCGCATATAGGTATCTAGTATTTCTAATTGTTGCATATGGAATCTCTATTCCTAAGTAATCATTGTTTTCACTTCCTCTTATTTCCATTTGAGCATTTACTATGGCACGATTCATCATCTTTGGTAGATGATAATATCATAACCGTAACCATCTTCAAATACTCTTATAGCATTTGCTATACATTAGAGTTTCTGAATTCATTGCATTCATTATAACCACCACCTTCCATCACCTCTTTCACTAATCATCAACCCCATGGATTAGCGAAAAACTTACTTGCATCAATATTTAGTTATTAAGTTATCACTAGTAAACTAACACCAACACTAGGATCACTCATATCCTCCTCATAGGCATTGTTTTGTAGGAGTATATTCTTGTAAATGTAATTCTTATTAGAAGATTACACTCTTTATAACATGGTTTACTATAGACAATCACGATTGATATCACAATTGGTATGCTGCATCATATTTTTTTTTTGATTAAACAATCACAATTGGCAAGTTGTTTGTGATTAGATTATTGATATGTTGCATAATATTTTTCCTTGAGATAAAATATATTGCACTAACCATTTCATTGTAGGTTCATCATCATATACGCTCGATCATATATAGCTTACTCATCATAGGATGAAGTTTGCATCAATTATTTTTCTTCTTTTATAGGTTCATCTTGACGCCCTAGAGCAAGGGGGAGTTTTCGTCAAGCATTTTTTTGGATGCATCATATATATACGCATTGGTGTATATCACATACTTGTCCTTGGACAAATATTGTTTTATACTAACCTTTATTTTGTAGGATTCTTCATCCTTGGATCATATACGTCGGTACCCTAGCAACGGGGAGTATAGATCGAGGGGGAGTATATCATATACTAACTCATCATTTTTGGCATTTCTCATCCTTGAACCGTATACGTTGGTACTCTAGCAATGAGGAGTATACATCAAGGGGGAGCATATTATAGTCTAACTATTTGTTTTGTAGGATCATGCATCATCATACATCATATCCTTGTCACTCCATTTAGGGGAGATAAATCAAGGGGGAGCTTCAAATTTCTCATAATCACATTCCGCTACGCATTATATGCATTTCATTCATCATGCATTTTTCATATATATTCTTTTTATGTTGCACACCACTAACCTTGATGTAGGTTAAGAGTCTAGTTTGATCCATGGATCCGCTAACAACCTAGGGGACGCAACAACCATAGGAGATTGGAGTAGTCTATTTAACTTCACTAGGGATGATGCAAGCTCGCCATTTCGGGGAGAAATTAAGTTAACTCCAAGGACACACCCTTTTTGCTTCGACAAAAGGGGGAGAAAGGTGTAAACGGGGAAAGTAAGTAATTACGGACATAAGGAGAAAAAGGGAGAAAGGTGTAAACGGAGAAACGGACACAAGGAGAAAGTAAGTAATTACGGACACAAGTAACTTTTTGCATTTTACTTTCTATCACGTTTACATATTTTGTCATCATCAAAAAGGGGGAGATTATTAGTGCAAGCAGTCTCGTTGGGGAGATTGTTAGTGCAAGCAATCTCGTTTGTTTTGATTGATGACAAACATGTAACTTGATACATAACGTAAAATGTACAAGTTACTTGTAATCTTATTTTGTCTCAACATACATTCAACACCTCTCGAGTCCTCGTATGATACAACACAGGTTCGTACATGTTTGTTATGTGGCATTATGATCAAACCCTTAACAAACCATTTAGAATGTTTAAAATACGGTTAGGTAATTAAGTATTTTAAAAAGGCTAATCATTCTACTTAGAACCTCATTTTATACATGTTACATGATCACTAGGATACATGTTACACATTACAAGTTTACTAGGAAGAACAACATATACAAGTTTACGTGTTTATTTCTTAAAATGGAAACTTTATTAGTTAAATATTAGGATGACATCATTGCATACATCATTAGAAAATCTTAGGAAGATTTGAAATATATTTTGGAAAGATTCTTAAGTAACAAAGTTGACTTTGGTAGATATGGAAAGATCTTGGAAAGATCTTGAAATGACTTGACATAGATATGAAAAGATCTTGGAAAGATCTTGAAATGACTTGACATAGATATGGAAAGATTTAGATAATATTTTGTATAGATCTTTAAGCTACTAAGTTGACTTTGAAAGATCTTGAAATGACTTGACAAAGATATGGAAAGATTGTGCAAGATTTGGAAATCTCTTAGTTGTCCTGATTTGACGGATCCAAACGATTACAAAGACGGATCCAATTTTTGGGATCCGCCGGATCCGCCAACTGTTCACTCAGTTTCCCTATAAATAGAAGCCCATTGTTTACCCATAGTTTTATCTAATTAGAACACAAATTCCCTCACTCATTTCACACACTTAGATCAGTAGCAAACCATGTAGATTCATACATTAATCACCCTTTACATAATGATCATAATGAAACTAACTTTCATCATGTTGTAAGCATATATTGTTAATGATCCTGTGAAGCAAGCTCAAGATCATGAGACATCATCCATAGCATACTTCCTGATCCACCAAGAAGGTTAGAAGATCTTGAAGTCATTATCCACCATAGCATTCCAACATATGAAGATTCAAGAGTACTTGACATCCTCAATGATTGAAGACTTCTTATTCAAGAAGTTCATATAGATTAGTCATTTATATCCATTGAACATATATGTCATGGATCATTGTAAACATCATTTGTATCAGTAAGTGTGGTTAGTGTTTTAGTCCTCAAAACACAAAGAGTGTAGGAGTGGTTGTACCCTTGTAAAGAACTCGACATCTAGCTTAGTGTCGGTAATTGTATAGGCGACGTTAGGTTGGTTCTACCTTGAAATAGAACCCGGTGTTTAGCTTAGTACCGGAAAAGGAAGTAAGCGATGTTAGGTTGGTTCTACCTTAAACTAGAACTCGGTGTTTAGCTTAGTACCAAAAAAGGAAGTAAGCGACGTGTAAAGGTTTTCTCCGCCTAAGAAAGGGAGCTTGTTGATCTAGTGAAGTAACTCTTGAGTTGGGTACTCGGGGAGTGGAGTAGGGCGGAGAGGAGCTCCGTGACCGAACCACTATAAATCATCGTGTTCGGTTTGCGCTTTCTTTTACTTATCTCTTTACTTTTATGTTTGCATTATGTGATTGCTTGTGTTGTGATTATTTGATAATACTTGTGTGACAACTTGGTAGTCATAAACTACAACAAACATCTTTCATATTAGAACTAGCCAAATTGGAAATTTGATACAACAAGTTTTAAGTTTTAAAACGGAAAACGTATTCACCCCCCCCCCCCCCGGTCTACGTTTTCACAAATAATTTAGCTAATTCAGTGGATACAAAGCAGTAATCCGCACCCGTATCAAATAAAGTAGTAGCATAATGACCATTAAGAGAAAATGTACCAGTAACGACGTTCGGGTCTTGACGCGCCTCATTTGCATTCATGGTGAACGCCTTTCCCTTAGCTGCATTCCTGTTGTATCCTTGCCCTTGACCTCCTTCAATGGCCAACCTGTTTCCTGCCTGACCAGGTGCCCTGTTCAGCTTGGGACACACATTTCGGAGATGATCCGTACTTCCGCACTCATAACACGCCTTACGACCATACCCTGCGCCAACCGAGCTGATTGGAGTCGCCTGAGTAATCACCGCGCGACATTCCCTAGCAAAGTGTCCAGGTTTGTTACACCTGAAACACGTACGACATCCAGCCTGCTCATGATGATAACCATTGCATTTCACGCATTTGGGAGCAAGATTAGTGTACCCCCTTCTGTCGGCGTTTCCTGTCGCCGCCAGAGTAGCTGCCATTGCAGGACTTGCTGCCACCACAGGATTCACCGCTACGAACCCTTTCCCATTCCTTGCTCTCTTATTGTCAGTACCAGCACTAACCTGCTTACCTGCTTCAGTTTCCTCCTTCCTTTTCTCACTCGTCTTCGCGAGTACTCCACTCCTAACCGCTTCATCAGTTAGTGCTCCAGCCTTCTGAATAGCACTCTGGAGTGTCGTGGGTTTCGTAGCCCTAACCATGCTACGAATCTGCGGAACCAACCCACGAATGTATTTATCAATACGCTTCGACTCAGGAGTTACCAAGTGAGGGACCAACTTAGCTAACTCATGGAACCTGTCGGTATACCACGCATGATTAGCTCCAACCATTGCATGATTCCAAAATTCTTCCTCCAATTTCTGCATCTCATTCCTTGGGCAAAACTCCTCCATCATCAATGCTTTGAGATCTTCCCAAGTCATTCCCATTGCAGCAACTCTACCCCTAGCTTGGACTTGCGTGTTCCACCAAGTCAAGGCCTTATTGATCAGAGAACTCGTTGCATACTTCACTTTCTGAGCTTCAGCACAGCCACTAATATCCATCACTGCTTCCATTTTCTCTATCCATCGAGTGAGCACTATCGCACCACCCTTACCATCGTACTCCTTGGGCTTACAAGCCATAAACTCTTTGTAGGAGCATCCGTTGTTGCCACCCCCACTACTTCCAGCACCATTAGATTGAGCACCATCACCCATCTGTGCGCTCACATGGTTAACAATCTCTGGCAGTAGGGCTTCCAGTTGTTGATTGATCATTTGCTGAAAGATGGGGTTACTCTCTCCAGCAGTGGGCTCCGGCTTTCGCCTCTTTGGCGTCCGCTTCTTCGGCGTCCGGTAGGCTCCACTCATTGGTGACTTAAATAGGCGTTCACGACATTCGCGAATACACAATCATACTTAACACTAGTATTCCCCATCGAATGGGACAATTAACACAAATATCACAGTTAAACCTAATCCTACTACACGTAAGCATGTCATCATTGGTCAACGTAGCATTGGCCATAAGTCCACATGTGTCGTGATACATGTATAATTATGTTGGCCACCCATAATTATAGATGTATCCTTTCACATGTGTACTCGCTTCCAATACCACACCTATCAATAATAACACCTTACAATAACACATACACAAACTCAGAATTAATCACATATCACACACATAAAATATTCAAACTCGCTCAAGCCTTATTATTAAAACTTGGGTAAAATCCCAGAATCCAAAAGAATTCGCGATCGAACATAATACCAAACATCAAACGTCAACAGAAAACATCCCAAAACATAACACTAAATTAACAAAATCGCACACGGCTTGAGTTCCACCCTAACGTTTGCCCCTCTCGTTTATCTTGGAATAAATCAACTACTTGCCGTAGACTCTAGGTCCGAATCCACTTCGTACTCTTCCTCTTCACTTATCCATCCATTTCGGTTTCCCTCGGGCTGTGGTAATGGACGACTAGCAAAACCACTCTCGGGATTCCTTTCTTCCTCCCCTATATGGTCCACAAACCCATACAATTCACGAGGCTCAGCCCTAACTGCTCTTCCATCTTCTAGGAATTTGGGACACTTTCCAGGGTACTTAATCGTGTAGCCATCTTTATTGGTTACCTCCGTCTTGTACATTTCTATCTCCGTTCCACCCACGTTCACTAAGGTCATCTTTTCCTCGATCAGACATGGCTACATGCTAGCAGGAACTAAAATCCTCATGTTAGCCCGTCTCAAGCTACCGATCCTCTTGCAACCAGTAGCGACAACAATTGTCCAACGAAACTTGCTACGCGAGAGAGGTGCCATGCTAAAAATGACACATATGATACTAAGTATGAAGGTCCAAATCGACGTCCGAAACTCGACGAAACTACTCATAAACTCAAGAAAAATAGACATATAAAATACCATACTCACACATAGGCCCTAAATGCAACTATATGAGGGACTCCTAGGTTATAGTCTAGGTTCAACCACCTACTTCTCTATAACCAAGGCTCTGATACCAATCTGTCACACCTCGCCAATGGCGGAAACGTGAGTGCAACATCATGGATATCATCACAACACATGGTGTCTAAATAGAGAATTACTACATGCAAATAAATAGAGCAAAGTACAGACACAAAGTGTCGTAACGATACCCCAAAATAAAATAACCAAAACAATCTCCAAGGTATCTTCATTAAAACATAAAGTACTAATGAAAGACATTCAAGTATCACAATCGAAATCCAACTTATTCAAATTAAAACTTAAAGATAAGTCATCCTCAAATGCAACTAAGTCTCGTCTAGTCGCTTCCTTCTACCTTAGCCTTAGAATGCTCACCTGAAAATGATGCTTAAAAACGTCAACATAATGTTGGTGAGATTCATAGGTTTAAGACACACAATATATCTCGAACACCAGTTCACTGTGATTATAAAACATAGCAGGACAACAAGTATAGTTACCATATAAGCTAACATGCAATCACAAAACCAACTAACGGACAGAACGTGCCCACCGATCCAAATTCAATATCCACCAACAATTTCGGACGGAACGTGCCCACCGATCCAAATACCACATCACGCATAAATTGCGACGGAACGTGCCCACCGATCCAAGAATCACATTACATCACAATATCATAACATGTAGCACAAACATGATAACCACTTACACGTCCATGCATTTATTAGACACATAATCACAGTAACTTAAAAATCATAATTTACACAAGCATCATTCCCATCCCAAGTTTAAAACAAAGTAAAAATGGGACTATGAACTCACATCAACCTTGCAGCTTCCAAATTATCAAACCACAATCTATACAAACAAAACAATACCACATTACACGCGACCAAGCTAAAAGCTATAGTCTATGTAACACACATATATGATGGATGTCTAAGGTTCATATAACCCACCATGGATCACCTAGACTCCATACTAACCATTATCAAACACTTATACTCACTAAATCCCTTAAATAAACTTTTCCAGAAAACGCAGACTTTTAGGGTAGTTTCACCCACATAAAATCATGACCAAAAACTCTCCACAACTCACACAAAAAATTCACCATGATCCTTCATGAGCATAAAAGCTTCTCCCAGAAGGCCATGTACTAAAAACACACACAAGTACCCAATGAAAAATCAAACATGACAACTATCCAGATTCGGATCTGAACGCACACCAAAATGTTTAGACCTAGTATGCATACTTTCACAACTTATTATCATCCAATTTTCACTTGGAAGTCAAAGATAATATAGAACTAAATTCCCCCAGAAGGGCTAACCCAAATTACACTTTTTAAACCACTTTTGACCTCAATACTTCTAACCTAAATCTGTCTCGGTTTAACTGTTTTGACACCTTAACTTATAAAATTCGTTTGACTGACTTCCCGACCTCGAAAACACTCGTGGCAGGACTTTTTGGAAAGCTCTTTCTCTGAACTACAATTTAGACATAAAATTCGTGATCTAACTCATCTCCATATATTAAATATCATCGAATCTTTACAGCCTTAATATTCTGTCAGAAACTTAACTCATTAATTAACAAGTTTTAAACCCTAATCTCTTCACCAATCACCATAATACTACTAATTAATGATCCCAACATGTTTTATAATAATAATTTACAGAATTAAACATAAACCCTAATCCATCATATTATTGTTACATGAATTTTAATAATTAATTAAGCATAAGTATTAAAATTTGTACCTTGATCTTGATCTTTAGCCTTCAAAGATAAAACCCTAAAAATTTTCTCTCCTCCTCTTCTTGATCTTGGCCGATTTCCAACAAGGAGGAATGAGGGGATATTGGTTTTGTATTTATACTAACCTATGGATTATTCTAGACCACCCTTAATTAGGTAAGTGTATTTGGGATCAAATTTGGTTTCCTAATTCCCCTAAAACCCCTAAATCGCCCCCCCCCCCTATTATGTATATTTTTTTTTATTAAAATTAATTATTACACTTAAAACCTTGTACTCTTGATATATTATAAAAACCCTATACCGAACTTAACACCTTACGCGATAAACTTTCGTTTTTACGACAATCCGGAAAAATATCATTTTCAAAACAAAGTTTCCAAAAATAGATTTTTACACTTATTATTAATATAACCCATAAAAACAACCTCCACGTAACATACTAACGCTCAAATATTTGATCGGAAACTTGTTACGCAAAATCACAAAACACCAAAACTACACAAGTCATTTTTACACCACCAAGGCGATCAAAATGAACTTATCTCAAAATTCAACACTACTCAATCATGATGAAAATCTCAAACCAAGGGATTTAGTGCCAACACACGTACTTATCACACATATACCACACATATACCACACATAAACACACAATACACACCAAACAAAAATTAAATGGGTTGAGACTATTAGTCAAACTAACCTGCTAAAACCTCGGTTGTTACAAAGAAGCTCTTAATCAGCAATACTGATACTGCTGGTTTTGATAAGTCAAAGATAGAGTGCTATAACTGCCACATGATGGGGCACTTCTCAAGAGATTGTAGAAGGCCAAGGCAGCAAGATAGCAAGAACAAAGGTTTTGGAAGCACATCCAAAACAAGGGAGGTTTCTAAGCCAAATTCAAAGGCTATGGTAGCCATTGATGGCTTAGGTTTTGATTGGAGTTTCATGGCTGATGAAGAAGAAAATTTTTCACAGATGGGACTCATGGCTTTTTCTACTACTGAGGTACAATCTCATAAAGCTTGTTCAAATGCTTGTACTGCTCTTAATGAATTACAAACTTTAATCAAATATTATGATGAACAAAAGAAAGAGCTAAGAAAAACTCATCAAAACTACATTAATTATAAGTGTGGTTTAGAATCAACAGAAAAGCAGATCTTATACTACAAAGAAAATGAACTTGCTTTTTCTGATGACAAAGCTCTTCTTAGACAAGACATATTCTTTAGAGATGCTGAAATTAAGCTTTTAAGAGAGGCTTTTGATAGGGTCAAAAAGGAAAATGGAAACATTCACTTGACTACACAGACACTAGAACATGCTTCTAGAGGTGTGACCAACATGATAGAATGTCAAGTGATTAATAGAGCTAAGTCAGGAGTAGGATATAAGAGTGTCCCACCTCCATATAGAGGTATCCCTAAACCCCCAGGGATTGACCTAGAAAATTCAGGTGTTCCTGAATTTCAACAACCTGAGCTACAATATGGTGTACAACCAAAAACTAAGCTAGTTGTTGATGAACCTAAGAAAGTAAGTGAAAGTTTAAGTAAAAATTTACTTCCTGAGGACAAGGTTTCCTCTGATAGAAGATCAGATACAATAGTCATTGAAGACTGGGTATCTGATGATGAAGAAGATGAACAGGTTATGTCTAAACCTGAAGTAGTTAAGAAAGCAGGAACAAGGGTTCCTAAAGTGATAAAAAAGGATACTGTTAAGCCTAGTACAAACATTAAATATGTTAGGCAACCAGTTAAATATTGTGAACAATATAGATCCACTAGCAAGCCCAGAGGTAACCAAAGAAATTGGAATGGCCTCAAGTCTAACCAATTAGGTGATGACTTTTTCTTTTATAATAAAGCTTGTTACTCATGTGGTAGATTTGATCATCTTACAGCTTTCTGTAACAAATGGGTATCTGGGTATGAAAACAATAGGGTGAATTTCAAAAGGCAAACTCCTCACACTCATTTTCACTCTAGTTCTAATTTTAATAAAATAAAACCCAGAGCAGTTTCGAAAGCAGTTTCTACTACTAGGCAAGCAGTTTCAACTGCTAGACCATTCATGACTGTTAACCCAAGACCAACAGTTAAAAATGCAAAAAAAAAACTTTCAAAATTGCATCAAAAACTGTTACAAGGCCCATTCAATCAAAAGCAGTGGTCCAAAAACAAGTTTGGAAACCAAAGGGTAAAACTGCAAAGCCAGCAGTTAATACTGCTAGGCAAGTAGTTAATACTGCTGCTTGGAAAAATAAGGCAAATGCTGTTAAGGCCTCAGCATGCTGGATTCTTAAATCCAATGTTGCATCAACTGTTCTTAAGAGATTAAATTTCATTGATGCAAGAGGCAGATCCAAGTCAGTAATGGCTTGGGTCCCCAAAAGAAACTAATACTTCTCATTTCTGTGCAGGAACATTCAATTGATAAACAAGAGGATCAAGGATACTCAGATAGTGGATGTTCAAGGCACATGACAGGCAACAAGTCTTATCTCTCAGATTTTCAATCAATAGATGGAGGCTATGTTACCTTTAAAGGAGGTGTTGGTGGCAAAATTTCATGTAAAGGTACCATTAAAACTGGAAATTTAGATTTTGAAGATGTGTACTATGTACAAGAGCTAAATTATAATCTTTTTAGTGTCTCAAAAATGTATGATAAGAAGAACAAAGTTTTTTTTTTTTTTTTTTTTGTGACACTGAATGTCTTGTACTTTCTCCTGATTTTAAGATGCCTGATGAAAGTCAAGTACTTCTTAAAATTCCTAGAAAGGGCAATATGTACAGTGTAGACATGAAGAACATTGTTTCTAAAAAGGCTTTAACTTGTCTTGTTGCAAAGGCCACATTGGATGAACCAATGTTATGGCATAGGAGGCTTGGTCATATTAATTTCAAAACCATAAATCAGATTGTTAAGAATGGTTTGGTAAGAGGTTTACCTCAAAAACGATTTGAAAATGATCAAACATGCATTACTTGTCTTAAAGGCAAACAACACAAAGCTACTTGTAAGCCCAAGCTTTTTAACTCTATCAATCAATCATTGTTTATGCTTCATATGGACTTATTTGGTCCTACAAATGTTAGAAGTATGCAATATAAGAGATATTGTCTAGTTATTACTGATGATTATAGTAGATTTACATGGTTTTTCTTTTTAGCTACTAAGGATGAGACACCTAGCATCCTTAAGATTTTCATTACAGAGATAGAAAACCTAGTAGACAAGAAAGTAAAAGTCATTAGATGTGATAATGGGACAGAGTTCAAAAATAGAGTTATGGATGAATTCTGCAAAGAAAAAGGTATTAGGAGAGAATTTAGTGTTGCTAGAACTCCACAACAGAATGGAGTTGCTGAAAGGAAAAATAGAACACTAATAGAAGCTGCTAGAACTATGTTAGTTGATTCTAAGCTACCTATAACTTTTTGGGCTGAAGCAGTTAACACTGCTTGCTATGTCCAGAATAGAGTTTTAGTTGTTAAACCTCACAATAAGACATCATATGAACTTTTTAGAGGAAGAACTCCTGCAATAGGATTTCTTAGACCTTTTGGATGTCATGTGACAATTCTCAATACCTTAGACCATTTAGGAAAATTTGATGGTAAAGCAGATGAAGGATTCTTAGTTGGATATTCTCTCAATAGTAAAGCATTTAGAGTATACAATTTAAGAACCAAGAAAGTAGAAGAAAACCTACATGTGGAATTTTTAGAGCATAAATCCAATGTAGTATGTGAAGGACCTAATTGGCTATTTGATCTTGAGTCATTAACCCATTCTATGAATTATGTGTCTGTTGTTGCAGAAACTAATAACTTTTCAGGTTCACAAACAACAAATGAGGCAGGGTTAGACAAGGAGACAAATCAAGATCATGTATGGATGCCAATAAGTACCAGTGTGACTTCAACTTCAACAAATGATGAATCTTCTTCTGGTAAAGCTAAAGAAGATGTCGAAAGTGAACACAAGGAAGATGGAACTGAGAAACAAGACAGTCCAGTTAGCAGTACAAAAGAAGTTTCTACTGCTGAGACAGAGCATTCTACTGCTAGGCTTAATTTTTCTGTTGCTAGGCCAAATGATTCTACTGCTGGTCCTTCAGACTCAAATGAAGCAGATTTCTCAGATAATGAGGTGGATTTGAGCAATATCACACCTAACTATCAAGTTCCTTCAACCCCACACACAAGGATTCACAAAGTCCACTCCCTAGAAAATGTGATAGGAGATGTACAATCAGGGGTGAAGACAAGGCAACAACTGATGTCTTCAGACCAACAAGGGCTTCTTGATGCCCTTTATGCTTCAAAACAGCATGAGTTTTCAAACTCTTGCTTGTTTGTATGTTTTCTCTCACAAGATGAACCAAAGAACATTCTAAAAGCCTTAGATGATTCAAGCTGGGTAGAAGCTATACAAGAGGAGCTTCTTCAGTTCAAGATTCAGAAGGTATGGGTGCTAGTTGATTTACCTAAGGATGCAAAGGTAATTGGCACTAGATGGGTTTTCAAGAATAAAAGGGATGAAAGGGGCATAGTGATTAGGAATAAAGCTAGATTAGTAGCCCAAGGGTACACACAACAAGAAGGTATAGACTATGATGAGGTCTTTGCTCCAGTAGCAAGACTTGAGGCAATTAGGCTTTTCTTAGCTTATGCTTCATTTTTAGGCTTCACAGTTTATCAAATGGATGTCAAGAGTGCATTTTTATATGGTACTATTGAAGAAGAGGTGTATGTCTCACAACCTCCAGGGTTCATTGATCCTGACCATCCAGAAAAGGTGTACAGAGTAGTCAAGGCTCTTTATGGCCTTCATCAGGCACCTAGAGCATGGTATGAAACACTGGCTTCCTACTTAATAAAGAATGGATTTCAAAGAGGAAAGATTGATCAGACACTTTTCATCAAACAGCACAAGAAGGATCTTCTGTTAGTGTAGGTGTATGTGGATGACATTATCTTTGGGTCTACAAGGAAGGAGATGTGTTTGGAGTTTGAGAAGCTTATGCATGATAAGTTTCAGATGAGTTCCATGGGGGAACTTACATTCTTTTTGGGTTTGCAAGTTAAACAGTCATATGAAGGCATATTTATTAGTCAAGATAAATATGTTGCTGAGATACTAAGGAAGTTCAACTTTGCTGATTCAAAAATGGCAAGCACACCAATGGACTCTGAGAAGCCACTTCCTAAAGACTTAGATGGAGAAAATGTAGATGTACACACTTACAGATCTATGATAGGCTCTTTGATGTATCTCACATCATCAAGACCTGACATCATGTTCTCTGTTTGTGCTTGTGCAAGATTTCAAGTAACTCCAAAGGTTTCTCATTTAACAGCAGTCAAGAGGATTTTTAGATATCTCAAGGGTCAACCTAGGTTGGGTCTATGGTATTCAAGGGAGTCACCTTTTGACTTGGTAGCATTCTCATATAGTGATTATGCTGGTGCTAGCTTGGACAGAAAGTCAACAACTGGAGGATGTCAATTCCTTGGGTGTAGACTTATCTCATGGCAGTGTAAGAAGCAAACTATTGTGGCTACTTCAACAACTGAAGCTGAATATGTAGCTGCTGCAAGTTGCTGTGCTCAAGTTCTATGGCTTCAAAATCAACTTCTTGATTATGGGTACAATTTCTTAAACACTGTCATTCATATTGATAATAGTAGTACAATTTGCATCATTAAAAATCCAGTACAACATTCTAAAACAAAACACATTGAAATTAGACATCACTTTATAAGAGACTGCAATGAGAAAAGATTAATTCAAGTTCTTAAAATTGCTTCAGAATACAACTTTGCAGATCTGCTAACAAAAGCTTTTGATGTTGGAAGGTTTCAATACTTGGTAGCAAGTATTGGCATGCTTAATCCTTAAGATTTTTAATCTGTGTGGTTTTTATATATATCTTACGTTTGTACTGATATCTTTGTAAATTGATACTGTTAATAGAACAGTTTATACTGCTAGTTTATATTTTGTTTAAACAGTTCATACTATTGGTCATATTTTAAATACTGCTATAAGACAAATGCTATGCATTTTGTTTCTTGGTTTTGGACTAACAATTTCAGGTATGAACTTTGAGCAAAAAGGAAATTTCAAGTGAAATGGAAGCAGCAGAATGATAATATCAGTTGCTAACATAATAGGTTTATGATGGACTGAGTTTGGGAATTCTTAACAAAGATTAACATCTAAGTTAACTAATTCTTTAAAACTGCTTTCTTGAAACCTAGTTATCATATTTCATATTGAATTGATGACTTAGTTGTTCAGATAGTAACTGATACAACTCACTTTCTATCATTTTATACTTTTAAGTATAATGAGCAAGTCTAAGGACATCTGATAGAAAGAACAGCTAGTAAAAGTGAATCTAACACTTGTGTTAGAGGTAACAATTGCTATGAGCTGAAAACCCTGTCAAGAAAGCCTTTTGAATAGGTTTATCTTTACACAAGCAGTTATTTATAACTGAAAAACATTGGTTCTCACACAACCAGAGGTTGCTTTAAACCGAAATTTTGATTAAGTGTCTGTTAAACACTTAATCCCTTCAAAATGGTTAAAAGCGGTATGAGTTTTAATAATAAAATCATGAACATACTGCTCAGTCAAAAGTTTCTTAAAAAGGATTTTCAAAAGGACTCAATAAAACCATCCATTGATGGATAATGAGTCAATGCCCCATGAATCACCTCTCATAGGAGTTAACACACCTAGAAGTGATGAGGGCAGAAAATTAAACTCTTAAGGAATTGATGGCTTCATGTACAACATTGTCTGATAACAAGTTCACATTGGTAGATTAGATTATGGGTAGAGAAATATTTTGGTACATTGTGAGAGATCTTCCAAACAGGGGAGGATAAAATGTTATTTGCATCTCAGGGGAGGAAATGTCTCAGGGGGGGAAATAAATCCAAAGAATGAAGATTAACCAATGAAAGGGAGGAAAAGACAAGAGCATACAAGATGATGACATGGAGGTTGAAAATGACAAGAACAGAGCTGATTCTGGAGTATTATATATATTCAGAAGGGATGAAGCATTCCAAAGGAGAAAGTTCTATCTAGGTCAAACGGAGAAAAGTTTCAATTTCAGTTCACTACGTTTGTTCATCACTTGCAAAGGCATGCTGATAGATGATTTCACTTGTTGAAACAAACATCCAAGATACACATCACCATTGCCTCTTATAATTCCTCCATCCAAGGAAATTGTACCATCTTTTAGGTCATGTTTGAAGCCTGAAGATGTGTATTGATATTGTTAAAGTCAAAGTAAATGGCAGATGAGCTACTGAGAAAGATATTCAATCTCACATAACAGAAGAAAGTTCAGTCCAAGGGTCTGACTATGAAGTATTTGCAAGATCCTCACAATCATGATTTAATTCAGAAGAAACATGATGATTAGAGAATCCACATGTTTAGGGGAGGATTGTTGGGAATTAAATGTTCTGAAGATTAAGTATCAAGAATTACAAGTGTTGAAGGTTAGTACTGCTGAGAAGAATACTCTAACAGTTCCAACTGCTAGTGTATATCTAAGGATTGTTCAAGTTATAACTAACCGTACTAACTGAAGTTAGTACTGGTAGTATAAAGAAGGTACTGCTAGTCGATACTGCTGAGTGATACCACTGCTGGTTGGATAAGTATTGAAAAGATATTTGTGTACTAAAGTCAAGTATATACGGTAGATAATATCTTTGGACAAAGTGATCAGTAACAAGTTGTGTACACAGATACATGTTGTATCTTATGTACTGACACACTCAAGATAAGTTAGCAAGTAGTTTGATAAGACTTAACAATATTGTAAAGATCTTTCTTATTTTATATAAAAGAAAGATCTTAGTCTAGATATAAGTGTGACATAATAGTGTGTGAAATATTAAGTGCTTAAGAAAAATAACTCTCAAGAACATAGAAAAAAGCACATATATCACAAGTCATAGAAAACATAAGATTCAAGGTCTTTGTAACCCTAGTGATAGTGAAGATCACTCGTATTATCTTGAATAATATTGAATCATTTTGGTGATAACATTGCATGTTCTTTGTTCAATATACACAAGCATAACTGTTCCATTTCCATAACACAAATAACCTGCTAAGTGTGGTTAAGTAAATTTCGCGTACTTGATCATATTAACTCAACTTATCACATACACAAAGCAACAAAGGTTTAACCACCTTACAGTGTATCGATCATCCTATCAAGGGTACATATTGCCAAATTACAAACTGAAGGGTATAAATGGATTATTTTTATAAATTGAAAACCTCTCTTTTTAACTTAACAGCATAACACAATACTAGGGAATTTCATGTGAGGGGTTTCATTTGGGTATACGTTTCGACGAGTTTGCTGGGTTTATGAATTAAAGTGCCCTGGCTCCTCAAACGTTTACTACATGACCTCTGGATTATGATAGCCCGAACGGTGTTACGTTATATATAAATCTAGGGAATTAAAGAAACATCTACTTTAAAAACAAAGTTTAGAAACTTAGACAAACCAACTAAGACTTGACATACACTACCCCAGGTTGCGTGAGTAGGCCGTCTAATATCTGAGTCACTTTTGACATCAATCAGATTTCCCTAAATTAAGGTGAGTTCGTAGCCTCACACTTTTTAAATCCCGTGAGCTAACTTTTAAATGATTTATAAACCCGTGAGGGGGATACATGCTTTAAACCGAATACAAGTATTTTCCTCCTAATTGATTATTGCACGAGTACCACCTTGCCACTATAACTTAAATTTCATGAACCATAATCACTTGTGAGTGAACGCGAGTATAGTGGATAGATCTATATGGAGTTTGACAACTTCCGTTGGTGTGCCCCTACCGGGTACCAATTAGCACTATATTTGAGAACTACGAGGTTAACCTTGGCAAGTTAACCTTACGTCTAGTCACTGATTGGTCTGCAGTGCCATCATTGGACTATAGGCATGTTAACGTGAGGTGTCATGAGCTTAGATGCAATAATACTATATAACTTATCTTTGGGTGCTTCGATGCCCACACGAACTTGTATTCAAACCACTTTCCAACTAAACCTACGAATTTCACTCAACCTTAGTGTTGACCTTTAAGCATGTTATCCTAGGTAACTGAGCACTTATGGCCTTACTGCACGGAGTGACATTGGACATGAGGACGTCCAAACCTGTTATCATTCATCTTCCTATTTCAAACACGTGTCTTTGGGACCTGTCTTTTTGCAAAAGTCTCTCTTTTGCTGTAAAAACTCTGATAAATAAATGAATGATAACTCATTTTCAAAAACGTCTATTTTTGAGTCGTTTTCTATCATTGTGATGATGTATCAATGAGGTAATACCCCAAGATTTAGCTTCCGCTGCTATCTGAGAAATGGGGGTGTTACACTTTAATATCATTAAAGCTCAAATCGAGAACCTACAAATAGGCACAACAGTTATTTACATATAAGTCAACCATCCTTCTTGTCAAGGAGAAGAGACAAAAGGAAACTCGTATACAAACCTTCACCAGATTCAGTATATGGATGCCTCTAATGATGATAGCAAGTTGTCTCTAAGATATACAAACTGCCACACACACAAAAAATCAGTGAATAAGCTTTTTCTAATAAATGCACATAACAACCATACATATTGACCGTAAATCTGAAACTCATTAATGAACTATCAAAGGGCAAGCGTTTCAGCATAGTTTTCAATATAACTTTTTCGATATAAAAGTGACAAAACGTCTTAATTTGCAGTGCCACAGAAGTATGTAAATTTATTGAAAAAGAACACAATTCATATATACAGATCAACTTACCTCCAAATTAGGAGAAAAGTTCAACCCGTTAGCTTTCAGACTATGAATTCTGTGACCCCTAATATCCAACCTCTGATATCATTCGATAAAGGAAATAAATTAGTAAATAAAAATTGCATTTGGATGCAAAGATGCTTCTCATGTCTATATACTCAAAATACTAAAAAATATGCTAAATACAAAAAACTTAATTAAAGATGGATGAGGTGATTATAAGAAGCAAACTTTTAACCTCAAGATCATCATTAACGTGTTATCATCGGTGGCCGCGAGATCATGATGTAGAGACGAAACCACCAACCAATTAATCAAGAAAACATACACAACAACCAAAAAAAAAATAACTACAAAAGCCCTATACAATTGCTGATTAAAAAAAAAAAAAAAAAAAAAAAAAAAAAAAAAAAAAAAAAAAAAAAAAAAAAAAAAAAAAAAAAAAAAACGCGAACGTACATTGGATGAAAAATTGGTTGTCTTGATTCAAAATAGAATCCTGAAGAATCGTACCTGTAACTATTCTGTTTTTTTATGGCGAGTTAGGGTTGGTTAGTGAGATTGGGGTAGGGTAAGGGTTCATGAATAATGATGGGTACGTAGTAAAGGGTAGGTTACAACTGGTTGGGTCGAGTTTTTAGATGCTTTCCTGGTAAGCTTTGATTACTTCCTTAATTATTGTATACACCTTTGTTTGACTTCCTAATATAAACCGTTTGCATTTAAGACTAATCGTGTATTTCCTAACATAGACTACGTTAACTTTCTTATCTTTTGCACCAATATCTAGCAATTGGGAAGGTGTTACACCAATGAATACTTTCCTTCTCGTTTGCATTGAATACTTTCCAAACGCCCATTTCTTTCCAAACGTCCATTTCTGTTAAGTTTGTTCACTTTCAAGGTTGACCAAATTCAGTTTTTCACTTTTCAAGGTCGACCCTTTTTGCTTTATATGTAGTTCAGATGAGTGTGTGATTTTGTGAGTTTTTTATTTTTATTATTATTTTTTTTTATTATTATTTTTTTATTTTTTTTATTTTTTTATTATTATTATATTTAAATCATGGTAAAGGGACTTGTCTTTTAAAATATGTTGATAGAAATAAAGGTTTACATAATTAGTAAAGGGCAATATAGTCTTTTTATATGGAGAATTAATCACATATTCTTCATTTTGAAAATTATTTATTACTCAAGTAACTTTACTATTACTAATGTGATTGATTTTTGTTGGTTTCATAGTTTTATATATAGACTACTCGTATTCTTCTTAAATGATTATTGACTGCGAGTTTTTATTAAAATTTTACGGGTCAGTAATCTTATAGTATTAGAAAAAGGAATATATTGCAGTCTGCTTGTCTATTGATAGACTTCAAGTTAAAAAGAAAAACTATTTTTTTTCTAGAAAGCTACAATATTTATTTTTATTCAAATATTACTTTTGCTCTAAGTCACTGAGTCAAAGTGTATGTTGATGCAATACAATTGATAGCATTGTTTCTTTTTTCTCTTGTAAATTTTACGAGTCTATAATTATAAATTTTTTTTTTTTTTGTTTTCACGAGCCTATAAGATTTTGTGAATTATGTTTGATGGTTTATGAACTTCACGGCTTTATAAGCAAAATTTAATGAGCACTTTTATTAATTATTTTTTCGATGTCCCTTTACTTTAACTAAACTTTTATATGCAACCTGAACGTGCGATGGTGATATAACAATTCGACTGTAAATAATTATTCAATTGTGTTGATTTGAGTTTCACTTTCTGATGTATAGTATTAGGTAGTACTTACTATTTACTTGGGCTTATTTGTAACTATCTAGTATCGTGCGTGAAAATGTACCTCATATGCTAAACATGTTTACTGTCAATTTCTTTGCTCCCCCCCCCCCCCCCCCCCCTCCTCCTCCTCTTTTACCTTAGTTTGTGTAAGACAGTTTATTATCGTTTTTTGTTCGGTATTTTCTGTTTTTTTAATAACTTTGACTTATCAAACTTTATATTTTTTGTTCCATACTTTTAGTTCCGTAGCTTTATAATAAAAACAAAATTAAAAAAAATAGAAAAATAAATGAAAAAAGAGAGGGTGCCATAATCCATTTAAGGGGTTAAAATAACCAATTCCAAATTGTTTATTAATACAAAAAATAAAAATTAAAGAAGTGTGAGAGATGGAATAAATGGATAGTTTCTTATATTTCATGAAGAGAAAATTTCATATTTACTCAATTTACAAGTTTCTATATTTACTCAATTTAAAAATCATAATTTCATATTTACCTAAAAGACAAGTTTTTCAATATATAAATACAATGTTTTCAAAGAATATATTGAGATAATATGAAATTATGCTTTTAAATCGAGTAAATATGGAATTGCCCATTTTATGAAAAGATTGCTAAACTCTTTTTTTGGAAGTCAAAGAGCGAGGTACATCAATTTTTTTTCTCTTTGTTTCTATATTGAAAACTCAAACACAGTCAATTGATATTGACGGTGGAAAGTGGAAACCATATTCGATAAGAAAACATAACGTGGGAAGCAAGCGTAATTTTTAAAAATCTATATATACCCATATCCCTCGGTGTTTCTTCTCATTCATATTCATAATTCATGCATGCATATTGATCCCATATAATCTTATCGTAGAGTTTTCTTAAAAAAAGTTATTCATGGCAACATTGGTCGACAATCACAACATCAACAACAACAGAGACGAGCTTCGTACAATATTGTCATACATGCTTCCAAAGCCGTCATCTGATCAAGCCATGCCTCATCAATTTTTTCGATTAAGAAATAATGACAACACGTTTTGTGATATCAAGAACGATAAAAACCGTCCCACGCATGGTCGTCGTGATCCTCAATCTACTAAGAAAGAGCAAACTTTGTTGCCACATCAACGGTGTGGATCATGCAAGAATAAAGATATCATGTTGCCTCATGAGTTTGGTTGCAACAATAAGGATCAAGAACTTGATGATAAGAAGATATATGCTCCTGCTAAGATTAATTCTACTGCCAAGATAGATGATGAGAAACTCGTGAGTGGATCGAATAGGTTTACTATCTCAATAAAACTCAATGTGACTCAAGAAGACTTATCAAATGATATTGAATTTCATGGGAATGTTGGAGGAACTTCATTCGAGTTGTCTGTGCGTACCAACGTTTAGAAGCTTAGGAATTAAACATGGGGTTTTGTTTTGTTAATTTTGTTAGGTTACTGCTGGAACCATGAGAGGATGCTAGTCATGGAAAGTAGTTGGTTATATTCTAGTTTTTCTAAAATTTGTAATGACATTGAATATATTATTTTTGTGAAGTAGCATACTACATGTCTCTTTTTTTTTTTTTTTTTTTTTTTTGCATAATCATCATAAATTATTATTTATTTATTTATTTATTTTTATTGCTTCCATTATATATTTCATCAAAATAGAATTTACATAGTAGCATACTGCATGTCTCTTTGATGTGTTTGACTATCTTTGTTCTTGATTTTATTGTCTAGCATATGTGGCAATTTCCATTTGTTAACTTATGATGGTACTAATCCGGTTATCAGGTTAAATATTGTTTGTAAATTGTAATGGTCCAACAAGTTAAGTGAAAAAAAAGAAGATTAACACAAGTTAGATGAAAGAAACTAGAATAAAAAGAAGCGAGTCCTGTTACTGTACCAAAAACTTTTAAAAATCCGACCCACCTATTTTACCACCTCTGCTTTCTATAGTTGTTATGTTAGTAGCATATCACAAACAAGCAAATCATTAAGGAATTGGTAGTCTTATACATATAGTAAAATGCTCAGCCTTTAATTTATAAAGCTATCCATATTGGTTACAAATCATAAGTAATGTTTGAATAATTTCCTACTGCTGTAAAAGCAAGCAACTATAACTACAACTCCTAGTTATATGACCATCGGGGCATTTAAATTCATTTATGATCATCTTTGTGAAGATTGTGAAGAATATACAAGGAAGCAGAAGATAGAAATATACAAACAGAGTAGCTTAAAAGGTCCAAACCGGTCGTTATGGTCACCATTTTGCTCTTCTCAAACATCTTTACTAGAAGAATCATCACGATGACATGTCCAACTTTTGTCTTCAGTTCATCCAGCGAGCTGATCTTCATCCATTTAGGCCGTTCCTACAAGTCAATGGAATTATATTGGTTAGATCGCCATCAATCTAAAATTTTTATGTCCTATTTAAAAAGCATAGTCAACTTGAGATATTAGTTAACGTAAAACATGGGTTAGCGCGCGTATATATCCACACATAGACACATACGTATATGTACTGATAATATAGTGTAATATATGTAATTAGGAATTTCATTGGAAGTAGAATAGAGCCTTACCCTCAACGCAAACATCCCAAACAAGGAAGAACCCTTGAGCGCGCGATCATCTGCTGGTGCTATATTATCAGGCGTATTACTGATGAATAATCCGTACAAACCCATTGCAAATATTAACATAACTGTTCCAGCTAAATAAACATCTGCATTAAGATTTGATCAACAGAAGTTTGTGAATACATTTACTCGAAAGTGAGATTGATAGACTAACATTAGGATACCAGAATGTGAAATTGGTGGTAAATATGAATCATGACGATAAAGTAATATATAGAGATGATATGCATGACTCACCGATTGCTTCAACTAAGCGCATAACCATTTTCCCTGAAAGAACTCCTCTCATACAGCTCGTCCAGTAGATTTTATATGCATCAACGATATAAACACAACCCTGGGAAGATCTAAACAAGTCAGCATCATCAAGTTCATTCTTTAGCAAAGATATAATCAAGGCAAACGAAATATTAACATGTTTGGTATTGAGAAAATGATATGAGCTAGCTAGAACCAGTATGGCCACGAGTTACAAACAGTAATTAAAAAAAATGCCACAATCTTCACTAATTATAGTAATCAATAATTTTTATCAGAGAGGGCTCTAAGGTCCATTAGTAAAATTACTCACCAAGCATTAACCGGGGTGGGGAGGAACTATAGTAATAATCAAAACACGCAATAATTGATCTAGTTTGTTCATAGATTGAAGTTTTAGTAAGGTTGCTAAGAATTACATGAATGAGTTAAAAGAGTTACATCTAGAAAGCACAGCAAGGAGCCTGCTAATGAGCCTGCAACAGCCAGGAGTGCTAAAAACCGGAAGTCAAATATCACCTGCTCATATAAAAATCAGGAAAACAACAATCAGTAACGTATGATCCATAAGCATTGCGACGAATTGTGTTCTACAATTTGTATAACACAACAGGCTCATTAACATTTGTTCACTGATAGAGTGGAAGTAATAAAGCTAAAAACAGTTACAGCTTTGCTACTTGATCTAAGATATGATACACACAATTATAGATTCCAAGTTATAGAGTGTTCCAGGAATAAAAATTATATAGTTCTAACTAGCCGAAGTTTTCTGCTAGAACCGACAAGTTTGTTCCAGATGAAAGGAAATAACAAGTGAACAAAACAAAATTATTCAACCAATCAATGTTCTTTTCAAATAATTTAGAAGATTTACTCGTTGAGATAATGCTTCATTAAATTTGTGGTGCAGGGAGAATGCTTCCATAATATACTCATCTACTTTTCGGTCTGTGGGAATTTATATAACTTCACATTCAAATCCTTGTTATCATTGGGCTATTGTAAACACCTCTAAGAATAGAAGATATTGAAAAATTGAACTAGCTACTAACAGGCTTTCCGACTCTCAGTTAGATCTCTTTAATATCCTTATCAATACAAAAACAAATTTCGCCATGTTTTTTAAGCACATAACCGGTACAAATATGCACACATATCAAAGTCCAAGAATTCAACCACATATATCTACCATATCCTCATATTCCCCGAATTCTGCTAAAAAAGAAACATACCTTTTCAATGATAGATTCGGTAGATCTGGCAACCTGCGTATCAGGAATGGTTCCATTAGGACTTGCAAGCGCGTAATTCAAGCTGTCTTGAGGCGTTTTAGGTGACGAATCCACCACAGCAAACGGTGTATTTGAGGAGGTTGCGTTTGACTTTGGCTTTGGTTGTGGTGGCGGAGATTGTGGCGAGGCAAGAGAAGCAATTGAAGTCGAAAACCGTCTAGCTGACCTGGCTACAGTTGGTGTGGTCCAAACTAAAATGGGAAGTCTTCCGCAGCCACCGGATATGAAAGCCAACAGAGACATTTTAAGTACTTGTTAGTTGTGTTTACAGATTATATTGAGCTGAAAATTTGATGAGATAGTGGCTTATGTGGGGAGCCTGGGATTCTGTGGCGGGTAGTGATTTGAAAGGAACGGTCGACTTGTCTTGAGGGGGTATATTGGTAAGATCACACTCACGTTCGGGATATACAAAAGCATTTTAGTTTCAATCATTGCATATGGTTCACATGTATGACAGTAACATGGTATGACCCCATTTAGTTACTTTGCTAGTACGATATTTTGCAAGATATTAGACATCACAAGACAGTCTCTCTTAACGTCTAAAATACATCAGGAACGCCAACTTGTCAATGATATTTATATTTTGCCAGATATAATAACAATATTACAAAGATCTTTTCTCTAAAAATTTAGTGTCAATACTGATTATATGATTGATTATACTGAAAAAAAGTTATATAATTGATATGTCTATAACTCTATAAGCATATTAATATGCATTTAATAATTTTTTTGCTCAAGTATGTAACTGTAAAAAGTAATAGCAGTCCAAAGATCTCACAGAATAATCACAGAGTTACATGAGTATTATGACCATCAAAACTGGCCAGGTCCAGTTTGTGCTCGGGTTGGCGGGATCATATTACCATCCAAACCCAACCTGATTACTTCATTAGTAATTACATTAAAAAGTTGAGCCTTAACCCGAACACTTATACTCATTTGTGACACATGTATGCAATAAATTTATACGACTAGTGCTATATTATCCATAAATCATTAACAGAACGAAAAAGTAAACATCTATAACATCCAAATCAGCAACCAAAATTACTTTAAGATCAAAATTCCCTATTCTGAAGCTGTTCAGTTTATCATAAAAAATCAGAATCAAAATAGCCTTTGTTATCAACCATTTTAACTTAAGACCATGACCATTCCATGATTTTAATGAATTTAACATACAATTATACAAATCTGCATACTCAATATGCTTGCTTAACATACAAAATCAGTCATTTTAACTCATTATCAGGAATTTTTATATTAATGGGTTGGTCAACCCTGAACTGTTAGAGTTTTGGAAAAATATTAAATCGTGTATGACTAGAATCGAACACGGGACTGAAGGATTGCACACTTTACGTATGAATGATAAAGGAATAATTAATATATATAACTATTATATATTTTAATTATTTAGACACGAAATGATAACTAACGGACATTAAAGTAATTAACAGAATTGACTAATGAGGTTGACAAGTTTTGGAACTTGAGGAGGTATTAGACTCAAACTTGGAGAACAAGTTTGGAGGCTTTATAAACTCCTCATTAGCCCTCAAAAGGGACGAGGTGATTAATATACTCAAAAGTCAATTCGACTTTATGTATTCACGTTTCTATGAAAAACTCAACCTACAACCATTATTGATATAGATATGATATCGTACAGTAGGTATTATGCAGGTATTATGCAGGATGATATCTTTGACTTATAGTAAAAGATATGCACTGTTCACCATGCATGATAATATCATATAACATAAGCATGTGTATCGTACAGTATGTTTATATTCTTTTCTTCCTTCTTAAATAATAGATTCAAGTTTTATTAAACAAAATAGTTTTGGTTTAATAATTGTGTTCATTCACTAGCATCAATCTTTGATCGGTTATAGTACGTGTGTACAAGAACTTGGATATAACTTACTTTAGTTATTATCTTGGATTGTGAAACAAAACGGTAAGGGGTTTCACGGTAATCCTATTTGTTGGTCAAGTGAAAAAAAAGAGAAGATTTGATCCTTGTTCTTGCTAGGATCTAAAAGGTACATTAACTATTTATTATTCGGTAATACTTTATACATGTTAAATTAATGATCCTTGCTTCCGCTATTATGTGCTTTGATGTTTATTTATTTGAATGTCAAGATATTTAAATTCCAACAGTGGCATCAAGAGCCAATTTAACATGTAATTGTTATTACCTAAACGCATAATAAAAATCAAATCTTGATTTGGATTTACATGTTAATAGATTTGTGTTAAGTTTAGAACATAAAATATAAATCGTACATAATTTTATTGGGGGGGGGGGGGGTTTCGACCCTTCTTTTATTAAAAAGTTAGTTTTGTAACCCTAAATTAGGACATTTTATGTTTATGTGTTTATTTGAATAAAAGGGTTACGTTCCTGGTTAATCCATGATGTTTCATGCAAGGTATTCATGGATTAGGGTTTTGTTTATATGCTACATGTTTTAGATAAATCTAAAATTAGGGAAGACCTAATATATTAAATTAATGAATCGGTTATGTGCAACGTGGTATATAATTATTAAAGCTTACGCGGTCAATTGTTGGCGTCTGTGGTCCATTGGGTACAATGCGCTCGAAAACCAATGGGAGTTTTATTAATTATATACATAATAATTCACATATAGATTATTAATAGGATTTATCAAAAGGTTTGCATGTGGCTATATGATTTAATAGTTAAGATTATATGCGTTATTTGTGTTTATTTATTTTTTATTAAAATTACTTGTCTTATTTGTTTAAATTGTTCCTGAATTGTAAGCAAAAAGAGGGTGATTTTTAATATAAAAAATAAATGGACCTAATAACTATGAAACCTTGATGTGGTAAATTATTTATTGCCAAGTCTTATGTGCCGACAGTGGTTCGCTTCGCACGGTAATTTGCTCCCAGGCGAGACTAGCAATTTAATAATTTACAACATGATTTTATAAGATTTAGAATCATAAACTTTTAATTGATTGATGCAACTGTACAAATGGTCGAAGCGGCGGACCTAATATTGACAAACTATAAAGTGGGTATAAGGTTGGTTTCGCATTAAATTGTGGCCTTAAAGAGACTCCATTATATCTCTCCGCTCGCCTGTGCGTCAAATTAGACTTACCAAGTACAACCATTATATGTACGAAGCATCTTAAGGCAAAGTTGTAAGTCACTCAACACCTCAATTAAAACTTTGTTGATTTAACTTTTAGCAAATTGGTAATTAAAAATAGTTTTGAAATCTTATCATACAAAGATGAGTGCATGCATCTTTGTACATATTTTGATTATAACATCAAAATAAATACCCTAAAATTTAAGTACATGCTATCTAAATTATAAGAGACACTTGAAGTTAATATCTAGTGTAAGTGAGACCTTGACACAGATATTAATGACAAGGTAAATTACATTTTTTTATTGCCAGCAGATCAACTGAGTGTAATAAGAATATGTGAATTTACAAGTTTCTAAATTAGACGACTTAATTAAGTTATAAGTGAGACCTTGAGACTTAAAGCATGAGATGGGAAGAAACATGCTTACATTGCAAACTGGTTGGCAAATGTAATTCCCATAAATTTAGGAGTCGGAAAATTGTTTCGCGATTATTGTACGACAAGTTACCATCTTTTGTACTTTCACTGCTAGCAGATCAACTGATGTGGTGAACTATGAAAAGTTGGATCCTAGTTTTCAAGAAAATTAAATGGTTATTTAATATTTCCTGGGTAATTTTCTTTTCTTGAAAAATTATTATCGAAAATACTAAAATTGAATTTTGCAAATTCTTTTAATGTATTAATGCAAAGTTAAACCGTGAACGTGGGGCATTCTTTTAGTGAAAAATTGATCTACACCCGTAGGGGTTTAGGCTAGAGTCAACTTTACTAAAAGAATAAACCAAGTCTACTTTCTTTGAGAAGAGTGAGGCTTAAATTCTATTCCTTCTCATAAATGAGAAGGATATAATGGAAAAATTAGAATTGTCTAAATTCTCAGGAATAACTCATAGCAAAATTTAATAGTTAAGAAAATTGCACATTTTATGAGTTATTAAATTAGAAGCTAGACTAATTACCGCAAATTGGTAAGAGGCAAACTAGCATGATTTGTCTAGTTGTTGTGCTTTGACCACTTAAAATTGCTACATACCATTGTGGGGATGATAGTCAAATTAAGGAAGAAATTGCATGCCCAATTATTTCCAAGTTAATTTGTTGGTCCATGAAATTTGAATAAAACAAGAACAGATTCATTGATAGTGAATAAATTGTTACAAGATTACTCAAAACCTATTAGATTACATGATAACATCTTCAACTTCTTAAAGGGGATACTTTCGGTAAATATCTCCTTTGGGTGACAAATAAACTATCATTGATCCAAGTTATGCTTGATGATTCAATGAGAGGATGATCCTATCAACTAATACACTTTGTGTATTCTTTTGTTTGTTTAGGAAAACATGTTATCTCTATTACAACACAGACAATATATACACAGGTAACTAGACTAAGACATGTGGGGTAGGTATGAGTAAACATCCACTTGTTGTGGGTTGTCGTCCACTTGGTGTGAGTTGTCATCCACCAAATGGTCCCTCTTCTTCTTCCTCTTTTGTCTTTGTCTGACTTCTATCTTTTCTTGTAGAAGTTTGCGCCCATATTTATCAGTCTGCTTGTAGAGATAGCATCTTCAGGGTCACTGAGACATTTGTCAATTCTCAGTGATACTGGTGTTGTTTGTAGCTCGTATACTTTACTCACTGACACCGTATTAGTAAGTAAAGTGTTTCTTCAACAACGAACTTTTACAACACTCACTGATTTCTTTATCAGTGAGTAACCCACTATTTTATCAGTGAGTTAGGCTATTTTATGTTCAAATCTTGTCAGGGTACTTGGGTCAAATTCTTGACCCAACAATCTCCCCCTATTTGAATATACAAATAGCCTGGGTACAAACCTGCTTGTTCAGGGACTTGGGTTTAGTTCCTGAGGTTCAAGGGTTCAGGGACTTGGGTTTAGTTCCTCAGGTTCAGGTTCAAGGGTTCAGGGACTTGGGTTTAGTTCCTGAGGTTTAAGGATTCAGGGACTTGGGTTTAGTTCCTGAAGGTTCAGTGGTTCAATGACTTGTTCAGTGATAGGGTTCAGGGTTCATGGGGTCCTGAGAGTTCACTTTGACAGGTTCATTGTTTGTCTCACTGAGAGAGGTTCAGGTTCAGTGACCTGATGGTTCAGTGACTGAGGGTTCAGTCACCAAAGGGGGTTCAGTGACTTGGGTTTTAGTCACTGAGTTCAGGGACCTGGTTCAGTTTACCAAAGGTTCAGGTTGTGTTTTATCCACTGATGCATCAGTGTCCACCCTCTCCTTTTGTTACTCCTTGATAGTAGCCCAAACTAGGCTTGAGTTATACTCATCCCTGATCAACACAACTGCCTCCCTGAGCTTCCCACCCTTTCAGTCTCCAATGGTTCAGTGACCCTGTGTTTTCAGGGATTTCACTGATTTCAGACACCATTGGATTCAAGGACATGAATTCATCAGGTTCAATCCCTTCCTGATTTATCATCAGCCCTCCTGATTTATCATCAGCTAACAACCCAGTTCATATCAGCTGCTTCTGTTGATCCTAATTTTTCAGGAGCACTGATAAATATTACAACCCATTTTCAGGCCGCAACTTCCCCCTGAACACACTTTCCCGTCCACTCCCTGATACTTATCAGGGACACCATTCATTGGCCTGAATTATACCAGGACCCTGAATAAACAATCCACTCCCTGATTCACTTACTTCCTGAGTCACACTCTGAACAAATAACTCCCTAATACAACATTCAGCTCCACCATACTGACTACACAATCATCACATTTCCTGAGTTGCACTCTACACATCTGAAAGACACACTATTTCAGTCGTGCAATAGCTCAGTCTGAAAACTACCTTAACACCCTGATGTTCTCAGCATCTCCTTCTAACAACAATAACCCCAAAGACATGAACTCATCAAATTGATTTCACTATTTTATCAGTCCCGAAAAAGAAAACAACCACAACATCTTTTCATTTTATATCAACAATCGACACATAACTACCATAAAAACTAATTTCGTTATTTTGATTTCCTCCGTCTCTTTTCATCCGCACGACGTTGGATAATGGTAGTAGGTTTTGTGTCGGATTTCATTGTTTGATCTGGGTTTTGATTTCTTGATAGTTTTGAGATGTGGGTTGTTCGATCTGGGTTTTGTCGAGTAATTAGTTCCAGATTTGATGGTTGGTTACATATGGAGAGATTGACTTCTGTTTTTTTATTTGTGAGTTGTGTGAAAGATCTGGTTGTTTTTCTCGATCTGTTTTGATCGATTGAGTTTTTGTGTGAGAGTGGTTTTTTGTGTTTTTTGTGTTTGTGGTGGGGTTTTTGTGTTTGTGGTGGGATTTTTTGTGTGTATTAATGATAGGTCTGTGTTTTTTGTTAATCTTATCATCGTGGATAAGATTTTTGTGTGGTGTGGGGTGTGTTGGGTTTTGTGTGGGGATAAGATTTGTGTGGTGGGTATATGTTTTGTGGGGTTCAGGGAGGGTATGGTGTTTGTCAGTCACCAATAAATGTGTTTCTCCCCCTCAAAAATTGCTATATCAGTAGCAGTTTTTGAAGATCACATTTATTTTTGCATTGAAGAATGTTATCAGTAATCATGCATGGATCTGGCTCATAAGAATGAACCTTAGGCTCTGGTACCACTTGTTGGTCCATGAAATTTGAGTAAAACAAGAACAGATTCATTGATAGTGAATAAATTGTTACAAGATTACTCAAAACCTATTAGATTACATGATAACATCTTCAACTTCTTAAAGGGGATACTTTCGGTAAATATCCCCTTTGGGTGACAAATAAACTCTCATTGATCCAAGCTATGCTTGATGATTCAATGAGAGGATGATCCTATCAACTAATACACTTTGTGTATTCTTTTGTTTGTTTAGGAAAACATGCTATCTCTATTACAACACAGACAATATATACACAGGTAACTAGACTAAGACATGTGGGGTAGGTATGAGTAGACATCCACTTGTTGTGAGTTGTCATCCACTTGGTGTGAGTTGTCATCCACCAAGTGGTCCCTCTTCTTCTTCCTCTTTTGTCTTTGTCTGACTTCTATCTTTTCTTGTAGAAGTTTGCGCCCATATTTATCAGTCTGCTTGTAGAGATAGCATCTTCAGGGTCACTGAGACATTTGTCAATTCTCAGTGATACTGGTGTTGTTTGTAGCTCGTATACTTTACTCACTGACACCGTATCAGTAAGTAAAGTGTTTCTTCAACAACGAACTTTTTACAACACTCACTGATTTCTTTATCAGTGAGTAACCCACTATTTTATCAGTGAGTTAGGCTATTTTATGTTCAAATCTTGTCAGGGTACTTGGGTCAAATTCTTGACCCAACATAATTGCATTGATGGATAGTCCATCATTTACAAAGTAGAATACATTCTTAAGTACCTAGGTAATTGTTACGTATGGGATTTCTTAAAGATGTAGGAAAGTAAATAGCACACTAGTTGCTTTTACTGGTTATGAAACACTTATAATGTTGTCAAATCCAGTGGGAGTATAGTGTTGTAATTACTGAATTATATATTTTAATGTAATGATCTGTAATTTAGTGGGAGCTACAAGATTTAATATCTTGGTAGTAATCCAGATTATCTCTAGAATTTCTTGAGATAATTACTTTCCAAATGTAGACACTTGTAGGTTTTAAGGATAGTCATGTACGTTTCCTTACTAGACAAGGTGGTTCTACATCTACTAATATCTATGACACAATCATATTTATCACATAAAGAAACGATTGATGTGTTGTTTATTTGATACATGATGTTGTTCCATGCACAAGTGGGAGAAATCTTAATTGTGTGCAAGCAACAACACAAATAAATATGATTTAAAGGATTCTCCTTACTACAAGGTAAGAGATTAATGTTCTAATGTGATTTATTCACATCTAATTTATAGAACACTTGGAGTTAATATCTAGCGTAAGTGAGACCTTGGCATAGATATTAATAACAAGGTTAATTACATACTTTCATTACTAGCAGATCAACTGATGTAATGAAACTATGTTAATTTGCAAGTTCTAAATTAGATTCTTATTAGAACAAGTGTCAATATGATAATGAGACTACTTCAAACTAAATATTTATGTATTATTGAAATGACATAAATAAATGAAGTAATCTAATACTACTTCAAATTTGAATGTTTATGTATTCTGGAATGTCATAAATATATGAAGTAATAAATTAACTTGAAATACTATTGAAACCAAATTGTGGTGTTCATGATTACTTTAGTTATGTATATTTATATTTTATTGTAAAGATATAAATATGAAGTCTTTTAATTGTTACAAGACCTATAATTAAGTAAGACGTTAACTTGTTATGTTTTTAACACATATACAAGAAGTCATTGAGTTGATCAATGATTTATAACGTAAATTGGGAATATAACTGTTTTTGCCTTCTTGTTAAGACATGGACATGAAGTGACTTGGTCAAAAAGTACTTATGTTATATAGCATGCAAATTGACTTGGAAATTCTATTATACCATTAAACTGACTTAATTGGTAAATAGATAAGCCAAACGAAATAAATTTATCTTATATATTGTAAGATTGTCTTACAATATTGATCCTAATGGAATACATAATGTTTATGGTTCGCTCAGTTAGGAAAATCAAACTCTTGTTATATTGTTTGATTAAAGATAACTATATCTTCTATTCTTTCAAAAGTTATCAAGGTTAGGAAATTGAGTATGCATTGTATGTACTCAATTAGACTCCAACCTAGAAGATTAATAAGTCACCATTTATTATGGAATGTGATGAATCACATTAAGTCTTAAAATTGAAGTTCAAAATTTGTTAAACTGCTTTTGAGTAGGTTATTAAAAAACTTCATGTAAGGAATTGTCAATATGTATTTGTAACGTCCCAAAAGAGAACAATTTTGTGTTGCTCTGCTTGCTAAGTATTTATAGATAGTCTATAAATTGCAAAAGGCAAGTGGGAGTTTTATCTTGAAAAGATAAAATTACAAGATACATGATCTTCTAAAAATACACTAGCAAATGTCATGCTAAGGATTAAAACATGTAAATGTTAAATCTCAAAATGATGGAATTATCATTCATAGATCCGTAAGGATATCTCAAATATTTGTATAATATGTTGAGGATTATGAGTTACAGGATTATGGTAAACCTGTTGATAAATTGCAAATATTGATTTTGGCGAATTACTCATACTATGAATGCTTAGATGCAGTCCAGAAAGATAACTAGTTTTGAAAACTTAGTTAATCTTAAAATCTATAGTTAGACTATAGAATATAGATGAGTTTCTACAAAGGAAATGAAAATTCTAGAGATTTAAATTTTTGAGTAGAAATCATAATGGACAAATTTGTATACATATTTAATGTGTGAAAAGATTATCAATCACACTTAAGCGTTTGACTGTAATTGAAATTCTTTCTAGGCACATTAAATGTTTAAAGATTATGATTGTCATTCTTAATTTCATTTATATGAAATTAACAATGGAATATCAAAACTCTTTCTTGAATAGTTACTTGTACGAGGACGATAAGTAATTGAAAGGAGGATTTGAATTCAAATAATCTTTGGAAGTATACAAAGTGCAATCATTTATGAATGGATTAATGCATGCGTCTAGGAGGTATACTTATATTTAGTTATTAAATCCATATTTTGATTTATAATTAAATTAATGCAATCTCTTAATATTCCTAAAAGCTAGTTGGAGTGTTAAATATATTTTCTTATTTCATATATGTTGTATAACATATAGGAAATAACATTCCATTAACATTAAATGTTAAGTCTTAATTTGGAATGAAACTTCACGTGAATATTTAGAAAATACAGCCTTGGGATAAATGTTTATTATTATAAACATAAGCGGTAAAATAATTGATTCTAATAAACATGATTATACTATTAGAAAGTCTAGATAGATACATATCTTTGAAAAGATATGACATGAATAAAATCTAAGTTTGCCACAAGGATTTTTCATGTACATCATGTTGTTTCTTGTATCATGCTTGATGAAAGGTGATTTGACAACATTAATATCTAATTTAAAGGTTATTAGATAACTAAGTGTAATGGATATGGTTGGATATAGAATTAACATCCTCATCCTGGAATTGCTCCTAAATTCTAAATATGAACCATATGGATTATCATAGCCAACAAATCTGGAAAGATTTGAAGGTATCAAACATTACACAATGGATATTAAAGTTTACGGGATTTTAAAGAGCATATTGTTGTTTGCATACAATGATGCTAATAATATTGAGATGACACTCAATGACTAGTCATGGTAGGATTTCATCATAGTTAATGGCCATGTGTACTAGTTATGCTTAACTGTAAGCATAGTTGCATTATACATTAAAGAATTAGAATACTTTAAACTATAAAGGGTTTGATAGTTTAATTGTCATAAATTCGTGGTTGAGGATGTCACGTATTTTATGAAGTATTATGTAGCATTATCAAGATAGTTGAATGCACACATACAAGAACTTCATTAATTGAATTCTTGAAATAAGTATTCTCAAAATTCCGATAGATCAAGATTAGTTGAGTTATGACTTGTCAACAAGTATGTTTGACATGACTTGAGGCATAATTCATTAATAAGAATTATCATGCATTGATCTATTTTAGTGTTTGGATAATGGGATGTTATTGAACAGTTATTATTTTAATGAAATAAAATACTCGTTATGTTTATATATCATTTTCTTAATAATATATCCTATATTTGCATGTTTATATCCTTGAATATATTTATATATTCTAAACTGTCAGTTGTCAGTTAATGATATGGGAATATCATTAAATTAAGACAAATATGAGTATTGGTATAATATATTTAAAAGTATATTGATGCGTTGTCATACCAATTTCACATGATATTCAAAATGTTTGAGTATAGGACTTATCCCGCCGACATGAGTTTGCTTTATCGATCTTGTCATCAAGTAAATCATGAGTATATAGTTATCCTCATACTTGAGATACCAGATAACTGTCATGCATGTAGTGCATTTCTATGATTCAATTTAACGTTATACATAACTGGTAGTTATACGGATTATTTTCGAAAGCGTTGCGAAGTGCGTGTGTTATGCTCGTAGTCAAGATAGAATTTGTTCCTTCAAATTGTTTGAAGTTTAATACTGTTGGGCCCCTCGTAGGGTTGACAAGATGTTTGCATGGCCATGCCCAACATCTCCCCTGAATATGTTCAGAAGATTTGGTAATCTTGCTCAATCATAAACAACGAGAAACACAATAATTAATAAAGAATGACTTAGATCCATATCTTTATTAATGTAGTATTAGAAACAAAAGGATAATTATGATGATTAATCATCAAGTGATTTTTCCAAGAGACCACCACCCGAGTTGTACTAGGTGCATTGGCGTGTTGCTAGACGCTAACCAATGTCATTACCCTTTTAATAGATTTCCAAGTGGGAGCTGTTAGAGTTTTGGAAAAATATTAAATCGTGTATGACTAGAATCGAACACGGGACTGAGGGATTGCACACTTTACGTATGAATGATCAAAGGAATAATTAATATATAAAACTATTATATATTTTAATTATTTGGACACGAAATCATAACTAACGGACATTAAAGTAATTAACAGAATTGACTAATGACTGTTAGTAAATAAAAGAGGGGGTTGAGTGTCAAGTTTTAGAACTTAAGGAGGTATTAGACTCAAGCTTGAAGAACAAGTTTGGAGGCTTTATAAACTCCTCATTAGCCCTCAAAAGGGACGAGGTGATTAATAAACTCAAAAGTCAATTCGACTTTTTGTATTCACGTTTCTATGAAAAACTCAACCCACAATCATTATTGATATAGATATGATATCGTACAGTAGGTATTATGCATGATGATATCTTTGACTTATAGTAAAAGATATGCACTGTTCACCATGCATGATAATATCATATAACATAAGCATGTGTATCGTACAGTATGTTTATATTCTTTTCTTCCTTCTTAAATAATAGATTCAAGTTTTATTAAACAAAATAGTTTTGGTTTAATAATTGTGTTCATTCACTAGCATCAATCTTTGATCGGTTATAGTACGTGTGTACAAGAACTTGGATATAACTTACTTTAGTTATTATCTTGGATTGTGAAACAAAACGGTATGGGGTTTCACGGTAATCCTATTTGTTGATCAAGTGAAGAAAAGAGAAGATTTGAGTTCTTGCTAGGATCTAAAAGGTTCGTTAACTATTTATTATTCGGTAATACTTTATACATGTTAAATTAATGATCCTTGCTTCCGCTATTATGTGCTTTGATGTTTATTTATTTATTTATTTGAATGTCAAGAACATGAACTAGACTTATTAAGTAAACGGGTTAGTCTAGTCGTGTAAGCCGATTAATTCTGTTTCAGGTTCGTTTCGTGTTGGAGATTTGCTTCCCCAAACAAGTATACATACACAAGACTTGAAATTTGCATAGGGGTAACCTAGTGCTCACCACTTCACCTACATCCAGTTTGTCGTGTTATATATACGTTTTCAATCAAAATTCAAAAATATCCAACCCCAACTTAAATCTGTAAATCTGAGTCAAATATTTCAACTCGATTCAAAGATATACTTTACTTGCAGGAAACATTATAAGAATACTCAACGAAAACTACCTACGATCATAGTTAGAAGTTTAAATCAGATATATGTGATAATTTACATATAATGCGTATAATAAAATCCGTATAACAAGCAACTATAGCTCCAAGTGATAGTAAATTTGGATCATTCTATAGACATAGCGTCATCCTAGGCATTTATATGACTTTTTATTTATCATCTTTGTGAAGATTGTGAAGAATATACAAAGAGGCAGAAGATAGAAATATACAAACAGAATAGCTTAACAGATCCAAACCAGTCGCTATGGTCACCATTTTGCTTCTCTCAAACATCTTTACTAAAAGAATCATGACAATGACGTGTCCAACTTTTGTCTTCAGTTCATCGAGTGAGCTGATCTTCATCCATTTAGGTCGCTCCTAAAAGACAACGAGATTATATTAGCTAAATCATGAGTCTACAACTATGGCGCCCAACATAGACCAAAGATTAACCAGGAACACAATGTGTATCAAAGCTAAATTTGGTACCAATAGAGCATAGAAGTGACAACTTCGACCTATTTACTTATCAATGGGTTGATTGGATTGTGTGTTGCTGCAAATGGACCAAATAAAAAAATGTCTAAAGGGGGACTGGTGAAATGAGTAAAAAGTCGTCTAGAATCTATTTTTGATGCACACGACATTCTAACTAACCTGGATTTTTCAAAGGTATAGAACATTATTGTAACAATAATATTTGTAATTTGATTGACACTTATATAAATTATTTGAAACATGGGTAGAACAGCACAAGATTGTTTTTGAGTCGGCACAAGATATAGAACAGCCCGATTGGACTCACACTAAAAATGACCCGTTTTGATTCAATACCTAACCTGAGCCCATCATATATCCATTCTTACTAAAATACTGATATAGTTCTAAGTCTGAACTCTATAAAAGTAAAATGAGACTCTTACTCTCAAAGCAAACATCCCAAAGAGGGTAGAACCCTTCAGAGCACGATCATCTGCTGGTGCTACATTATTAGTTGCATTACTTATGAACAATCCATATAAACCCATGCCAAATATGAGCATGACCGTCCCCGCAAGATAAACATCTGCATCAAGATTATAAAAATTAGCAGTTTTTTAAATGTTTACTGGAAAGATATATTCTATCGGCTAAGACATGGATATTAAAATGTGAAATATTAGCGTGGATAGATAACTTTTGGTACGCCAAGATGCAAAATTTGAAGCATGAAACAAATTCACAAAGAAGAGGTGGCAAATTGGCAGCGGTGGGTTATGGGTCAAAACAGATAATTTTACTGTGTGGGCTGAAATGGGTTGGATTGACCTGAAAGCACATTTGTTGTCTATATTCTTGTACATTTCAAACAATGTGCAAAATATGATAACAAATATTATACTATTACAGGAATAAGGTGCCCATTTTAAGAAACAGATTAAGGGGGTTTCAATGCATTTTAATTAACCCATTTGACCCGTTCGAGACAAAATATAAACCTAAGTCGACTGATTAATAAGTAAATGGGTGGAAAATATCACATTTACCACAAAGTCAAATAAGTCGTGTCTAGAACATATTGTGGATAAAATGTATCATAATATACATATAGTTGCTACTTACCAAACCCTTCCAACTAATGAGCTAAAATTTTAGCAAAGAGATCGAAATCTATCCAAAAATGCAATTAGTTGTTCCAGTAAACAAATAATGATGTTTCTTTCTTTCTTTTTGTATGATACGCTTCTCATTTTCTCTAAAGTAAAGTAAAGTAACTCCCAATACCGTCTTCCACGGGTTATGGGTCCCAATACCGTCTTCCACGGTGTATGGGGGAGGTTGAGACGTAGACAGCCTTACCCCTACATAAGGTAGAGAGGCTGCTTCTGGTTCTACCAAAGGTAGAAAAGGACCTCCGGCCTTGCAAGGGGTGAGGATCGAACCCTTGACCTCTGTCTCGAGAAGTAAGGGTGTTAACCACTTGATCCAACCTTGCTCTTTTCTCTGAGTACTATTTTTCCCTTTTCTGTATTTGTGTGACTTTACGAACATATATGATACTCCATACATCATGTGTTTTCTCAAATTGTTCTGGGGTACTTAGGTATGCACAAATGTCCGACACTCTAAATAATCATGTTAGGATAAAGATCCCACATGTCCGACACTCAGATTGCTCCTTTTTGCTATAAGCTTTCAATAGTATATCTTGCTGCTAACATTCGTATGCTCTACAACATAAGATGCTTAATGAAAATCAAGTACATATGTATAACAAATGATATTGAATTGTTATTCTCATTTTTAGAAGAGCTTCTTTGCAATGGGGATAGGAATATTGCATATCATCATCTATGATTACTTTTGTTAAACGGGATCTAATCTACGAAATGTTTCATATGTGTTAGTTGATGTTTGTTTTTAGAATATTTTAAAACAGTACCATATGATACTCTAACCTTTTTCATAGGCTTGGTTTAACAGGATGATAAAGTAGTACACGAGATGCGAGAAACAATTATGTAACTATTTGCTCTTTGAGGTAATATTGTGCTTTACTCCTGAACAATAGTTATTCTCTTGTTGGGTATTTTGACATCGGTGATGATTCGTTATTATTCATTTTATTCATGTTCTACAACATGTTTTATTCCAATGTAGTCTGACCTACTTGAAACTGGTCCTCGCAAGCTGTTGTAAGATACTAAAATGGTTACTTTTCATCATTGACTACAATAGTCCAAATAGGCAAATATCAGTATTTACTTAAGACTAAATGTTCAAATCAGGAAATTAACAAAGGAGTCAATCATTAGAAAAGTAAACAACTAGTGAACTACCATGCAATTTTGTCTGGAAGGAAGAAATAATACATATGGGTGAGATGCGAGATTCAAAGAAGAATTTAAAGCATTGGGAAACTCACCAATTGCTTCAACTAGCCGCAGTACCATCTTCCCTGTATGAACACCTTTCGAACAGCTCGTCCAGTAGACTTTATATGCATCAACAATATAAACACAACCCTACAAATATCTAAACAAGTCAGCTTCACCTCATTTACCAAAATTATTAATACAAGTACATAAAATAAATATGTAACTCATCCGCCAATGCATCATGTATTCATACCAAGCCTAAAACTGTAAATGAACCTAAAAGCAGCTAAGTGTTGATCTATCTGCAAGACTAAAACTCAGGAACTGATGTAAGCTAACAACCAGCATTTGCGCATTGCAAATATAACTTGTTTCAGTGAGGAAATGTCGGGTTAGCTGTTACTTGTTGGACACTTTTTTTTTTGCCACTGTAATGAATGAACAAATATGTTTCACTAGTTTCAAGATTTTCCATAGTCTTTCAGATATAAATTTTGCAATTTGTGGTTATATAGTCCATCTACAATACTACAACTCAGCTGATGTTATGATCCACATCGGCCAAGTATGGGATTGGTTGGTGGCTTATAAAGTCTAGGTGTCCCCTCCTCCTTTGAGCTAGCTTTTTGGAGTGAGTTCTACACCCAGTTTGTGATTTTATACGACGTAGTATGGGATGGGTTCGTATCAGCTCTGCTGACATAAGCTAAAAACCAACTTTTGCATATAACAAATATACAAGTGGCAAAAATATTTTTACTAGTTCAAAGATTTTCCATAGTCTTTTCAATATAAATTTTGTATCAGGAGACTAACTCTTTCACAATGTGATACAAAATTACACAAATAACTTTCAACAAACTTACATTTAGGAAGCACAACAAAGAGCCCGCTAAAGAGCCTCCAACAGCCAAAAGTGCCAAAAACCGAAAGTCAAATATCACCTGGTCAGAAACATCCAGTGAACCAAAAGATCATATAAATAGATTACAACGAAAATAAAAATACAATTATTAGTCAACTAGCCGAATACGCGCTCTATGCACTATATAATCTTTATAATCAAAACATACCCTTTCAATATCGGTTTCAGCAGACTTAACAAACTGCAAAGCAGGATTAGCTCCATTCGGGTTAGAAACCACGTAACTATAACTGTTTTTATCAGTCGCTTTGGACGACGAATCAGCAACAAATGATGGGTTTGAATTTGGCTTTGACTTTGGTTGTGATGGTTGCTGGGGTGGTGGAGATTGTGGTGAAGCTAAAGAAGCATACAACGTCAAAAAACGTGAGGGTCGAGAAGTTAATGTTTTTGTTGAAAGTGTGATCGGAAATTGTCCTATGCTGGAGATGGATACCAATGAAGACATTTTTGGAGTTGAAGAAATGTATGTGTTTTTTGTGTGGATTGAGTTGTTTGATCATGGGTAGTGTTTGTGTTTTTTGTGTGTGGGGCAGGGGTTTTTTGGCGGGTAGTGGTTTAAAAGGAACGGTCTTATTTACTTGCGTTGGTAAATTGGCTAGGGGCGTGTTAACAAGGGGCGGACCCGGGGGTTCTCGGGTTCACGGAACCCGCTTAGTGTAAATTTTTGTTCAAAATCATGATTTTTGCGAAAGAAACCTACTCATGTTTTGTTTTGTTAGTTCACTAATAAGTCAATAAGAAATACGAGTTGAGATCCTCATAGACCTACCATTGTCCATAGATCTGGTGAACCTATCACAACCCAATCCAATCTAATTTGATCCAAAAGCTAAGATCAAATCAGTCATTTACACTTGAAGGGTAAAGATGACAATTATATAAACTAAAAATAAGGATCGATGTTATTTTTTCCCCCAAAAAATTAGGTCAAACACACACACACACACACAAACACTCTCCCGATCCAAATCTGATTCAATAAAAAACACCACAATTACATTCCGATTTAACCTCCAAAATCATGATATAAGATCGTTAATCTTAAAAAACCGTTTATTTTGATTGAATTTTTGTTCGATTGAAACATAAATCACAAGCAAAACTCGTAAAAATGGATGATAATCAGTTACACGAAACAAATTTAGTTGGTGTTGTAGTTGCGGATGATGAAAATCGTGTAGTGATTTCTAATTTAGTTGATGTTCAAGTTGCGGTTGATGAACATCAAGTGGTGGATGATGGAAACAAGGTTATGGAAGAAGTTGTTGAATATGAAGATGAAGAAGAAAATATAGCTGCTATTCAAGGTAAACGATATGTGATTCAGCTTATTTTCTTGCTTATTTTGTTACTTATTTAGGTTTTTAGGGTTTCAAGGTAAATCACAAGTGATTCGGCTTATTTTATTGCTTATTCAGCTTATTTTGTTGCTTATTTTGGATATTAGCACTAGATTTTGTTTTACAGGTTTTTCTGTAACAAAATCACATATGATTTTGAAGCAAATCACATGTGATTCTAAGTAAAATCACATGTGATTTTGTAATAGGTAATTCATATGAGAGGTAAGCATCTATCTTATCTATCAGTTCCATACTTGATGTAGTTGTTGTCGAGGGTACGAACTCTAAAAATGTTTGTCATTTTTCATTACCAAATCACATTGTAGAAGGTTAAAAAAAAAAAAAAAAAAAAAAAAAAAAAAAAAAAAAAAAAAAAAAAAAAAAAAACGAAAAACATATGGTCATCAACAGAATTTAATCTAGACGAATTGGAGGTCTGTAAAATGGGAAAAGGCATTTAATTACGATCATGTTTGATAGATAAACCTTCCTCTCTTTATAAAGTTTGTATCTAGCCGTTTTCTACCCTCATGCAAACAGGAAGTCACACATCTGTTTTTAGATATTTCACTCTTAACTAGTATTCATACGTCCCATGCCCAATTGTTGCTTACCTTTTGCAATATAACAGACCTTTAACATTTTAATGAGGGAACCAGTGGCCTGCGGCTAACTGGTACAAACTGAACCTCTTGAACTAATGTTTTTGAACTTGAGACTCGCTGCCAATTGTGTGTTATATGACATTCAAAACACATTTAGATAAGGATGGTATTGTTCCTAGTTATTAGAAGGTAGATTTAAATCCGAAGGATCAGCATAGCTTGTGTGCTTTTGATGTCTTCTACTGTGGTAATTGAGTATATATTTTGAATCCTAATGAATATGCCATGATTTTCATTTTTACAAGTGTTACTTATTGTTGTGTTCTGATTATCATTTTTACAATTAGCCATAACCGACAATTTGATCAAAGTATTAGAATTTCACACCAAAAAACATGCATGTTACTCAAAACTTTATCTGAAACATAATCACTCAGCATACTCATAAATTTAAAATATCAAATGGCGTTTCACAAAATTCCTACTTAATTTGTTAAATTTAATGGACAATCTATATCTAGAACAAAATTTTGAATTTTTCAACAAATCAAAGGAACGTCTATTTATGATGACAGACAAAAAAAATGTCACTAGATCTATCTCTTTACCTTTTTAGTGACACTTTTTTTTAAAAGGTGTGGGTAAAAGGTGAGATTTATTGAGATTTAGGACACTTTTTGTGAAAAATATGTATCTCAAAAGGCAAAAAATTATCAACACATTTTTTTAGTGTCATTATAAATAGATATTACTTCACTTTTATCGACACCTTTTAAGTGTTGGAGAAACGCCCTAAAACTTAAGCAACAATTTTTTCTACCTTTTGTTGACATTTTGATATACCTTTTTGTAGAAATTCATAAACCAAAGCAAAATTAACACAGATTCGGTTAGAATGAACCCAACCAACCCCCCTTGGCTTATTCTTTTATTAATACTAATAAGCTAAAGAATAGTTGTTATGTTTACAATACAGAAAACAGGAATGAATAAGTACACAAACTAGGGTTTCTCTCAAACTCAGGGAACAACAAGAGAGAGAGAGAGAGAGAGAGAGAGAGAGAGAGAGAGAGAGAGAGAGAGAGAGGAGAGAAACACACAGAAAAATGAGAGAGAATAAAATCCCTATGACTATATAAGGCATTATATATGTAACACCCCGACCCGACAAGGGCAAAGATGTCACAAGTACATGGTTTCATATCAGAATAAACATAGCATCCATGAATAAAACAGCGGAAATCATAACATAATCAAAGAGAATAAGTCAACATGACTTAATTACAAAGATAAGACAGAAAAAAATGAAGTACATAACAAAATCTAAATGATGAAATAATCCAACTAAGACAAAGCTTCACTCAGGTGCACTCTTCCCAAAAGCCATACCCCAGCTCCTAGCTTAAATACCTGCCGCGGGAAAAGAAACGCGGCTGAGCTACACGAGCTCAGCGAACAGATATAACGGTAACAAATAATAATAATGAAATAGGGAAAATGGAAGGAATCGTACATGATGTAATGATAGATGAGAAGAAATATGAAGGTTATACAGCGATATCAGAAAGTATGGATAGTATCATGAGTAATGGTGAAGTAATCAAAAGATCCCATCAAGCCCAAACATACCAAGCCCAGTACAGAGATAAGTCCAGTATCATGTCATAGGGTGTCAGTAATGAAAGGTAAAGGTTATAAGTCTATAAAGTGCATGGAAAACAGTAATCCTCTACGAGCCCAGAAACATGAACATGAAATCATAATCATACCGCCATGCAGAGAGATGTTCCTCTCACTAATCCCAGAAATCAGAAATATGGAGTGATCAGCTCCCAGAGTTGTGAAAGACGTGTATCGCACACACCATCAGTCACCATGCATATCATAACATATCATAACATGAACATAATACAGAAACAAATCTAGGATGCATCCATACGCCCCTGGTGGCCATAACTCCCAACACACCAAATAAAATACAGAAAAGGGACGGGACAGGTCATCACTCTCCTGCCCTAGAGTCATGCCATCGGTGCATCGACTGACATGGACATGAAACCCTCATGCCTAGTGAGTGGCTCGTAGTATCAAACTGTGGGTCAAGGTCAAGTATCATGTATCCAGTATTTAATTTAGTTTCATAAGTCAATTTCCATTTCAGAATATCAGAGTTCATAATCAGAGGTTCATATCAGAGGTTCAATATCAGAAAGGTCATAAATCAACATGTTTAATATCAGAAAGGTTCATAACAGAAAGGTCATGTATCAGAAAGGTTCAGTATCAGAAGATTCAGTACTATAAAGGTCATGTCAAAGGTTCAATATCATGAAAGAAACAAGAAAGGTTCACAGAATCAAAGAACATGGCAGTGAATCAGAAATCAGAAATGAGACGAAGGCACCTTACTAAAGAAGGGCAGAATATCTGTACCTTAATACCCAAATAGCAGAATCACAGAAAAAGATAGAGATAAGCAACCAATCACTCCTTCTTCACACCTAGAGGAGTAAAGACATGATTACTAAAGATCCCATTTCCATATTAAGTGACTTTCTATTTTTTAGCAGGTTTCCATTTTTAGAAAGTTTCCTTATTTAGTAAGTTTCCAAAATTAGCAGATTTCTATAATGAGTAAGATTTAAGCATTATGATTTAGTTTAGTCATTAATTTAGTCTCTTTATGAATTTAGGGTTGACTTTAGCAAGTTATAAAAGTTTAGGGTTAAATATGACAAGTTTACATAGTTTAGGGTTATAATTGTAAATATATCAAATTAAAGGTCTAGAATGAAAATATCATAAGTTACTCATGTAAATACATCCTTTATTCAGAATTACCTCTTTAGTCCATTAAGTTCCATATTTTACACTTTAAACCTTTTATTTATAAAAGTTACAAAATAAACCTTAAAGTTACATAATTTACAATTTAACCCATATAATATCCTTAATTACACCATTAACCCTTATATTTAATTATTTACAGAATCTACCTTCTAATTTCATGTATGGTACGATTTACCCCTTTAGTTTCACATAATTACACATTTAGTCCCTATAGTTATAAAACTTATATATTAAATCATAAATTCATAACAATTACATATTAGCCCCCATAATTATCCAAAATTACACCGAACCCTCTTAATATTATTATTTACTCAAAATGACTTCAAGTTTCCAGAAATTACATTTTTAGTCCCTTGATTTAATTAACTTTTAATTCGGAAATATAAATATACATTTTTACTCTTTAAACCTCTTAATTTCAAAACTAACATACATGGCCCTTATTTTATATTCTTACATGATTAGTCACTGATTATAATACCTTACAAAAATGTCCCATGAGTTTTAAGAATTACAAAACACCCCCTTATATTTTATTCTTCAACTCGGTAAATAACAAAATCAAATAAAACCCTAATATCAAATCTAAATCATTACCCCATGATTACCAACAACCTTAAACACTCATAATTGATCAGATTTCATGTCATTAACCCTAGCCTTAAACGATTTCATTAGGGTTCCATTCTATTTTCTTTCTTTTCTTTAATTTTCCATAGACCCGATTTGAACAAATAATTTCCCACGACATTTTTAGGCTTCTAAAACTCGAACCAATATTTTTACCAGATTATATGGATCGTATAGGCCTCAGGAAAAATAAGCCTCACACCCAGAAAATTCGTATGCAATTATTTAGAGTTTTAACACGTTTTTAAGATTTAATTCCCAAATAATTCGAATTGCATGCATGGTTCGATTCTATCATTTTATTTGAGACTTATAGGATGAGTATAGCATGAGAAAAATACCAGACCAATATTAGATCGATTAGAACACGCTGAATGAAATTACTCTTCTCGGTTGGATAATACGACTTCAAGAAATTCCAAGAGCAGAAACGCGACTCCCAAAAACCTTGGAACCAATTTTCACAGATCATATATGATGTGAGGAACACAAGAAAAATGGAGAATGAATTTTACCATGGTCGAATGAATTAAAATGGGATTTTTACCTTTCGAGTGATCTAGAACAAGAAATTCGACAATAATTAGTCTCGGCTTCCACAAATCGAAACACTATTTTTCTAGACTTCTTGGGACGTGTAAGAACACAGGAAAATTATACTTGGACCTCCAGAAATTCGTAGGAGAGATTGGTGAATTATTTTGTGTTTAGGGTATATCGGCAATATGGAAAAAGGAAGAAAAGGAATATATAAAATGTGTGGAATAATTTGAGCCGAGATTTTGGGGAGGGGAGGGCATGATAGGATCGGCCTAAATTAGGGAGAAAATTATTTGATTGGTCCCTTCCTTATTTACTTGATAATTATCCTCAAAACATATCTTTTAAATTAATTTAAATAATAAATTATATATATAATTTTCGGTTCTATATAGAGTTTAGGGGTCCAAAATATTTTTAAGTCATGTACAAGTATTTTAAAAAGGTGTCTTATAATTATTTCATATCATATATAATTTAATTACAAAGGTTTTGTAATTATTTTGGCACTTATATAAGTTTTAATTAAATTTTAAAGTAGTAGGGGCATTTTGGTCATTTTACATGTTTTAGATTTTCGGGTATTACAACTTCTTCCCCACTAACAAAAAAATTTCGTCCTCGAAATTTGCAAGGACATAGAAGAGAAAAAAATAGGACAGAAACGAAACAGGACATACCATATCAGATAAGCCTTACTCACGGATAGCTTGGAATAATTTAGCAGAACGGATCTTAACGCAAGATAGTGGAAACAAACGGATAGAGTAAAACCTATTAAGGTAGAGCAGAAGTGAAGTACACCATCGGTTTCGCCCATCGTATCATGATCATAAGAATTCTCAAAGTGAACAAATTAAATCAAAACCTCAAAACTCAACATGGAATAAAATTATTAATTTAGAATTCAAAATATCCGTACGAGAAATCAATAAAGCATCGAATGTATCATAATCGCAAAAGAGAAAATAGGTATCAAAATATCCAAACAAACGGAATAAGAAAAATAACAATTCGTGAAAACGATCTCTTCACTGAGCTGGCTTGTTGTCCTTGGCACTCTTATTGTTGTCGTTGTTACCTCCAAACTTGGGACAATCCCTCACTTGATGCTCAGAAGATCCACATCTAAAACAGGTCCCATAAGCCCGACGACACTCTCCAGGGTGGCGTTTCCCACATGTAGTACAGATAGCGTAAGAAAATGAACCTTCAGATAAACCTCCCTGAGTACCAGATCTAGAAGCCCTGCTCTGCTGATGTCCCCTAGTAGTATGATCTCTCCACTGTTCTTGACTGTTGTTGCGTCCCGAGCGATCATCTCCCTGCCTATTATTGAACCTGGAATCCTGGCCCCTCGTATCCGGCCTCCTCTGATCATAGTTCCTGCCAGACTGACCCTGATAGTCACGTCCACGATCTGACCGACTTCGCTGTTCAAAGTTCCTACCAGAATACCCCTTGTTGTCCTGACTCTGACTCGGTTGCTGAACTCTGTCACCATCACGGTTTCGCTTGTAACCAACGCCCTCATGAAAGATCTCGATGTTGCGAGCTGCATCGCAACATGCTGACGGATCTTCAAACTGATCATTGAGTATACGATCGAGCACCCACCTTTTGAGTCCCCATTTGAACTGCTTAGCTTGACTCCTTGCATCTCCAGCAGCGGGACCCACGAAACTGACCAATCTCTGAAATCGCTCTAGGTATTGCCCTGCATTCTCATATTCTAGCTGAGAGATAGTCTTGTACTCCCGAATAAACCTCTGCTGCTCCGAGTCAGGGAAGTACCGATTATAGAATGTAGTGCGGAAATCAGCCCAAGTACAGCCAAGAACATACGGATCACCTCCTTTAGCTGCCTTGTGCGCCTTCCACCAATTAAGCGCATCACCTTCAAGCTTAAACACAGCCAGACGAGTCTTAAACCCGTCCTCACAACCCAGCACCTCAAACAGTTTCTCCATGTGGGTAATCCAGTCCTCTGCCGCGTGAGGAGTAGCAGCAGAACTGAAGGACAACGGCTTGAGTTTACTGAAACTCTCAAGCCACCCATTAATGGTAGTGGGTCGGCCCCCACCACCAGAAGAACTGCCAGCACCCCCAGATGAACTAGCTCCACCACTGATAAGCCAGTTGATCACCGCATCAGTGTTAAGGCCCGGTAGCAGATTGGCTATAGCATTAGCCACCATAGCCTCCAGATTGGGAATTTCAGCATCTCCTCCACTGTTATACTCCTGGTGACGAGTGTTAACCATCTATAGAATTATGAAGACGATTAGTAAGATCAAGCAAAATTATGACAGAGCAGAGTAAGGAAAAAGAGTACGCAAACGGAAACCTAATGTCTACCCAATCCTCACAGGTCAAAGGCCTAAGCCTACGGGTTTCGGATGCCTGTTTCTCTGATACCATAAATTGTAACACCTCGACCCGACAAGGGCAAAGATGTCACAAGTACATGGTTTCATATCAGAATAAACATAGCATCCATGAATAAAACAGCGAAAATCATAACATAATCAAAGAGAATAAGTCAACATGACTTAATTACAAAGATAAGACAGAAAAAAATGAAGTACATAACAAAATCTAAATGATGAAATAATCCAACTAAGACAAAGCTTCACTCAGGTGCACTCTTCCCAAAAGCCATACCCCAGCTCCTAGCTTAAATACCTGCCGCGGGAAAAGAAACGCGGCTGAGCTACACGAGCTCAGCGAACAGATATAACGGTAACAAACAATAATAATGAAATAGGGAAAATGGAAGGAATCGTACATGATGTAATGATAGATGAGAAGAAATATGAAGGTTATACAGCGATATCAGAAAGTATGGATAGTATCATGAGTAATGGTGAAGTAATCAAAAGATCCCATCAAGCCCAAACATACCAAGCCCAGTACAGAGATAAGTCCAGTATCATGTCATAGGGTGTCAGTAATGAAAGGTAAAGGTTATAAGTCTATAAAGTGCATGGAAAACAGTAATCCTCTACGAGCCCAGAAACATGAACATGAAATCATAATCATACCTCCATGCAGAGAGATGTTCCTCTCACTAATCCCAGAAATCAGAAATATGGAGTGATCAGCTCCCAGAGTTGTGAAAGACGTGTATCGCACACACCATCAGTCACCATGCATATCATAACATATCATAACATGAACATAATACAGAAACAAATCTAGGATGCATCCATACGCCCCTGGTGGCCATAACTCCCAACACACCAAATAAAATACAGAAAAGGGACGGGACAGGTCATCACTCTCCTGCCCTAGAGTCATGCCATCGGTGCATCGACTGACATGGACATGAAACCCTCATGCCTAGTGAGTGGCTCGTAGTATCAAACTGTGGGTCAAGGTCAAGTATCATGTATCCAGTATTTAATTTAGTTTCATAAGTCAATTTCCATTTCAGAATATCAGAGTTCATAATCAGAGGTTCATATCAGAGGTTCAATATCAGAAAGGTCATAAATCAACATGTTTAATATCAGAAAGGTTCATAACAGAAAGTTCATGTATCAGAAAGGTTCAGTATCAGAAGATTCAGTACTATAAAGGTCATGTCAAAGGTTCAATATCATGAAAGAAACAAGAAAGGTTCACAGAATCAAAGAACATGGCAGTGAATCAGAAATCAGAAATGAGACGAAGGCACCTTACTAAAGAAGGGCAGAATATCTGTACCTTAATACCCAAATAGCAGAATCACAGAAAAAGATAGAGGGCCTGTTTGGTAGGGGCTTTTTGGGGGAGCTATTAGCTTTTTGTTAGAAAATAATCTCATCTAAACTAAGTAGCTCCGTTTGGATACATTAACTTCAAGCTTTTATTTCAACCAAATAGCTCCAAAACGAAAAGCTGATTCATGAAGCTTTTTAAACATCTTGGAGCTGTTAAAACTTTAAATTACTGATATACCCTCCAAACATTTGTTTACAATTATAGATATATCCTTTTATGTCATTTTACATCTTATAATTACATTTAACAGCTAACTTACCAAACACTTTTATTAAAAAAAAGATACAGTTTGTAGCTCGTGTTAACAGCTTTGCAGCTTACAGCTTACAGCCTACAGTTTACAGCTTTCAGCATACAGCTTACAGCTAGTTTTGCCAAACATACCCAGAGATAAGCAACCAATCACTCCTTCTTCACACCTAGAGGAGTAAAGACATAATTACTAAAGATCCCATTTCCATATTAAGCGACTTTCCATTTTTTAGCAGGTTTCTATTTTTAGAAAGTTTCCTTATTTAGTAAGTTTCCAAAATTAGCAGATTTCTATAATGAGTAAGATTTAAGCATTATGATTTAGTTTAGTCATTAATTTAGTCTCTTTATGAATTTAGGGTTGACTTTAGCAAGTTATAAAAGTTTAGGGTTAAATATGACAAGTTTACATAGTTTAGGGTTATAATTGTAAATATATCAAATTAAAGGTCTAGAATGAAAATATCATAAGTTACTCATGTAAATACATCCTTTATTCAGAATTACCTCTTTAGTCCATTAAGTTCCATATTTTACACTTTAAACCTTTTATTTATAAAAGTTACAAAATAAACCTTAAAGTTACATAATTTACAATTTAACCCATATAATATCCTTAATTACACCATTAACCCTTATATTTAATTATTTACAGAATCTACCTTCTAATTTCATGTATGGTACGATTTACCCCTTTAGTTTCACATAATTACACATTTAGTCCCTATAGTTATAAAACTTATATATTAAATCATAAATTCATAACAATTACATATTAGCCCCCATAATTATCCAAAATTACACCGAACCCTCTTAATATTATTATTTACTCAAAATGACTTCAAGTTTCCAGAAATTACATTTTTAGTCCCTTGATTTAATTAACTTTTAATTCGGAAATATAAATATACATTTTTACTCTTTAAACCTCTTAATTTCAAAACTAACATACATGGCCCTTATTTTATATTCTTACATGATTAGTCCCTGATTATAATACCTTACAAAAATGTCCCATGAGTTTTAAGAATTACAAAACACCCCCTTATATTTTATTCTTCAACTCGGTAAATAACAAAATCAAATAAAACCCTAATATCAAATCTAAATCATTACCCCATGATTACCAACAACCTTAAACACTCATAATTGATCAAATTTCATGTCATTAACCCTAGCCTTAAACGATTTCATTAGGGTTCCATTCTATTTTCTTTCTTTTCTTTAATTTTCCATAGACCCGATTTGAACAAATAATTTCCCACGACATTTTTAGGCTTCTAAAACTCGAACCAATATTTTTACCAGATTATATGGATCGTATAGGCCTCAGGAAAAATAAGCCTCACACCCAGAAAATTCGTATGCAATTATTTAGAGTTTTAACACGTTTTTAAGATTTAATTCCCAAATAATTCGAATTGCATGCATGGTTCGATTCTATCATTTTATTTGAGACTTATAGGATGAGTATAGCATGAGAAAAATACCAGACCAATATTAGAACGATTAGAACACGCTGAATGAAATTACTCTTCTCGGTTGGATAATACGACTTCAAGAAATTCCAAGAGCAGAAACGCGACTCCCAAAAACCTTGGAACCAATTTTCACAGATCATATATGATGTGAGGAACACAAGAAAAATGGAGAATGAATTTTACCATGGTCGAATGAATTAAAATGGGATTTTTACCTTTCGAGTGATCTAGAACAAGAAATTCGACAATAATTAGTCTCGGCTTCCACAAATCGAAACACTATTTTTCTAGACTTCTTGGGACGTGTAAGAACACAGGAAAATTATACTTGGACCTCCAGAAATTCGTAGGAGAGATTGGTGAATTATTTTGTGTTTAGGGTATATCGGCAATATGGAAAAAGGAAGAAAAGGAATATATAAAATGTGTGGAATAATTTGAGCCGAGATTTTGGGGAGGGGAGGGCATGATAGGATCGGCCTAAATTAGGGAGAAAATTATTTGATTGGTCCCTTCCTTATTTACTTGATAATTATCCTCAAAACATATCTTTTAAATTAATTTAAATAATAAATTATATATATAATTTTCAGTTCTATATAGAGTTTAGGGGTCCAAAATATTTTTAAGTCATGTACAAGTATTTTAAAAAGGTGTCTTATAATTATTTCATATCATATATAATTTAATTACAAAGGTTTTGTAATTATTTTGGCACTTATATAAGTTTTAATTAAATTTTAAAGTAGTAGGGGCATTTTGGTCATTTTACATGTTTTAGATTTTTGGGTATTACAACATAGCTGGCATAAACTATATTGCATAATGGCTCCTTCATGTCTTCATAATGTGCATCTTTAGTCCTCCAAGAATTGGGCGGGCACACTTTGAGCTGTATCTTTGACAATATGACTTCAAGACCCATGTGGTTGTAGCAGCTAAAGCTTGACCATCTAACACTCCCCCATAAGCTTTAGCTTCTTTAGACTCCCCCATCAGCATTATCCTAAAAAAACATTGAACAAACCAAGACTTTTGCAAAATTTATTATGGTCAGTTATATTGAGCCCTTTTGTTAGTAAGTCAGCAATGTTATCTTCAGATTTGATCTTTTTAGTTTTAATAAACCCTGATGTAACTTTTTCTCTTAAAAAAATAAAGATCAATCACAAAATGTTTACTCCTTTCATGTAAAACTTGGTTCACAGCAATCTGCATAGCAGAATTATTATCACAATACATATCTACAGGTAGATTAACATCAACCTGCAGATCTGCTAAAACTTTAGTGATCCATATCACTTGGTGTTATGGTGGGAGAAAGAATGTCTCGTCATAAGGCTTGGGATGACGTCTTGTCTAAGCTCAGAGCGCGTCTTTCTAAGTGGAAGGCGAAAACCTTATCGATTGGTGGTAGACTTACTTTATTGAAGTCGGTTCTTGGTGCTGCCCCGCTTTATACTATGTCTATTTTCAAGGTTCCTACAGGAGTCCTTAAGGTGATGGAATCCATTCGGAATAACTTCTTCAAAGGGGCTGATCCTTCGGAGAAGAAAATAACGTGGATATCATGGGAAAAGGTTTTAGCTTCCAAGAAAAAGGGGGGCCTAGGCGTTTCGAGTTTTTATGCACTTAATCGTGCTCTTCTTCTTAAGTGGGTGTGGCGGTTTGTGTCCCAAGATGACTCTCTTTGGTTTCGTGTAATACAAGCGTTACATGGGTCTTCGATAGATTCCCATTCGTTTAAGTCTGCTTCAATTTGGAGCTCGATTTTAAAGGAAGTTCAAGGTCTAAAGGCTAATAGTTTTGATTTCCTTTCTTATTGTTCCAAGCGTATAGGTGATGGAAATAATACGCGGTTTTGGTTGGATATCTGGCAAGGAGATAAATCTTTTCGTGATATGTTTCCTCGTATCTTCGCGCTTGAGTCGAATCATCAAATTTCCGTGGCTGAGAAAATAGAGGGTTCCTTAGATGCTTCTCTTCGGAGACCCGTGAGAGGAGGTTTGGAACAACATCAGTTTGCCGAGTTAGCTTCGATTATTGATCAAGTGTCTCTTTCTCCATCATTAGATCGTTGGGTGTGTTCGTTATCAAGTGATGGTTCTTTTAGTGTTAAAGACGCTCGGATTGCTATTGATGAAGTGTACCTTCCTCAGCATTCTGAATCCACAAGATGGGTGAAGGTTGTTCCTATTAAAGTTAATATTTTTGTTTGGCGAGCCTGGCTTGATTGTTTGCCAACTAGGACTAATCTGATCCGACGGGGAGTTTATGTGGAATCTTCTTCTTGTCCGTTATGTCATTCAGGGGAGGAAGATGTTCACCACGTATTATTTCGATGCAACTTGTCTCGGGCTGTTCTTCGGCGTGTTTGTAGATGGTGGGATCTTGATTGGCAGGATTGGTCTTCGTTTTCGGAATGGTATTCATGGTTCTCTTCTATTCGGCTTCCATCTAATGTAAAAAGTTTACTCGAAGGCGTTTTCTTTGTTACTTGGTGGTCTATATGGGGGTTGAGGAACCGTATCATTTTTGATGTTTCTCCGCCTACTCGTTCGATGATCTTCGATGATATCGTGTCTCTTCCTTTTCATTGGTGTTATAACAGATGTAAAGGGTATTTTTCTAGGCATGTTTGGTTTAAAAACCCTTATTTAATTTCCTAGTAATGTTTTGTTCTAGCGTCTTGCTAGTTTATAAAATTTTGCCGTTCAAAAAAAAAAAAAAACATTACACATGGCTCTAAACTCAGCCTCAGTAGAGGACCTAGCCACCACAACTTGTTTCTTACTTTTCCAAGAAACCAAACTGTTTCCCAGAAACACTGCATAACCAATAACAGATCTCCTGGTCACTTTACACTTTGCCCAGCCTAAATCAACGAAAACCTTCAGACTTGTATCATCACTTTCTTTAAAAGTGATACCAAGACCAGGGGATTTTGGTATGTGCTTATTCACATACATTTTATTTACCAAATTCAGACCAAAATGACCAAAAACTAACCAAAATGCCAAAGATATTTATGTTTTTGTGTCTTTTTATATGCAGGTACGGATATCGAGAAAAAAGGACAAAATCAAGTAAAAACCGGGAAAACATGCACGAGATATGGAAATGATATTTACAGCCGATGCCGGAAAGTTTTATGTCATTCAGATCCTTGAAGAATCATTAATTGACAAAAGAAGCCCTTGGATTAAATTTACAGGATTGGCAGAATTGGCCCTTACACTTTGAAAAATTTCAAAACCAATCCTTATCCTAAATAAATAATACTCGGATTCCAAATCCAAGAGAACCCCACATTACCGTTTAACCCAACCCATCTCCAATAATAAATCCAAACCAGCCCACACCAAATTCCCTGACCCGACCCAACCCTTTTTTAATAAAACCCGGTCAATATAATAGTCAAATAAATATTAAAAAAAATCTCACACACACACGCGCGCTTGTTCATCCCCAAATTACCCAGTTTTACTATTCACCTAGAACCCTAGATTTACCCGTACACTTTTCACCGCAATTAAGGGCAAATTAGACCAATCATTGGCCTTCTAGAACTTGTCAGAGGTGTCAGAAAGGGCAGAAAGCACACGAATGGACACATGGCACGACCCTATTGGCTGGAACACCTCTGAGATTTTAATCCTAGGGCTGTGATTGATTGGGGAATGATTGAAGATTGATCAAGGGCTGATAATGAGCTAAAAGAAGCACAATGGCACACGGATTGCCAGCTTGGCACTTGAGACCTCACCTCCTAGATCCTTCATAGCTCGGCTATAAATAGGGGTGTGATCCTCTTCATTTGTATGTAGTTTTTTAGAGTAGTGTTATGCTGTCATTTTTAATTTTCAATGTATTAAGAGTAACGCACTTGTAATTCGTATTTTGAAGTTTAATGAAATTTCAATTTTAGTTTTTACTTAAAGTTGTTTATTACTTTTGATGTTATTTGCTCTTAGATAATCTCTCAGTTTGTTAAACTTTTCATTAAACCTGTTCTTACATTCTTCAATTCAGTTTCTATATTAATCAAAATTCACAAAAAAAATAAAATATATATATATATATATATATATATACATATATAATAATATATATATATATATATATATATATAAACATAAAAAAATCCAAAACTATTGTTTAAATTTTTTAAACTCAGCTTGCAATCAAGCTAATTAGAATAGATACAAGCTCATTCTAGCTTCCATATTTTTTGTGAGTTATTGTTTAGCTTAATTCAGATTCTAGTTTTCAAATTCACAAAAAGTCAACTAAAGTCAACTGTCAATCAAAGATCATGAATCTGGGGTTATTTTGAAGGATCAAGTAAGATTTGGATGTACTTGGCCTATTTAAAGATAGGCTACTTTGGAAAACTCCTCTGTTCAAGCTGAGGGGTAATTTGTAAGCTTCTAATTTCCTTTATAAATCTGTCATAGCTAATATTCATAGTATAGTATAGTATTTACTGTTCCATTGCTTGATCTCTGTTTATTTTAGCTTATTATTGCTTATTAGATGCTTATATTGTGTTTCTAATTGCTATTACTTAGTTTGGAATTGAAACTGTTTCATTAATAGCAAAATTGCAAATCTGTGTCTAAGGTGTTAAGAGTTGTTGAACTTAGGTTATTTTAATCTCATATCAGTTTAGAGTAATGAATTAGACAGTTTTTTGGATAATCTTAGCTTGAAACTTAGATTTATAGTGTTTTAAATAGAATTAAGAGTGTTTGGATTAAAGGTGAATTGGCTTTTTACTGTTGAAGTGCAGAAGGATTAGATCTGATTTAGCTTTGGTAAGTTGTTATTAGCTTAAATCAGTTGAAAATTTGAGGTCTAAAGGCCATATAGGAGCTTTTGGCTTATTAGTGAGTTGTAAGCTCAAAACTGCCTTTATAAGCTCAGCATAAGCTAAGCTTGATTTAAGTCCCATTTTAGCAATTCTGAGTTATTTCAAGTGTTAAAGTCAGGGTACAAGAGCTGTGTTGTTTTGATCAAGTTTTGCACCACTTTTGCACCACATTTCTAAGCCTGCTGTCACTGAACCTGATTGTGCAGGTTCACCATTTTAGATTGCTGATCTAGTTTGTCTTGTGGTTTATTGAAATTAGCTTAGACTTTAATTTTTGGATTAGGGGTAGTTCATATAGGTAGCTTTAAGTTCAATATCTGATACTCAGGTTTCTGGCTTATTTAGTTGCTTATTTCCAGTCTGCAATTTAGGACTTTAGATTAATCAGGTCTGCAATTCAGTTAAACCAGTTCTAGTTCACCTGATCTCAGCTTATTTTAGGGTAGCAAATTAGCTTAAAATTTAGGCATTTTTGGTTTTAGAGTATATTTTCACATAGGCTTTCTGTAGCAGCTTCCGGATTTCACCAATCAGCTCTTTTCTAGCTTAAAATTAAGCTGCAAGTAGGCCTGGGAGTGATATTTGAACCTGTCTTATGCCATAAGTTGTGCAGTAGTTTTTTAGCTTATTTCTCTGGCTTATTTGAACTTTCTGAGTAGTATTAAGTTTAAAATAGTTCATTACAACATTTCTGAGCTTTTTGTGAGTTTTGGTCAAATTTAGCTTATTTTTAGCTTATCTGCAACTTGCTTATTGACTGTTACTGCTTATTAGGGTTTAGTTAAGTCTTGAATTTATTTTTCCTAGATAGAAAATTTGATTTTAAATTTACTCAGAATTTTCCAGATTTTTCCCAATTGTTTTAATATTTTTAAATCATTTAAATCTTTTAATTTGGTTTTTAATTCATAAAAAATTCATAAAAAGTCAAAAAAATATTTTTCTTTTTTCCAAAATTTTCTTTTTATATTTAGAGTTTAGGAAAAATCATTTAATATTTTTAGGATTTAAATTTTAGAAATTCACTTTTTAATTACGTTTTTAAATTTCGTCGCGTACGTTTTTAATTCCCATTTTCGTTTTTAGATTAGTATGCTTAGTATAATTGTTCCTTTAGTTTAATTTGTTGTTTTCTTTTATAATTTCATTATTTGTAGCATAAAAACCCAAATCAATCACTCTTATTCACATTCACTTCACATATTCGACACCGAAACAAAAACTCGAATTCAACCTTCGTTGGGATCACGACCCGGGGAAAACGCATTCGTTGGGTTTTCCTTTGGAAATATAAAAATATCAAATCAAAAATGGCAAATCTTTCTTTAAGTATCTCAACACTCTGAATGCAAGCCTTAAATGAGACTTCATTGGTTTGTGCATAACTTGACTTAAACAATGCACAACATATGAAATATCTAGCCTTGTTAAAGCTGAGGAATCAAAATGGAGGAAGAACTCGTGGGGGAGCATACGGATTAATAGGAGGAGAAGCTTGCCAGGATCCTGTCGATGTTACGGGCGAAGGTAATGTTTAAGGAAAAGTTTTTGCTTGTATAATAAAACCGAAGTCTAAACCCTCTAGGGTTGTATTTCTTTTGCGTTTTACATTAAGTACTTTCGTATAAGTTTCATGTATTATTACGAATTTCTGTCTAATGAATGTTCTATCTTTTATTATCGCCGCAATACGACAACTCTCGTCCATTACACTCTTAATTTCACTACCTTTTCTCAATTGTTTTACAAGAATACGATACTACTCTGTTATAAACTAATTTAATTACATCCTGTAAAATGTCTGAATTTTATCCTATAGACTCTTGCCACCTTATAAAATGTTTTGCTAATTACCGTATAAATCTATTTTTATAACCATTTTGCAAACTATTTTACAACCGCCCTACAAGCTGTAGTAGTTCTTTGGAAACTATTTTGACCACCATTTTATTAGTATAATGATTAACACTATTAAACTTTAAGAAACATAATGCTATTTTGGCTAAACCAAGCATTACATCATTAGTCCTCAATTATACATAGCCTGGCCACCTATGTCTAATTCCGGAAGAATCATGTTATGATTGGAATAGTCACCCTTAAACCTTACCTAAAAATAAACTTTTGATGGGCAAAACTTATAAGCCATTCATTGGCACTCGCCTCAAAAACCACCGTAACCAAGTAAACTTTTAACTCAACCCTGTCTTGAAAGGCTAGCCCCATTTCATACCATGTTCCAAGCCAACAAAGTCGAATTCCTATCGTCAAGGTTCGCTGGAATTCTCAACGAGGTCCCAAGTTCACTTGGGAATGAGAAGACCAGATCCGTCAAAAGTATCCGCACCTCTTCACTGACACCACTCCAACGACCAACACTGACTGAATCTCGCGGACGAGATTCCTTTTATGGGTGGTAGACTATGACAACCCGCCATTTTACAGTACAATACTATTTGCTAAACTCAATGTATTTATTTTGACATTTACCCGAGAACGATTTACGTATGACTTTTTAGTTAGATAAATGTAAAACAAGGAATAACCCTCTTGTGCACTATAACTTTAGATTATATTTAGTCTACGACATTTTAGTATATTGCCACTACTCCAATTCATAATTTAATTGCTAGGGCATTTTCATTTTTATTTACTTAAGATTATTAATTTAAAACGCTTTTCACAATTTAAATGAACACCCAATGTACCCGACACTCCCAACGATTATTTTTAATATATTCTTACATTCCCTAAATTACTACAAAAGTGCCAAAAATAATTTCTTACGCCTTTATCATTCTTTTACTAAGCCCACTTAATTATACATATTTAACGTTAACCACAAAACCAATACCCAATACCTATTTTTAATACCATATACACTTAATAAATACATTTTATATAAGAATTAAACACACACTTTTTTTTTTCTTACCTTTGCCGTCCCCTCCCCCTTTTTAGGCATAGTAGCCTATGTTTGTATTTGACTAAAATTGTACAAGTTCAAAATTTTGACCATGACTTGAGACAAAAAGATAAAATGGGGGCTTGACTACCCTTTTGTCACCTTAATTTTCAGATGACCAAGAATGCATACGTACCATATATTTTTTTGGGTAAGATATATTGTTTTCCCTATAAAAAGGGTTAATGTATAACATATTTCACTTACAAAAAAAATCTCAAAACTCACTCACTCTCACATATAGTTCGATCATAAGAAGAAAAACAAGAAAAGAAAAGTTATTTTGCTTGTTCAAGTGTTATTGGAATTCATTTGGGTTTTATAATTAAGTTGCTAAGGGTTTGGAGCCATAATTTGGGTATATTTGTGTTCAACATCATCATATTACACCTCCTAATTACTAGTAAGTAATACATTACCTTTATGAATTCTTTACACATTTTATATCATGGTAATTTTATAAGTTATGACTTAGTTTCAAGTTTACATACACTTGATATCACCTATGTAAATGTTTGTAGATTTTATAAACTTAATAAGTTAACAACAAGATTACAATTTCACAAACTTGATTTTATTATGAACACCTAAGATACATGCTATTCTTGATAAGTTGTTGGAACCAAAACTTTACAAATAATCAAATAAGTAATTCTAGTTAACTAGTCTTAACGCTTATTTAAATTATGATGATTTGAACTTTTCACAAAGTTAACTATTGAAGAAAATCGGTGGAAGAGTTAGGATTAGTAATGAAGTTGTTGTTGAGCGGTTGTGGATAGTAGGAAACTAATAAAAAAAAAAAGCGCGTTTTGGCACTTTTACAAAGAGGCTGTCCCGTTTTGATTAACACAGTAAAATCAGTGACAAGACAGTAAGATATGATTAGGAAAATAGAAAATAGACTCTATTACGAAAACGTGGTCGCTTGAACGGATTAAAACGGACTTAGAACGAAGGAGATACGTTAGTTTTAAGTTTGACTACAAAAACTAATTTTCTGAAAAATGTGGCTGCTGTTAGGACTTTTCAAGAGATAAAACCGCACATTAAAAGTTTAATGGACTAGTCGAGGCACTAAAAACATGTTAGCATACTTAAATACGAACCCGGGGATATATAAAACTTAAGAATCGGAGCTAAAACGAGGGAGTTATGGCCTAATGAAGTTGCGATGAAATATAAATGTCTGACAGTTTTTTTTTTTTTTTTTTTTTTTTTTTTTTTTTTCACTAATAGAAAAGCTGTTAGAAAATTTTAATATGGATTTTGGGCACTTTAGAGTCGGTTTTAGCTAAAAACAACTTAAACAAAAATGGTAGAACGTTATGTATACATACTAGGCGCATTAGAGGTTTTCTAAAATACTTATTAACAAGACGACCATAGTTTAATTACGAGATGAACTAGTTACATTACATAAAAGGTATACTTTGACTATTAAACGGGAACATTGATGTAACTACATTTTTTTTTAATCACTAAACTTTACTGCAAACATGTACGGGTGATATAACTTTTTATAAAATCGCATACACGACATTATTGCACGACCTAAAACATATTATTAATTTAGGTTGCGGTTAGAGTATCGCGCCTCGATTTCCATACACACATTTGCTAGTATTGCATTACTATCGTTTGAGGTGAGTTTCATAGCTCCACTTTTACTTGTTTTACTATTCAATTTGAAATACTTGGGGTGGAAATACATTGCTTGTTTTTACATATGGACACAAGTGCATTAAACATTTATTGACTGCCTAAGTTGTTGTCGTTTGCCATAAATTCCCCACAATCATGAACCGTTAATTACTTTGTAAGCGCGAATGTTGTGAATAGATCTATTGGGAGTAAACTCCCCCGTCCGGGTTGGTCGCTCCAACTTGTCAAACGGACGCATTTCATTTGATGTCGTACAGGTGTTTGGTAAAGCACCTGTTTGGGGTGATAACATGAACTAACTGTTAAGGCTTCGGTGTCATGAGCTTAGTGCAACAGTAATACTTTTCATGAACATATTTGGAATACATTGTCGTTGAAATCTTGTGGTCCATACATAACTTGTTGTTTACTTAAACCTATGAACTCACCAGCTTTATGCTGACCCTTTTAGCATGTATTCTCAGGTGTTGATCTTTACTACCGCACAATCTATTGTTGGAGGCGCTTGGCATTGGCACGGTCATAGATTACTCTGATATATTTGGGACCACTTGTTTACTGATATGGGCCTTATTTCCGCATCAAATTAAATGTTGTAAACTTATTTACTATGATAATGTAACTATTTTTCTAAATATATAAGGTAAATCCGTTCTCTTTACTTTGTGTTGTGAACCAATTTAGTAGCACCCCAACGACATCATCTTCTGATGCGACCCATTTTTGGGGGTGTTACAACTAACAATACTTTGACACAAAGAAAAATAAATAGTCATTTAACATAACACACAAAAATACTTATCGTCATTTTGTGTATTAAGTATAACAATGTATATCTAGCTTGAATTTATTTATTTTCTTTTAAATGAATTGGTTTCCTCCCCATTTCAAATATTTTTACCAAGTCACTTTGAAAATACAACAATGTTCAAAAGTTGAAACACCCTTTTTCATTTTGGCCAAAAATTTGCACAAACGGCATAAAAAAATCTTTTATTTCAAATCAAGGACTCAAATATATTTTCATTTATAAACAATTCATAAAGATATTTTTAAATGAAAATAGACTCAATTATGTTTAAAACGATAGAGGGCATGACTTCTATGGACTTACGGTTGATTTTATACGAATTTATGAAAATGACCCAATTCTGAAAACAGACAGACAGATGCACGGTACCTTTAAATACCCCACGGTACCGTTAAATATAACGGTACCGTCCTATATTTAGTGGTACCGTGACCTGTTTCCTGATTCAGTTTATTATTTTAGTGCGGCGACTCGACGGAAAGATGTAAGATTTAATAAACTAGATACCGAACATATAAAGTATATATTAAGCATCATTTCCATGTTTAGGACTAAGAAAGACATTTACGATAATACTTTTACTACAAAATAATGGTTTGTCCCAAACACTCCTTTCAAAACCGCATGACTTTACGACTCGTTCTAAAGACATGACCGGACACTTACAAACTCTATTCTTTTATTGGTTTAAGAAAACCTTCAAGCTGACAAAACTTGTAAGTATTAAGTAAGTAAATACTTTTCATATTATATCCCCCTTCATGGGTAATTTGATACATGGATCGTACTCAATTTTGAAAATCATTTGTTTTAAAAATTTGAACGACGTGGCTCTGGTACCAATTGTGGAAACCGTAGAGGGGGGGGGGGTGAATACCTTTCCATTAAAAACTTAAAAACTTTTTGTATCAAACACCCGATCAAGTGTGACGTAATATGAAAAGTGTCAACAATGATCATACAACATCTAGAGATGGTATAAAGTAAACTACAACACAAACACAATCAAACCATGACACAAACATAATCAACATAATATAAGCAACAAACCACACAAACATAAACGCAATGCAAATATAAATATAAAGCGATAAAGACTAAAATAAAAGTAAAGAGATAAGTAAAGAAGGCGCAAACCGGACACGATAATTTATAGTGGTTCGGTCATGAAGCTCCTCTTCGCCCTACTCCACTCCCCGAGTACCCAACTCGAGAGTTACTTCACTAATCAACAAGCTCCCTTCAGGCGGAGAAAACCGTACAATGTCGCTTATCCTTATTTCCGACACTAAGCTAAATGTCGAGTACTAATCCTAGCTAGTACCAATCTACCCCGATCCACACGATCTACTCACGATCTACCCGATCTACCCTTGATCCACTTGATCAACACACAAGCCCACAAGCTACAAGAGATCTCCAAGATCTCAACAAGATCACAATGATCTACTCCCACTTGACTCGATCTACCCGATCTACCCTTGATCCACTTGATCAATACACAAGCTCACAAGCTACAAGAGATCTCCAAGATCTCAACAAGATCACAATGATCTACTCCCACTTGACTCGATCTACCCGATCTACCCTTGATCCACTTGATCAATACACAAGCCCACAAGCTACAAGAGATCTCCAAGATCTCAACAAGATCACAATGATCTACTCTCACAAACTCTCAAAAGAAAAAATGAACTTGATGTATGCAAGGATACAACAAGTATGTAAAAAGTGTTACAAGTGCACTAACTATAACTACAACACTTTGTATCTTTGTGATACTATGTGTTCTTCTCTTGCACTAGTAGAGGAATGAAGGTGATCTCTTGGTTGGATGAAATGATCACTCTTAAACAAACTAAGACTCTCTAAATGATCAAAGAAAGTGATCTAAATAAGAAGGGATTAGACCAGAGAAAACTGACTGGAAAAATCAAGTTGGAAGTGTAAAATGGTCCACTATTTATAGGCAAAGAAAAAACTAGCCGTTACGTACGGACGGTACCACTAAATACCCAATGGTACCACTAAATTTATTGGTACTGTGGTACCGTCCCAGACAGGGACGCTCCAAATTTTGTTTTTAGTGGTGAAAGTTTATTTGGGGAAGTTTGGAGCTGATTTGGGGGGGGGGGGGAAATAGTTGTTGGGACTTTCAAACTTATTTTTCAAAATAAAACATTTCCTTTTAATTCAAAAATAATTTGTAAAATGTATTTTTGAAAAAATGTTTTGTCACATTAAAAATGTGAAGTTTAGAACAAAAAATTTATTTCTTTGATCATCCGTCAAGTTTAAATTTGTTTGTTCATACCTTGAGTGATTTACGTCGGGATGGAAATCTACGACTATGTTGAGGCATACTTGAGACGTCGAGAGGTGTTGATGTAAGTATGCATTGATGATTTATGTTTACAAGTAACTTGCGCATTTTACGTTATGTATTACAAGTTACATGTTTGTCATTATTAAAACCGAAGAAACCGTTTAGTTTAAATATCGTAATATTTGCACTAACACAGTCCTTATATGGAAGATCAGGTTCCAATCAAGAGAAGAGCCTGGCATCCTTTCAAGGAGAAGCTCCAAGACTTGAGAGTCTCAGACCCAAGACAAGAGCTTAAGGATAACGCCAAGCATCAGAAGAACGCTAAAGACATCAGAAATTTGTTTAAAATTATATGTAAATAATTGGTTGTAAATCAGAGAGTAAGAAGAAGCATGTTTGCTCACTTACCTTTGATAGATTTAGACCACTTAAATAGATACATATAAACTTGGTGTAAATCAGAGTGTAAGAAGAAGCCTATTTGCTCACTTACCTCTGATAAACATAGACCAACTTAGAATCAGATGTTTAGATCTTCAGACTTGATTGTAAATCAGAATGTAAGAAGAAGCCGTTATGCTCACTTACTTCTGATAAAACTTAGGCTTAATTTATGTACAAATAGGGGGAGATTGTTGAGTCAAATGGGTATTAGTAGTTGATCATGGTCAAGATCGTGTAACCATGTATATCTATATATTCTAATATACAGCAGTTGAAAAAGACCATGTATATCTATATATTCTAATTAAGGAATGTGGAGAAGCTTATGTGGGAAGCCACTTTATTTTCGGCCCACCCCAATAGTAACCCATCCATTCCCCTCAACCAATCCATTCCCCGTCATAATTCACCAACCAAATTGCAGAGCCACCAACGCACCCTAACTCACAAAAACGCACCTCACAATCATCATCAGAAAAACCATAACTTGGTTAAACGATTAACGTATAATATTAACATACCTCTTGAGGTAATTTCTTTCAGTTTTCCATCTAAATAATATTAACATATAATATTTGTGCTAAATATCGTGATGAATCTATATTAAGTAATCTCAGTCACCCAATAGTTATTCGGAAATCGTTACTCTTTTTTTTGCAGGGATGATATAAAAAGGTATGAATGTAGTTTCTGGTAATTTATGTTACTCATTAAATTGTTTTTATAATTGATTTGTGATGAATTTATGTATTTGATCCGTAACAAATTGATGATCGGATTATGTACACTATGTGTTTGATAAAATGTGTGTGAAACTCATTGTATTATTATCAATTGCATATACTATCAATTGCATTAGTATATCATCAACATGTTTTATTTTAATTGTCCAAAATTGCACGGTTCTGTAGATTGTTCATTGTATGACAACCATATAATTTGCCCGGTATAGTCAGGCTTTTTATTAAAGTATTAAGTATATTGCCAGAATGATACCAGTTATATTAGAAGTTTTTATTACATAAGAAATAAGCTAATACATCACTACTAGAAAATATAACTTTTTTTGTATGTTATTAAGGCTGATTATGCAGATTTTCGTATCTTTATCTTGCTGATATGATAACAATTTTCATATGAAAAGAACAAATCATACATTTTGTTTTTCAAAGGATCAAGATGTAGGATCTAATGAATTTGAATGAAAAAAGGCGTGAAAAAGATATTGTTTTCTTTTGACGGTATGTATATTGTTATTCATTTGATTTTGTTTTCAATTTTGAATTCATTTGAATCTTCAATTCTAATTTGTTTGCGTTTTAGGTCTAAAAGGGTTCATAAAGAACGATGAGTGAATTTCATGGACAAAATAAAGGTAAAATTTATTGATATCATATGTATTTGTTTAATTTAATTCATTTGAAGTGAAATTGCCTTCGATTATCCGAGGCACACCAAGTGTTTGTAATTTGCATCGATTATCGAAGTTTTTGAAATTTTAATCAATTGTATTACACGATGACAAGGTGTTTCTGTTGCCATTCTATGCTCTTTTTGGTTAGTTAGAAGTCCAGTAGCACAACAATTGTAATTTGAATCAAGTACAAACCATTCTATGCTCTTTTAATGGTGGGTCTGGTCGAAAAATATGTATGCCAACCTGCACAAACCAAGATACATGTATACGAAGCATAGGAATAGGTTGGATTATAACGTATTCAAATACTGATATCAAGTATAACAATTGATGGATAATGTTTGAAGTCCTTAAGTTGTAGGTTGGATTATATACGAAGCATAGGAATAGGTTCACATTGTTCGAACTGCCTTCTCAAATTGCAAGGTTGGATTATCTTAAGTGGGTTTTGCAAGAAGTTTAGGTGTCATTTGCTAGATACGATATTTGTTTATTGATTTGCGAATTTTCATGGTTTAAATTTTATTGCCTTTTTATGATCCATGTTACAGGTTCAGTTTACATGTGAAGCAACTCCCACAAGCTTTGATGCAAACAGGGGCTGGTACTATAAAGCTTGCAATTAATGCCGCAATAGACTACAACCAGTTGAAATAACCTTTGTGTGCGAAGATTGTGGGCCGGTAACACAATCTGAATGATATGGATTGATTGTTGGTAGTTTATGTTGTTAGGTGTTTTTTGATTATCAAGGTGACCACTTTCATTTAACTCAAGGTTTTTTTGATCATTTATTTGGTTCATGGTCGGTGCAACCAGATACAAAACAAGAGAAACCACGAGAAGGCGATAATGAAAAGAAGCATAGAGGTTGAGGCAAGAAAAATTAAAAGCTATGTGAATGTAAGTTTCTTAAGCAAACTCAAATGTTGTATTGTTGGACGATCATTAGTGCACGTATCTACTTGTGATGATGTTTAGTAGATTTGACTTTAGCTGGATGATTGTAATTTGTAAGCTTTAAGTTTATTTAAACATACTGTCCGTTTATTCAAGCAACCTTTATGCAATGAACCACGTGTTATACTTGCACCTATCTACTCTTGTGATAACATTTAATAGACGTGGCTTTAGTAGGATGATTGTATACTATTAGTTTATTTGAGCACATCATCAGATAATCGCCAGTTGTTGCTGCTTCGATTCTTCATGAAACTCAATTTATTAAAGGTGTTATAAACATTTACCAAAGTTGTAGCATGAACATATCAATTGGCTCTTTGTACTGTACATTCTGTTACTGAACAAAAAAGAAGGTGCAAGATTAATGAAAGGTACCTGCTTTTATTATTTCAAATTACCTTTTTTGTATTTGGTTTTAAATTTTGTGGTATGTCACTATTTAGCGTTGCGTTTTGTAAGTGATTATCCAATCATTGGGGAGTTTGGGATTCGTTTTATAGAACTGCTTTAATTCCAATAATCGGTAACTTCTTACACATCTTTAGTTGTTTTATTATAATATTTTGGGGTTCGAGCTAATTGGGGTACTGCCCATTAGTTATTGAAACTTTAAGAGCCTTTGTTAGTTTAGAGCGCATTTGAGAAATTTGTCCGAATATACATAGTGAATACTTATGAACTTCGATAAGCTATAATCGGGATAAGCTCATAAGCCCAAAATTGTGACCTTATTAGTATTTCAAAACTCCATAAGCCCATAAACTAAATAAGCTTAAACAACACCTCCTGTAACGTACTCGAAATAGATTTAGGTGCAACATACTCGAGTCTAGGAGTATGGCAAAACAATAACACCTAAGAACGTAGTTTAACAGCGTACGTATTCCAGATGGTATTGATGGTTATATGTAGTCTGTTATATAATGCTTCTACTGCGTTTGACGTGAATGCTGCAGTGGGTCCAATTATGTTCAGCTTGCGGTCAGGGGGTAAATAGTGGGCAGCCGCGTGCGGCTCCTGGCGAGATGAAACCTCCATATTAATATGATAACACAAATAGCTTATGCAAGAATATGAAATATTGGAGGATATATGTTAACTAATAAGGCTTGATATATTGTTTATTTTTTATGGTACACGTTATTTATTTATTTGTATCATAATGTAGCATTAATATTACATACCAACAAAAATTAAATGCCTTTTATAGTGTTTCAAAAATTTATTTATATCATAATATAGCATTAATATTTTCTATTCATACATCAAACATATCATTTATTCACATAATATCACAAATTGATCTCTTATATAAACGCTATTCAACGGTTTATAAATTTACTCCCGTGAATTTCATGGGTTAATAACCTAGTATCTATAATAAACATTAGTTATTTTCAATTGCTCAAACTCTTGTTTATACAATTCATGGTGTTGCAGAAGTTTATCGGACCCAACATAGTTCTTGATTATTTACGATGTTTATTAGCATACTTAACCATTATTTACGATTTTTTGTGGCCAAAAGTTTACAACGATCAAATCTCAAAATCCTTTTTATATCTCACACATATCGCACACTTACACTCTGTTCTAGACTTTTTTTTTCAAGAGGGAAGTAAAGTAAAGTAATGCAATGTAAAGAAATAGGGAAGAGTGTAAGTAAAGTTTATAGATTTTCATGTTCTTCAGTTTATAGTAAAGTAAAGTAAATTAAAGTAGGTGGTCCCATTTTATACTTTTTATATTTCTGGAATTACTATTATAACTTTGCTCCATAATAAATACACATTAAAGACAAAAGGTATTTTTGACATTAAAGTCTTTTCATTTTTGTCTTATTCTCTTTACTTCCTTTCCATCCCAAATATGGGCGGAAGTTTGGAGTGAAAAAAACAAAGAGCCAAATGTCCTTTTCATGTGTTTTACTTTCATTTACTTACTTCCAAAAACTTGAGAACATGATTTTTTTTGTGATCCTTCATTTACTTCCATTTACAAACTTGAGAACAGAGTGTTAGCTATTTTTTTAACTTAAAAGGCAAGTAGTCGGAGATAAATGGTGGTGACCGGTATAGACTCTCGAGGCAGTTTAGTCAAAACTATTAGTATCATCATATACTGCAATTTATCGTCGTGTATAAACGACAACGGCAATTAATGGCATTGTGAAAATATCATACAAATATATATGAGGCTATTCACGCAAAAGATATTACTCACATCGTAACACTTATTTAACCTTTTTCTATATACATCGATATTGTTCATGGTCTCTTATTATATGCAAAAAAAAAAAAAAACACATCATGAGAAGGTTAAACATTCTCTTCGCTGAATGCATCGTCCATTTCCGGTGACGCAGGTGGCGATAGCGAATTTGTTATTTTAAAGGTTGTCTTAGAATGCAATAAAAAAGATTTTTAACTAAGTTCTTCTTTTATAGGTATCAATTTTTTCCCCGACATCGAAAAGGCCTTTGACACTGTGAGTTGGAAATACCTTGATTTTATGTTACATAACCTTGGTTTTGTTCTAACGTGGAGGTCGTGGATCAAAGCTTGTCTTGAATCATCTAGGACCTCGATTCTTATTAATGGTAGCCCCACTTTCGAATTTAATGTTAGGCGCGGCTTGAGGCAAGGGGATCCTTTATCTCCCTTCTTGTTTATCATCATTATGGAGGGTCTTCACGTGGCTATTTCTGAATCAATTCGATCTGGTTTGGTGCGAGGTATAAATATTGGCTCTTCTAATATTACTCTTAGCCATTTGTTCTTTGTCGACGATGTTATGATCACTACGGAGTGGAGTACGCATGATATGGACAATATAATTCAAGTTCTACAGGTTTTCTATCTTGCTTCTGGTCTCAACATTAATATTCATAAGTCCAACATCTATGGTATTGGTGTGTCTATTGACGACGTCCATCTCATGGCTTCTAATACCGGCTGTGCCGCGGGCTCTTTCCCGTTTACTTATCTTGGTTTGCCCATCGGGGGCAACATGTCCCTCATCGCGAGTTAGAAGCCTTTGGTTGATAAATTCAAAGCCAAGCTCTCTGTTTGGAAGGCTAATCTCCTTTCTTATGGTGGCCGCCTCACCCTCATTAAGTCCGTTCTTGGAAGCCTCGGTATATACTATCTTTCCATTTTCAAAGTGCCCGAAATGATTTTGAATTCCTTGGAGAAAATGCGTGCAACATTCTTTTGGGGCGGCAACCAAGATTCCAGAAAATTAGCTTGGTTGAAATGGCCTATATTGTTGCTTCGTTTGAAAAAGGTGGTTTGAACATCGGAAGCCTAAAATCTTTCAATCTAGCCTTGCTCCAAAAATGGCATTCGAGGATGTTCTCAAATCTGAATGCCCTGTAGGTTCGAGTTATCAAAGCTTTGCATGGGCTTGAAGGCGGTTTTGATCACAATGGGTGCAAGCATAACGGTTTATGGGCTAAGATTGTTGGTTCTTCTAACTACCTACATTCGAGCAATATTCTCCCTATGGACTCCATCCGTTTTCAAGTGGGTTGTGCCTCTCGCATTCGCTTTTGGAAAGACATTTGGCTCGGTCCTTCGCCTCTTTGTACCAGGTACAGCCGATTGTTTTGCTTGGAACAAGACAAGGAATGTTTGGTTATGGATCGAATTCTTAATGGGCAATGGGCCTGGAATTGGTCCTCTAATTTTGGTATTCTCAATTCTTCCCATCTCAACAAGTTGTTGCTTGAGATCGGCCACTTAAATGTTCAAGATGACAATGATAAGTACATTTGGTCTATGGATGATGATGGGATTTTCACAGTTGGTGCTTTACGTCATCTTATTGACGATCATCTATTGCCATCCATGGATTCCGTGACAACATGGGATAAATCCCTTCCTCGTAAAGTGAATATTTTCATGTGGCGTTTGAAGCTTGACAAGCTTCCGCATCGTTTAAACCTTTCTCTTAGAGGTATAGAAATTCCAGAGATTTCTTGTCCATCTTGTAGCGGAATGGTGGAATCTAATCAACACATCTTTTTTGAATGTGTCATCGCCAAAGATATTTGGAGGATTGTCCGTACGTGGTGTGATAATTCTTTTCCTATTTTCTATTCCAACACTCATTGGTTTGAATGGTGGAGTTCGTGGCCCGTATCTAAGGAAAAGAAGCGTCGTTTGTATGTCATCATCGCGACTACTTTATGGATTACTTGGCGGTATCGTAACAACGTCACTTTTAACTCTCAATCCTTGAGGAAAAGTGACATTTTTTATAGTATTCGTATGTTTTTTTTTTTTTTTTTTGGCTTAAGCATGGATGGCGTATGTTTTGTAATTGGTCTGATTGGCTAAACTATCCTTTGTGATGCTAGCTCCTTGCTAGTTTTTTCTAATAATATGCAGCTGTTCAAAAAAAATGGGTATCAATTTTTTGAAGTTGTAGACCAGAGTGTCTTAAAATGTAATAATTATTTATTAATGAAGTTTTTTCTTGTGTTACGACGAACATAGGCATTGTAATAATCGTAAAAATAGCATATCAAATACAATATATATACATCCCCAAAATCATAAAATAATTAAAATACAACATGTTAATTCAATAGAACAAATTGCATCATCTGAAACATAAAGAAACATAATACTGTGGTATGCAAGCGAACAAGAATTTCTAGACCGTTGAGCAACATGTTAAAGGATGGTCATTGTTTGAAAGCAAGATCAACATTTTCCATTCATTGTTACGATTAAGTGGTGGCTCTAGTTGACCATCAAGTGGCTTTCATCACCGAAGCTTCGTGACCGAAAGTGATGAGAGCTTAAAGTGACGTGATTGAGTGATTGCTCAACCTAGCGTGAAGTAACGAGGGTGTTGACATACGAGTCAACAAAATTATTACGTCGATCTAGTTTCAGATATATCAAAGAATGCATTATAATATGAATATTTTGTCAACTTATGTGTGCAAAAACAAATGAGGTTAATGGAGAGCAAAACTTATAGTGTGCATAAACTTTAGATAGGTATTTAATGAAACAAAACTATTGCACATATCAGATATATGATACGACATAATATTCTACAACTTATTTTCCAGAACTCGATTTGCATGTATATATGATCGTCAACTTCTCACCAATTGACACTCCAAAAAGGATGCAAAGATAGACTTTGCTTGACAACAACCCCTTTCAAGGTACCTATATCGTTGTCAACCTCGCAGGACTCCTAGATATGCAAAACAGACACAAAGAATAGTGGAAAAAGTCATTAATATAGGAGTCTAAACAAGCTACAAGAGAATGGTTAACAACATGGATCAAAAAAATTTTTATTGCACTTTGGAATGGAAAAACAAGAAACACTTTGAGGAGAACAAAATATGAAGTAATTAGCTATTAAAGTGCATCTTGAGGTAAATGTAACTTTAACGTATATATTATATAAGGATAAGAAAATCAGAAAGGTGGAGTAGAATGAGAGGGAAAAGGTAGTCATGATATTATTTTTTTAATTTTGGAACACGAAAACTTAAAATGTTATGTTTGGCACACGCGATTATTGGGAGATTATGCTTATTTCTAAAAAAAATAAGCTACTTAAAATATAATATTTGTTTGGTAGACAAAGATTATAAAATATTATAAAAAAATCTTCCATAATCTTTGAAAATCAAACGCTACTTCATGTAGCTTATAAAAATAATATCTTTTTATAATCCACCTCTCCATCTCTATCTAAGGGTGTTAATTGGGTCGGGTTGGTCGGGTTCAGATTAGTTTGGGTTGGGGAAAGGCGAATAATACATATCCGACTCCGACCCTATTTGATTTCGGGTTAGTCGGGTCCGAGTTAGTTCGGGTCGGGTCCACTCGGGTTCGGGTCGACCCGAATATGAGTAAATGTAATAAAATTGCATATTTTTACTCATTTAAATAGATAATTTATAAAAATTTATTTAAGAAAAAAAAACGATTCGGGTGAATCGGGTCGACCCGAATCCAAGATAGCCAAATATTTTCAACCCGATACCCGACCTTATTTAGTATTTGGGTTACCCGAGTTGACCCGAATAAAATTAGTAACCCGAGTAACCCAACCAGAATAGGCTTAATCGGATTCGGATCGGGTCGGGTATTTTGACAACCCTATCTCAATCTACAATTACATATGCAGTTACAACAACAATTAATTTTGCCAACCATACCTACGCCCATTTTAAAGCTTGTGTGTGAGAGACTCATGTGACAACTTTTATCATGTTCAACCTTTTAGTTTGATATAAGAGCAGCCTAATTCAAGAATTAAAAGATACAGGACTCAAATTGACATAAAACCAAACTCCTCAAAACGACATCGTAACCATGTTTTAAAATAAACCCTTAAAACCCTAATTTCATATTCATCTTCTTCCTCCTCCATTAAACCCTAATTCCATCCTACCGTTACACAAAACAGCTGGAAACAAAAGATGGGAATATTCTCTCCGTTTCGTGCAATTGGATACATAACAAGCAGTGTTCCGTTTTCTGTTCAAAGATTAGGCACTGAAACTTTTGTCACTGTTAGCGTTGGCAAATCTTGGCAAATTTATAATGTAACTTTTTTACTTTTACAACACTTTGTTTTTTTATGTTAAGTTCAGTATTGAATTTGACATTTTTTTTGTTTTGACAGTGTGCTAAGCTCAGTTTGGTTCTTGTTGGTAAGTATAATTTTTCAGGTTTTTTTTTTTTTTTTTTTTTTTTTTTTTTTTTTGATCAAATTTTTTTTTTTTTTTTATGAAATTGCCCCTGCGTTTGGTTTTTTGGTGACTCGTTTTTTGCTTTGCCTTAGCTTTAGGCCCCGTGCGTTGCTTTACTTTGCTCTGTGTTGCTCCCTTTATCTGCTTCTTTAGTGCCTTGGCTCTTTGTTTTTGTATAGGTTTTGTTGTTGTGCTCCTTTGCTTGTGCTTTTACCCGTGTCCCCTTCCTGCTTGCTTGTTTTTTGCTCTGTTTATTGGTTTTTCCTGCTTGCTTTTGCCTGCTTTTGTTTGCTTGTTGTTTACTGTCTTTGCTCTCTTTTTTTCTCTCTCACCCGCACACCTGCACTTGCCGGAGGTCTCGTTGGAAGCAGTCTCTCTACTCCTGGGTTTATCTCGGGGTAGGATCTGTCTACATTCTACCTCCCCCATACCCTGCCCCGGCGGGATTGGGTTTGTTGTTGTTGGTAGACTTAAGATTAAGGGGTGTTTGTTTAAGCTTATTTGATGGGTTATGAGCTTATTGAAAAAAAAAAAAAAAAAAGACTCTTTTAAGACCATAGTTAAAAGTACATGAAACGATAAAAAAGACTTAATGTCAGAATAAGACCCAATGTATAATCAAATGCTTTAAGCCACCAAATCAAAAAATTCGCATCTTTTAGGTTAAATTAGTTACTTAAATTTTGAGAAAAAAGGTTATTAACAACATTTTTCTAAGCTAATTTGATGGTCTTATGAGCTTATTAAAATTAGCTTAGATAAATGTTATTAATAATCTTTTTCTCAAAATTTAAGTAACTAATTTAACATAAAAGATGCGAATTTTTTGATCCGGTGGCTTGAAGCATTTGATTATACACGGGGTCTTATTCTGAAATTAAGTATTTTTATCGCTTCGGGCACTTTATCTATGGTCATAGAAGAGTCTTGGTGTTTTTTTTTTTTTTTTTTTTTTTTTTTTTTTTTTTTTTTTTTTTTTTCTGTAATTTCATGAGTGGTATAGTTTTTGATGTTTGGACATTTCTTGAAGGTCCTCAACTTCCAAAGAAGATCCGGGCTCTTGCGTCATATCGTGATTATACATTTGCTGCATATGGAAATGATATTGGGGTATTCAAGCGTGCTCATCAGGTTCGTCACTCATACCCATCTTATTTAGATTGTAAAAAGTATTGTGTGACGATGAACATTGTCATCTAAGAACATTTTATTCTTTCTTAATAGTCACTTGAAATAATGTAGCAGAGTCGGCCTTTTGTTGTTTATGATAAGCTACATGATTGCTACTTAAAGTTTGCATGCTGTTTACATCTTATGTGTCAAATTCTGTATGCTATGTTTTAGCTTGTTAGTCAATGTGTGTAAGTCGTATGCTTTTTTGCTAAATATACATTCTGCATTAATTTTGGCAAACAGACACTTGCATTTTGCTAAGTTACGCACACAGAAACTGTAATCACTGTCATAGGCTGTTAGACGTTTCTTTTTGTTTCGTATTCAAAACTTTAAAGTTTGTTTAAATTTGTTTTGCTTTGTTTACTTTCTTCTTATTTTCGTTCGGGGTATCTTTTCCCTATGATCCACCACAAATTTTGATAACCTGCTTTTATGCTTCACAACTGAAATCTGCTAACTTGAGATGATAATTTTGAAAACAACTATAACATAGATAGCTGTTTTTATAAAACATGGAGCCGAATAAGGGGAATGGCCTGATAATGCTGATTTATCCTTATCAATCATCTGGAGGTGTTGTTTTTTTGCAACACTTCTTTTTCTCTGGGAAAGCTGATTCCTCACATTATAAATGAACGGAGCATAAGTTTTCATTGTTGTTTGATACTATGATCCAAAAATGTATGGAAAGAAGATGCGTGCGTTGATGCTTGTTAGTTATCTGAAAGAGATTGTTGATACAAACAGGTGGCTACATGGAGCAGACATAGTGCCAAGGTCAACTTGTTGCTTCTATTCGGAGAACATATCCTGAGTGTTGATGTAGAAGGCAATGTTTTCATGTGGGCTTTCAAAGGAATTGAGGAAAATCCATCTCCAATTGGACATATTCTACTAGATAGTGAATTCACTCCAAGTTGCATCATGCATCCAGACACTTACTTAAACAAGGTATTCCTTTAACTTCAGTTTTATGGATATTTGTTACTGCTTCATTTGTTATTTGGGGCATTAACTCAACGGAAGCATGAAAACAGGTTATTCTTGGAAGTCAGGATGGTTCACTTCAACTTTGGAACGTCAGCACAAAGAAAAAACTTTATGAATTCAAAGGTTGGAAGTCGTCTATTTCTTGTTGCGTTTCTTCTCCAGCTTTAGATGTCATTGCCGTTGGATGTGCGGATGGAAAGATTCATGTTCACAATATCCGTTTTGATGAGGAAGTTGTTAGTTTTAGTCAATCCACTCGAGGTGCCGTGACTGCCTTGTCATTCAGAACTGGTGAGATCTTTAGGCTGATTATTGTTGATTGATGTGCCATTATATCTCTGATCTCTCATAGTAGGGCTCCCATGTTATGAATCTGATAATTTCTGGTTTTACTTGTTTGTGCACTTGTTACTAGCTTTTATAGGGTTTACTTGAGGTCCTTTTGTACTGCTGGGACTGAGCCTGCTAGAACTCCTTTTTGTTTATTGATTGATTTAGAGTTGTTGTGGCTCCACTTCAGTTATTTGGGAGTGAATGGCGATATTATGTAATTAGCAATGCTAATTAATAATTCCATATTATGAGCCTTTTTAATGCATCTTTGGAGTCTGGTTAGGTAGTGTGTGGCTGTATCTGGCACATCACTGCCTCTTTATTGACCCATTCTCCATCCTCTAGTCAAACATGAACTTTGGGGTTAGCATTCACTTAGAGTAAGTTACAAAGGATGTTCCTGAAGATTAATGAAGTGGAATATAGATATTAATCAGTTGACTGTGTAGATCCTTGTAACTTGCAGGGCAATGTCTATGTTGTGTATGTTTACTGGGGGACCGGGGATGTATCATTTGAGGAAGGCAGGTTTAACTTAATGTCAGTCGTACATGTATTGTCTAGTTGGTGTCTCCTTTATATGATGAGAATCGAGGATGTTCAAATGAAGTTATTGACCCCATTATTTGAAATGAAATAAGTACTCTAGGTTATTACCAATCTTATTTTGTGGGTTTAGTTCACTTCATTGAGGAGAAGTGGAGAAACAGAGTAGGAAACCAGAAAACTGGATGATGGAGACCTGATGAAAATGTTATAATAAATGGCATCTAAGAGACAGTTAAAAGAGATACCTAGTTAGATCTATGGACCCATTATCAAATTTATTTTTTGAGTGTTTTTGATCTTATTCTGGGTCTGTAATGTTCTCTTGCTTCTATTCATGTCAATTAAGCTATAAATTTTACTGTATTTTGCAGATGGTCAACCTCTTTTAGCATCTGGAGGCTCATCCGGTGTTATAAGCATATGGAATCTTGAAAAGAAGAGGCTTCAGTCTGTTATCAGAGATGCTCATGATAGCTCTGTGATCTCATTGCATTTCTTTGCTAATGAACCAGTGTTAATGAGTACATCGGCAGACAACTCTATAAAGGTAAAGATGAAACGCTGCATGCTTTCTGTTTATTGCTATGCTGTTTTGTTCCCAGTTAATGCACGAAGGCAAGCTGTCCTCCTGTGCTTCCTTTATTTTAGCGCTGTCTTTCTACCTCTCACTTAGTATCACTTGGAAACGTGTTTTTTCTTGAATCTTACCTCGTATGTCTTTGTAGATGTGGATTTTTGACACAACTGATGGTGATCCTCGTTTGCTAAGGTTTCGAAGTGGGCACAGTGCGCCTCCTCTTTGTATAAGGTAATACAATGTTATGATTACATATTTACATTAGACTTGTCATCATATTTGCGCTGTTTTACCAATATGTAGGCAGACATTTACTTATTACTTTAGTTAACATTTTTTTACATACAAAAAGGTGTACCTATTAGTGTAAGAACTAAGATACTGTTTATATTGTTTACTCATATTGCTGGGTGAACTATGCAGGTTCTATGCTAATGGGAGACACATTCTATCTGCTGGTCAAGATCGTGCATTTCGCCTCTTCTCTGTTATCCAGGTTAGATACTATTTATATGCCTACACCATTATATGGTTTTACTTGCACATGTAAAATATATAATTTTTGTGCATACAAATGTATGTGCGTATAAATTAAACAGTATATAATTCTATTTAAGACTTTCTCTTGAAGTTGTCTGGTTATGAAGGTCTAATTCTTCTTTTTGCAACACATGATAAGATGTTCACTTTAGTCATTTGACCGTTAGCAGAAGATAAAAAATAGTTTGGCATGGTTTCTTTTGTAAGGACTGCAACCTTAACGTATGAGTACACCTGTTATTTGCCTAAAATAGTGGGGGTAACGTGTCCAGTGTGAAATTATTAAATTGAATGTCTTAATTTGTAAAGATAATAACCATAGCATACTTTGTCAGTCTGGTTGAACAGCTCCTCAATGAGTCCGTACGAACTTTAGTTTACTAATCCTTTTTTAGATGACATTTAATGTTTCTTAGAGCTGTTTTTTTTTGCAAAGAACATAGTCTGTAGAAGAGCTCATGATGAATTTGTTACTATTACATTTAGGGTGCGTTTAGTTGGAGAAAAAGATTCATTACTTTTCTATTTTCAGTTTTATAAAAAAAAGGAGGGATTTATTTTCCACAAAATGCGTTCATGTGATATTGTTTTCTATTTTGAAGAAAGAAACGGGGGCTACAAGGGAAACAAAGGAAACACAAAAAATGTGTTTTGTAATTTCCTGTGCTAAAGTAGTAAATGCGATTTTTTCTATTTTGTAGAGAACCTGATACGAAACTTTTAATATGAACGCAATCTGTATTTTCCTTGTTTTGTATAAAACATTTTTTGGAAAACAAGGGTGTTTCCTTTTAACTAAACGCACCCTTATATTCTCTAAGTAGCCTTTCAGTTTTGTGTTGATGAACCTTGTAGGCATGCATAAAAGCATTTGTGTTCTATTTCATTTGTGATGTACCATGTAACAATAATAAAATGAATAGGGTGGAAAGAGCTTAATTTCAATGATTCTGTCTTGTCTGATTCTCTTCAAGCTGTACTTTCAATCTTAGTTTATTGTAATTTACCACAAGTTGTATTCGAAATTAATCATTTAAGTTTTCTCATAAAATGGTTTTTCTGCATCTTATATTTATTCCTTTTGTTGCAATCAGGATCAACAAAGCAGAGAGCTTTCTCAGCGCCATGTAACAAAAAGAGCAAAGAAACTCAAATTGAAGGTAGAGATAAGTTTCCTACAAGGGAAATACTATTTTAATGCTGCATCTTTCATTGCGTCTGGCATTGTGTTAGTTTTGAGTGATAGTTAGAGAATACCCCGCCACTGGAGTTAAAGAAGCACATCATCTGAATGCATTTCTACAATTTACTGACCTATGTTTTTAGTGAAAATTGTTGGTTCGTTTAAGTTTTTTGTTGAGATTCATGTTTTTCTTCATACATTTCTTAATTGGTTTCTTTCAGGAAGAAGAAATAAAATTGAAGCCTGTGATTGCATTTGATGTTGGTATGTTGTCTAACAAATCTGATCTTCTTTGTTTTTGGCTTTTTGCTATCATATAAAAATAGATAACTTCATTATTTTAATTATTATTTACCATCTCTTTCCCGGTAAAAAAAAAGTGCTTTTATCTTAGGAAATTCAACTTTGAACTTTCAGTTCGAAAGTTATTTTTTTAGTTGTTTTAGTGCAGTCGTCAATTATTTTCTTAGTAGCACTTTAACTTTTTTTCACCTGGATGATGGACGTACTATTGTTATTATTGATATCTATAATAGATATTGGTATTTAGATAATCAAAGTTTGTGGCTTCTATTTGAACTTGGTGACATATTCTGGTTTCAAGAATGAACACGTCTGAGCATTTATCGAAGCTTGTCTTCTGATGTTTTGTTTTTGTGCGAATTGCATCAGCTGAAATTAGGGAAAGGGACTGGTCGAATGTAGTTACGTGTCATATGGATACCCCACATGCATATGTTTGGAGGCTACAAAATTTTGTTCTTGGTGAGCATATCCTGACACCCAGTGCAGATGTTCAGACTCCAGTGAAGGTAATGGTCTATTTACTTATTGCTACACGAAAGAATCTATTACTAATATCACAAGTAATATTATTTCTCAGAATTAGAAAATATCTTGTTGATATTCTTCTCCTTCTCAATTGGGATAAATGATTGAGGCACGTTATATCTAGGTGTAATGTATTGGTTTTTAGTTTTGTAGCCAAGTTATGTATGAAATGCAGTTCAATAATCGTTTTATTAAATCTGCTGCAGGCTTGCACTATAAGTTCATGTGGCAACTTTGCCGTGATAGGCACAGCAGGTGGTTGGATTGAAAAGTTTAATCTTCAATCAGGCATAAGTCGGGGATCTTATGTTGATGTGGCGGAAAAAAGCTGTGCTCACAACGGAGAGGTGGTTGGTGTTGCCTGCGATTCAACCAATTCCTTAATGATCAGCGCAGGATATAACGGGGATATAAAGGTATTCCCACAATTGCCTTAAAGCTGTGTATGTACTCACCATTTAGCTGTTTTTAGTTGTCTTCTATGCATTTCAAACTCTTTTGATGGGTCAATATTGAAGGTACTCGTGGTTTTATTCATATGAGTTATATACTGTTTCAGGTATGGAGTTTCAAAGGACGTGAGCTGAAATCCAAGTGGGAAATTGGTTGCACTGTGGTTAAGATCATTTACCACCGTTCTAATGGTATGCCAGCTTTAAATTATTTTTCACGTTCTGCTATGTCTGACACAGAGACCCAAGAAACATTTACTTGAGACTTGAATCATTTCAGGTCTTTTGGCTACTGTTACGGATGATTTAGTTATCCGTATGTTTGATGTCGTGGCACTAAAACTGGTCAGGAAGTTTGAAGGTCATGCTGATAGAATCACTGACATTTGCTTTAGTGAGGATGGGAAATGGCTCTTGTCATCCAGTATGGATGGCACTCTCAGGATTTGGGATGTCATCTTAGCAAGGCAGATTGACGCCATACATGTTGATGTATCAATTACTGCGTTATCTTTGTCACCCAATATGGATGTTTTGGCAACAACTCATGTTGATCAGAATGGAGTCTACCTGTGGTAAGCAACATATTCTTTTTGCCTGTTTCTAATCCTATTTGTTTGTTCTGTCCCTTATTTGAGGTCAGGGTTCAATTTAGAGACAGTAGCAATGCGGTAGCTTTGTTAGGATCTGTGTATATGCTTATTTCGATCAACTGTACTTGGACTTGTTGATATGGGCTGTGTTCTAGTCTTCCTTATTTGGGAGGTCCATCAATTGGCATTATTTCATTTTTTAAACATATCTATTTGCTCAGTAATTGTTACAAATAAATTTTCTGATATAAGTTTTTGGTTCACATGATTCTTATATTTGTCTTAATTGGAGGATATCTTAGATATTTGACTAGTAGCAGTGGTATAGTGGTTAGGCACATGATCTTCCCAAAAAAGGTGGTTCAAACCTCACTAGTTACACATTTGGGGGTGGCCTGGGAAAGGGTTGGAAATGGACGGGGATAGCCCGGTTAGGCCACATGCATCTGAGTCAAAGACTCCTCTCCTTGGGTAACCTGAATAGGGAAAACCTCATATGTTACTCGTTTATCTGGTGGCCTAACATTGTCCCAGACCTTCGTGCCAATTTAAACATTTTAATTTTCATGGGACATAGCAAGTAGATTAACATAGCAATAAATTTAGAGCTTCATATTTCTATAGAATGGTCGAATAGAGGTGGCAAAATAGGCGCATCAGAAGGGTAGTTTTCTTGGGTCGGATGGGGTTAAGTTGACATGTTCACTTGTCCAAATTTATAAAATAGTTATTCAAATTATTAGTGTCAAATGTGACGAGATCTGTATAATTTCAGTAATGATCTAATTTTATGCGCATTAATGTTCCTACTTTGGTGACGTTATTATACTTGTTTACTTTTGAGCTATTTTGATTTTACTCTTTTGACCTGTTAGAGATATAACATAACCTGAACAAACTCATTCATAAGTAAATGGGTAAAAAAGCCACCTCTACTCAATTCTTTGAGCTTGTAAGGAAAGCTCATATTTGTATGCATCTGTCTTTTCAGGGTAAACCAGACAATGTTTTCTGGTGCCACACATATTGATTCTTATGGAAGTGGGAAGGAAGTAGTGAGCGTTAAATTGCCTTCCATTTCTTCAGGGCAGGCCGCTAAAGACGATAATGACTCTGATAAGCCTGCTTCAGACAACTCTCAGCCTCAGGCCATTACTCAAACTCCGTTACCTGATCAACAAATTCCAGACCTAGTCACACTTTCATTGCTGCCTAAGAGCCAGTGGCAAAGTTTGATCAATTTGGACATCATAAAGGTTCCTCTCTTTTAAATAAGCATCATTCTAACACATACTTCATGAACATGTTAAGATAGCTATATGTAATACTCTGTTGTATCATGTGTTTATATTATCATTTTGTATTTTTCAGGCCCGCAACAAGCCAATTGAGCCTCCAAAAAAGCCTGAAAAGGCACCTTTCTTTTTACCTTCAATACCATCCCTCTCTGGAGAAATAGTGTTTAAGGCGAGTGAACCAACTGAAGAAAATGGCATACAAGATGATCAGTCTGATAAGATTATCAGAAATAGAGAGCTGCCCGCATCACCCTTTGTACAATTCATCCAGTCATCCGTCGAGACGAAAAACTGTAAGTTTTTGGTATATTTGTTTTGCTTGAGAGATGATATAATTGGTGAAGTTGTTTGCTTTTGAATGTCGTTTTGTGATGATAATACAAATTATTTGCCTTTTCCTTATTTTGCTACCAAATATACAGTCGAGGCTTTAACAGATTACCTCAAAAGTTTATCTCCTTCAACGTTGGATATGGAACTAAGGATGCTTCAGATTATTGATGATGACGACGAGCAAGAGCCTGAAAACAGACCCGAGTTGTATATCCTTGAACTTGTGCTTGAGTACTTAATACACGAAATCTCATTCAGAAATAACTTTGAGTTTATACAGGCTCTGATCCGATTGTTTTTGAAGGTTTGTACTTTTTATACTTGGTTGTTTCACGTGCTTCAGATTGCAGATATTTGAAATTCGTACTAATGTTGGTGTTTGTTCTTGGCAGATACATGGTGAAACTATTAGACGGCAATCCAAGTTACAAGCCAAGGCACAAAAGCTTCTAGAAGCTCAATCTGCTGTTTGGCAGAAGTTGGATGGGATGTTTCAGAGTGCCAGATGCATGGTCACTTTTCTAAGCAACTCACAGTTTTAATCATGTTAACATAGGCCGGGTTCTTGTGCATTTTTGTGTCCCATTTCTTATGACAAAAACCGTCAGATGCCTTGAGGGAACTGAAGACAACTCCACAAGGAATCAGACTAGCCATTAATTTTTATAAAGATGAAAGAGTTGCCTTATGTCTTGAGGAATACAAGCCTGTAAAAACTGGTATGGGGAATGTTCGAAGTGCCTAAATTTTACTGAAAATAGGATGAAAGTTGTATTAAAACAATCGATGTATCATTTTTGTCACTTTTGTTTAATCATAATTTTTTTGGGTAACTATGTTTAATCTTAAATTAGTAATTTGGTGGATGGTTATTTGGTGCATTACTGTTTTCTTGTCCGAGCAAGGGGATAGAAAATGCGAGTAAGAACTAGAGTGACGAATGATGTTTAGTTTGAGGCTATGAGTTGTAGAATTAGAAGTAAAATTTGAAGAAAAGGAGAATTCATAGTTGCCTAAGGGGTGCTTTTGAAATTGATTATTTGTTATTTCTTGCTTAAACTTTCTTATTGAATAATTCATTAACTTTGGTCGCCTCTTCTGGCTTTTCTTGTAAGCATACCGACGTCTGAAGAGGTGTATTTCTTTGCAGCTACACGCCATTACGTATTTCTTCTCATGGTTATTTTCAACATGAAAGAGAGCATGTATAATGTTCGAAGTGTTCAAGTAAATCGGTGTTTTCTTCTCTTACAGCAGTCGACATCCTATCATGTTGAACATGAATATGAGATGATACAAGCTCCAAGACATAGAGGCTATATTTGAACACTTGTCTGCAACATTTTGTTGTCTTGAGATTATTCTTTAGTCCTATAAGATTTGGTCTGCAGTAGGTGCAGATAAGATTTGGTCTCCAACAGGCGCATCCCTTAGTACCCGTGCGCGCTGGTACTATTCGTTTGATGTGGTAGTGAGTAATCTAACTCTAGACCTTATGGTCTTTTAACTTTTTAAGAGATCATCTTAGTCCCTTGGAGAATCCTGAGCTCTTCAATTTAGAATATGGTCGACAGTTTTAACCAATTGGTCGTTTTGTGTTACATTTCACTTTAAACACAAAAGAGGGCAGAAATGAACGCACCAAACGGATTGGAAGTTGTATTATGTGCATTCAGATGCTTACGCCATCTGAATACATAAATCAGGTTGTATCATGTATGTTAATACAATATACATAAAAATTACTTATTTTTAATCAAGCAATTAAAAGCATTTAGGACAAAATAATTTGTTTGTATTTAATCGATAATAATACACAATTAAATCTTTTTAGAAAAAACCCGTGAATGCACGGGTTTTATAGATGGTTTTGTATTATGTAATTTTATTTTTAGTTTAATAGAATGTGTTTGTCGACACTAGAAGTAGGGGTGTAAACGAGTCGATCCGAGTACTGCCAAGCTCGAGCTCAACTCGAATACTAAAACTCGAGCTCGAAACTCGACTCGAGTTCGGTCGAGAGCTCGAGCTGTCGAGCTTGTCATATAAAACTCGAGCTCGATCTCGATTATTTTCACATTTCATGCTTGAACTTGATGAATATTCGGTATATCAAGCTCGGTTCGACTTGATTTGAGTAAATTTATGTATATAAAAGGGTAAAAGTGTAATTTAATCGAAGCTCGTTAAGGCTCGCGAGCTTCATGGCCCGAGTATTTTGGAGCTCGAACTCGATTCGAAAATATACTCGAGTAGCTCGAACTTTGGGGAGGATTGTTGGAAAATTTAGTGCACTTGAAGGATTAATTCATACTTGTTAATGGGTTTGGAGGTACGGAGTGTACACCCATTTGGTCACTGAATCCCTTGACTCAATAGTGGTTATGATAAAGTACTGCTGTTCAAAGTACTGCTTGATCAAGGTACTGTTAGCTTAGTCAAGGTACTGCTAAGTATAAATGACAATGCTGCTGATGCAGTTGATTCTGCTGATAGCATTATCTGTTCCTGCCGATAGCATTGTCATTCCTGCTGATAGCATTATCTGTTTCTGCTGATAGCTTTATTGCTACTGATGCAGAACAACTCTGCTGATAGTGTTATTGACTCTGCTGATGGGCAATAACTCTGCTGATTGTATAACCACCGACTCCTACATTTATGGAAACTATTATGGATAATTAATGGGCCGTTAATTATACATAATTCCATGGGCTAGGGTTTTGAGTAAACTCTATTATAAATAGAGATCATCACATGGCATGAAAGACACGACATAAAACCCTAAACACTAAATACGATTGGTTCTTGATCTGTGCCTAGAACAAGAGCTTCACTTGGTTTTATCCCATAGAGATATTCGTGCAACCCAGGCATAGGGTCGAATAGTTTCTATTGGAAAGTGATACCACGACTTCAAGTGAATATCCGGTACCCTTGATTGATTATCTTTACCCTGTTACTGGGAGCACCACGACACACAGAAACCAACAATCAATAGAAACTATTTAGTGATAATCAATGGCTGCTGCTATGAGACAAATAGCTGCTAACTTTTCCAAGTTGGAAAAGTTTAAAGGTGTGGATTTCAGACGATGGCAGAAGAAGATGAAGTTCTTATTGACTAGCATGAACGTGGCTTATGTTCTGACCACTCCTATTCCTGCTGATTATGGGGATGATGCTACCATGGAACAGATGAGGGCCAGAAGCAAGTGGGAGAACGATGACTATGTCTGCAGAGGTTTAATCCTCAATGGTATGTCTGATACTCTATTTGATATTTATCAGAATGTGGAATCTTCACAAGAACTATGGGATTCTCTGGAAGCCAAATATATGGCTGAGGATGCATCAAGTAAGAAGTTTCTTGTAAGTAATTTTAACGATTACAAAATGGTCGATTCTAGACCGGTCATGGACCAATACAATGAACTTCTTAGTATACTTGGTCGTTTTACTCAACACAAGATGAACATGGATGAGGCTATTCAAGTCTCTTGTATCATCGATAAGCTACCTCCTTCTTGGAAAGATTTCAAGCACATGCTTAAGCATAAGAAGGAGGAGTTAACTCTTACTGAGTTGGGCAGTCATTTGCGCATTGAGGAATCACTTGAGGTGCATGAAAGTGACAAGCCAAAGAGCAGCACTGCTGCTGGTCCATCAGTTGTCAATATGGTGGAGCATAACAACTCCTCTAGGAACAATGATAACAAGGGCAAGCGTAAGCATCAGGATAATACCAAACCTGATCCTAACAAGAAGTCTAAGGCTACTTGTTGGAAGTGTGGTAAAACTGGACACTTCAGGAAGGATTGCAAAGGTGGTAAAATTGGCAATAAAACCAATGGTTCAGGCACAAGTGGATCTGGGAATGGTAACTCCAATTCCCTGAAAGGTCAGAATATATTTAATAAGTCTTTTTGGATTTATTATGTTACATATATATCTGAATTGTTCTTTGTGCAGGATGATGATGTGGCTTGGTGGGTTGACTCTGGAGCAACAGTCCATGTGTGTAAATATAGAAGCTGGTTCAAGACCTACGAGTCAATGAATGATGGTTCTATTCTTCATATGGGAAATGAGTCAACAGCCCTGGTGCATGGAAGAGGAAGTGTTGAGTTGAAGTTTAGTTCTGGAAAGATTATTACTTTGTTGAATGTTTTACATGTTCCTGATATTAGGAAAAACTTGGTTTCTAGTGGTATTTTAAATAATTGTGGTTACAAACAAGTTATTGAATCTGATAAGTTTGTTTTGTCTAAAAATGGTGTATTTATTGGATTTGGTTATTTAAGTAATCACATGTTTAGACTTAATATTGTTCATGATGTGATTGATTCTGTTTGTATGTTGTCATCTAAACAATATGATTCAACCCTTTGGCATGCTAGACTTGGCCATGTACACTTTAAAAGGATGCAAGATATGTCTAAGGATGGGTTAATCCCAGCATTTGACATGGACACTGAAAAGTGTAATACTTGTATGATGAACAAGATAACTAAGAAACCATTTAAAGATGTAAAACGTGAAACTAATGTGTTGGAATTAATACATAGTGATTTGTGTGATTTGCATGCTACTCCCTCCTTGGGGAATAAGAAATACTTTGTTACTTTTATTGATGATGCTTCTAGGTATTGCTATGTTTATTTATTGCATACTAAGGATGAAGCATTAGATAAATTTAAAGTATTTAAGACTGAAGTTGAATTGCAACAAGAGTCCCTGATCAAAAGATTAAGGACTGATAGGGGAGGTGAGTACATGGATACTCAGTATTTCCAGTCTGTTGGTATAATCCATGAAACGACTGCCCCTTATACTCCTCAGCAAAATGGAATTTCTGAAAGGAAAAACCGAGTGCTAAAGGAGATGGTTAATTCCATGTTGTCCTATTCAGGACTGAGTCAAGGGTTCTGGGGTGAAGCTATGTTAACAGCTTGCTATTTGCTAAATAGGGTTCCCAACAAAAGGAACAAGACTACCCCTTATGAACTCTGGACTAAAAAGAAACCAAACTTGAATTATCTCAAGGTTTGGGGTTGTAGGGCTGTTGTGAGACTCCCTGATCCAAAGCTAAAGACTTTGGGTGAAAGAGGCATTGAATGCATCTTTGTTGGATATGCTGAGCATTCCAAGGCATATAGGTTCTATGTCATTGAACCTAATGAGTCTGTTTCAATTAATTCTATAATTGAATCAAGGGATGCAAATTTTGATGAGAATAGATTCTCTTCAGTCCCTAGACCAAGTCAGAGGATTCCTAATGGAACCAATGATGTTGGTGTATCAGAAGCCTCTGATGAGGTCCCTGATGAGGTTGTGGAACAACAACCTGAACCTGAACTCAGAAGGAGTACAAGGGTTAGGACTCCAAAATCATTTGGACCTGAATTTCAATTGTACTTGATTGAAGGAACAAGGGATGAGGTCTCTGACCAACACTCCTATTGCTTTAATGTTGAGGATGATCCCAAAACATTTGATGAAGCAATGAAGTCCCAAGATGTTGCTTTCTGGAAGGAAGCAATAAATGATGAGATGGACTCCATCATGGGCAACAACACTTGGGTGTTGGCTGATCTACCACCTGGTTGCAAGCCTCTAGGCTGCAAATGGATTTTCAAGAAGAAAATGAAGGTAGATGGAACTGTTGAAAAGTTCAAGGCTAGGTTAGTCATTCAAGGCTTTAAACAAAAGGAAGGAATTGACTACTTTGATACTTATGCCCCAGTGGCACGTATCAGTACCATAAGATTGCTAATTGCTTTGGCATCAATTCACAATCTGATTATACATCAGATGGATGTGAAGACAGCATTCTTGAATGGTGAATTGGATGAGGAGGTTTATATGAACCAACCTCAGGGCTTCATCATGCCTGGCAATGAAAAGAAGGTGTGTAAACTGATTAAGTCCTTGTATGGACTGAAACAGGCACCTAAACAATGGCATCAAAAGTTTGATGAAGTGGTTTTGTCTAGTGGTTATTCACTTAACCAGTCTGACAAATGTGTATATAGCAAATTTGATGAATCTGGTAAAGGAGTCATCATTTGTCTATATGTTGATGACATGTTGATCTTTGGCACTAACCAAAATCAAGTGAACCTTACAAAGGAATTTTTGTCATCAAGGTTCTCCATGAAGGATATGGGGGAGGCAGATGTTATCCTTGGTATTAGGATTAAACATGAAGGTAACACAATTTCTATCTCTCAGTCTCATTACATTGAGAAGGTGTTGAGGAAATTTAATTACTTTGATTGTACTCCAGTGAGTACTCCTATGGATACAAGTGAGAAGCTAATGCCCAATAAAGGCAAGGCTGTATCTCAACTTGAGTATTCAAGGGTAATTGGCTGCTTGATGTATGCCATGACTTGTACTAGACCTGACATTGCTTTTGCTGTGGGTAAACTGAGCAGGTATACTAGTAATCCTAGTGTTCATCATTGGCAAGCAATTCAGAGGGTACTGAAGTATTTGAAGAAAACTATGGATTATAGTCTCTCATATACTGGTTATCCTTCTGTACTAGAAGGGTATACTGATGCAAGTTGGATCAGTAACACTGAGGACAATTCGTCTACTAGTGGCTGGGTATTCCTACTTGGTAGAGGTGCAATTTCTTGGGCATCCAAGAAGCAAACCTGCATTACCAGTTCAACCATGGAATCTGAATTTGTGGCCTTAGCTGCTGCTGGTAAAGAAGCTGAATGGTTGAGAAACTTGCTTCTTGAGATTCCATTGTGGCCTAAACCTATAGCACCTATATCTATCCGTTGTGATAGTGCTGCTACATTGGCAAAGGCTTATAGCCAGATGTACAATGGGAAGTCTAGACACTTAGGTGTCAGGCATAGCATGATTCGTGAGCTTATCATGAATGGGGTGGTATCTATAGAGTTTGTTAGATCTCAACATAACTTAGCTGATCACTTGACGAAGGGTTTGGCTGGAGACTTGGTTTTTAAGTCTGCTAAAGGGATGAGTTTAAGTCCACCTTAGTCACTGAATGCAAAGACACCCAACTCCCTCCTGAGGAAACTTTGGAGTTGAGTTCAATGTAGAAAGCTGAACATTTAGTGGACTGGAGCACTGTTTTATTTACATCCCAAGGTTGTGCTCAGGACCTGCTGGAAAGGAGGATGAAGTCTTCTAAAGGGATGAGTTTAAGTCCACCTTAGTCACTGAATGCAAAGACACCCAACTCCCTCCTGAGGAAACTTTGGAGTTGAGTTCAATGTAGAAAGCTGAACATTTAGTGGACTGGAGCACTGTTTTATTTACATCCCAAGGTTGTGCTCAGAACCTGCTGGAAAGGAGGATGAAGTCTTCACTTCTTAATGGTTGATTTTCTTTGAAAAAGTGCTTTGCAGGGGCATGATTAAAAGATGAACCACCTATGTAAATGTTGAAGTTTTGCCGCTTCAGGAAGCTTTAGAACTTTTAGCTTTTACAACATTTATTAATTGGATATGGACACATGGCTTGTAAAGTGTCAGGAGTATTTTAGTGTTTGAAAATGTATGTGTATTTTATATTCAGGTATTCAAATGGGTTGAAGGGTTCAATTCTTAGAACACCCTGATTCTCGAATATTTGAACTTGTAAGGTACTAAGATGAGAATTCAATCTTCAAGATATTTTCATTTATGCATATATTTTGTTTTGTGTTTATTTTTCATGCAAAGGAAGTGAACTAAATTTGGGGAGGATTGTTGGAAAATTTAGTGCACTTGAAGGATTAATTCATACTTGTTAATGGGTTTGGAGGTACGGAGTGTACACCCATTTGGTCACTGAATCCCTTGACTCAATAGTGGTTATGATAAAGTACTGCTTGTTCAAAGTACTGCTTGTTCAAAGTACTGCTTGTTCAAGGTACTGTTAGCTTGTTCAAGGTACTGTTAGCTTAGTCAAGGTACTGCTAAGTATAAATGACAATGCTGCTGATGCAGTTGATTCTGCTGATAGCATTATCTGTTCCTGCCGATAGCATTGTCATTCCTGCTGATAGCATTATCTGTTTCTGCTGATAGCTTTATTGCTGCTGATGCAGAACAACTCTGCTGATAGTGTTATTGACTCTGCTGATGGGCAATAACTCTGCTGATTGTATAACCACCGACTCCTACATTTATGGAAACTATTATGGATAATTAATGGGCCGTTAATTATACATAATTCCATGGGCTAGGGTTTTGAGTAAACTCTATTATAAATAGAGATCATCACATGGCATGAAAGACACGACATAAAACCCTAAACACTAAATACGATCGGTTCTTGATCTGTGCCTAGAATAAGAACTTCACTTGGTTTTATCCCATAGAGATATTCGTGCAACCCAGGCATAGGGTCGAATAGTTTCTATTGGAAAGTGATACCACGACTTCAAGTGAATATCCGGTACCCTTGATTGATTATCTTTACCCTGTTACTGGGAGCACTACGACACACAGAAACCAACAGAACTCGAGCTCGACTCATTTAAATCGAGTCGATTTCGAGTAGTTTAGAAGTCGATCTAGAATAATTCGCGAGTTGTCACGTCTCGTTTACACCCCTGACTAGAAGGTGTACGGAGTTTCTATGCTAATTTAAACCTTTTGGAGAATGTGTTTGTTTAAAAAAAAAGATGAAAAAGAAATAAAAACTGAGACCTATTGACGCGTATAACATGCTATAGTTTGGGAGGGTATTTTTCAAGATTTGTGTTGCATGAGTGTTATATGCTAAAAGCTAACGTGGCGGCGTGTATAACGGACGCCTATGACTTAATGCACCTACCTCTCTTAATCTAACCGTGGACATCTCTATCCTTCCCATTGCAGAGAAAACGATTGGAACTTGATTAAAATCATTGAATTGTAGGTTGTGGTTTTCCTCAAACTTGGTTACCTCAAATTTTATATGAACATTAAATTGAAGCATCTTCATACGCTTATGTTAGTCATATATGTACTTTTGTCGTATAAATGTAACCAGCTTTCTAAATGATTACTAGATTGTAAAATGTATTACAGTATGAGTTTATGACTGCAATTAAAACTAAATAAGCTAATAACTTCTAAATTACGGAGTAGTAGAAACGGAACAAAAGATAGCTTTACTAATACAATTTTTTGGTAGAAGTTTTGTGAAGCCCTTTTAAAAAAATTTGCTCTTTTTAATAAATCGTGGCTAGAAGATGAATTATGTAAACTCTTTAAAACCCAAGGTCCCAAGCAAAACATGTTGATTTTTCACCTCTAGAGACAAACGACCGGTTGGAAAATTCAATAACCAGCGGCTTTACATTAAATATATGGGTTAAGCAAATGGACTTCTTACGATATCACACATGATTAATTATTATTGGATAAAAGTTTCAAAAAAATGGAAACAATTTGGTGGTTTGCACCACTTAAGCAATGCACATAATGGAGGACCGCGTAAAAAGGAAGATAGGTAATGGTTTTAACACATGAAGGAAATGGGTGGTGGTAAACCACCTCCCATTGCCACCAACCTAATGATACGTGAATTGGTTTATGGATATAACAATTTAACTTGATTTTTAGTTGAGTAGCTTAGTCGCCCAAGTTGTAGATATTTTAGAAAGGACATTTGTTTTGGAAAAAAGACATTTTTTTAGGTATCTATAAAAGGGTGGTACTATACTACTATTAGTACCCCCTACCTCCTCCCGATATCCGCTTTGTTGATAGTACAAAGCATTTTTTTTAATCATTTTTTGTTCCATATCTTTTTTTTTTTTTCTTTTACTGTTTTTGACTTGTCAAACTTTATATTTTATGCTCCGTATTTTTTGTGTTTTACTACTTTTGACTTGCCAAAATTTATATTTTTTGTTTCGTATTTTTTATTTCCCAGTTTTATATAAAAATAAATAAATAAATAAAAGAGGTATTGATATCACTTTAGAAGGTGTACCTATAACCAAATCTATCTATAAAACTTTGTTTTCAAAATTCAAGACAAATGGAAAATTTGCTCTAAAAAAAATCTTATCATCATGACTATTTAAATGAAAAGTGATTAGCACACTTTAAAATTTTATTAGGACACTCGATTGTATGTAGTAGGCAGTTATTAGAACACTCGATTGTATGTAGTCAGCAGTTACAATTTAAGTATAATCTGATTTAACTGCTTGTACATTGATTGTTTTTTGGAATATGTCAATCACTTCCCTGTCTAAATAGACAAAGCACAAAACAACATTCCATGGCACTTTTATGAATGATTATTATCCAAACGCACCCAAGAAACAAAGAATCAAACCCAAGCCAACTACATTTTAGGGCCCGTTTGATATGTGGGTGTCAAGTTGTTTGAATTCATTCATTTGTTGAATCCAATGTTTGATACACTTATTTTGGATTCAATTAATACTTTGATGTCAAATAATGAATTCTCACCCACTTGGTGGGTTTCCAAAAAATGTGTTAGGGAATTGTTTTTTTGTTTTTGTTTTTTTTTTTTTTGTTTTTATTTTATTTTATTTTATTTTATTTTATAAAAAAGTATCAACCACATATTGTTAAAGTCACTTTCTTTTTAGTACTTTTTATAATTAAATTATTTTTAAAAAAGTATCAACCATATATTGTTAAAGTCACTTTTTTTTTAGTACTTTTTATAATTAAATACCATCTCCGTCTCAAAATAAGTGTCCAGTTTGACTTTTCAGAGTCAAACTAGTTTAACTTTGACCTTATCTATTTTTGTGGGTGTTACATAATACTTGATACAAAATATATGAAAGAATTGGGTTTTAAGTGTATTTTTCATTTGTATAATTTTTAATCAAGTATTATATAACAAAATATATATATATATATATATATATATATATATATATATATATATATATATATATAATGTCAAAGTTGAACCAGTTTGACTCTTCAAAGTCAAACTGAACACTTATTTTAAAACGGAAAAAATAATATGTTTTACTATAATTTTTTAATAAAATAATATATTTTAAAAATATAATAAATATTTTCTCTTTCCTTATTTTCTTTCAAAACTTTCTAAATCCAATTCAAATCCCAATTACAAACAAAAAAGGGCCTTTAGATCCCAAACATGTTACCCTACCGGGTGGTTGGCATGGCATCTCTACCATACACGTGTAAAAATCTCATTCGACCGTCTCCCAATACCTTGGTGACTTTAATCATAAACCCGTGACCGACTCATCTTTATGATTCTATATAAATCAAATTCATTCGTCCATTCATCATATCTTGATACAAAACAACAATCCCAATCAAATCCAATCATCAATTCTCTCTCTCTCTCTCAATGTATGATTCCTTTTATTTATTCTTTGATACTGAATCGTTTGATCTTGTTTAGATAATAATTGTGCTATTGGTTATATATGCATCGATTATGTCAATGATATTTATGTATATTTAATTATTTATTGTTTATTAAAGCGTTATGTGATGTTAGGTTATAGTTATTGGATCTTTGCTACCCAAACAATTAGCTATATAAGGGGTGTTTGTTTTGACTTATATACCCGGCTTAGAGGTGCCAAAACCGGTGGGCCGGTCGGGCACGGGCCAAACGGCCACATGTTATACAAATCGCTTTATAGAAGGCCTTAAATGTAATACCTAATTTATATTTAAAAAATTAAATATATTATATTATATAAGTTTTAATTGAAATATGCCCATTTCAAAAAGAGGAGGGGGCTAAATGTGCCAAAATCTTTTAGAAAGTAGCCAAAATTAGACATTTTTTTTTTTTTATTTTTTTTTATTTTATTTTTATTTTTATTTTTTATTTTGGGCACAAAGTGCCACCTCTAACCCGGCTTACGGCGTATTTGGTTTTGGGCTTATGTTTCATAAGTTTACTTTTTGTGGCTTATTTTAAAATTTTTCGGGTTATATAAATTTAGTATGACATAATAAGGTTATATAAGCTTATGGAAACATAAGCCCAAAACCAAATACGCCATAAGCCGCCTATATAAGGCGAAACAAACACCCCAATAGATCAAGGCTTAATAAGTTTACAAACATGTTTAAATAGTTATAAGTTGGAGCTTTATAGGGCTAAAAACCTGTGTTGGTCATAATTGGTTGGAGGAGCTATAGAGGTTCAAATACTAATGCTTAATAAGATGTCGATTATGGTGTAATTAGCTATTGATGATTTATGGCTGGAGGTCCAAGTTCTGCTTAAGTATAGCTTTGTTATTGGTTGGAGCAAATAATGCGTAATAAGATGTGTAATTGTGTTCATGTAGTTACTAGTGTATGGTTAATCGAGTAGATGCTTAATTAGATATCGGGTTTTGTACCTGTTTTTGGGTTCTTTGATCTGCAATGAACTCTGAATTATCGTAATCAAGGGACTTGTATGGGATGCAATAATTAAAAACTAGTCTTTTAATACCAGAGCTGGCATTAGTCTAGGATTAGGTGATGAGTTGCGCGTCTTTTATCAGGTGATATTATTGTTATATTGATTTACAAGTTCTGATATATTTGCTAAGATATCTTGACAGAGTTTGCTGTATTATATTGTGTGGTTTTTGGGTATTTCAGTCTCTTGAGGGATTTTCGGCTTGCGATTGTAGTATACTAAATCTTGAACACTAGTTTGTTGCTTAGCTGATCCAATACGATATAATTGTTGCTGTTCTGTGGTATAATTTGTTGCTAAGGTTCTTAATGTGTTCTGATTTTTTATTTTGTGCAGATGCAAATCTTCGTTAAGACCCTCACCGGTAAGACCATCACTCTCGAGGTCGAGAGCTCAGACACCATCGACAATGTTAAGGCTAAGATCCAGGACAAGGAGGGGATTCCTCCAGATCAGCAAAGGTTGATCTTCGCTGGTAAGCAGCTTGAGGATGGTCGCACCTTGGCCGATTACAATATCCAAAAGGAGTCCACTCTACATCTTGTGCTCAGGCTTAGGGGAGGAATGCAAATCTTTGTTAAGACCCTTACTGGCAAGACAATTACTTTGGAAGTCGAAAGCTCAGACACCATCGACAACGTTAAGGCCAAGATTCAAGACAAGGAAGGAATTCCTCCAGATCAGCAGAGGTTGATCTTCGCTGGAAAACAGCTTGAGGACGGTCGTACTTTGGCCGATTACAACATCCAGAAGGAGTCGACACTCCACCTTGTGTTGCGTCTACGTGGTGGTATGCAGATCTTTGTTAAGACCCTAACGGGCAAGACTATCACTCTCGAAGTGGAGAGCTCAGACACCATCGACAACGTGAAAGCTAAGATCCAGGACAAGGAGGGAATTCCTCCAGACCAGCAGAGGTTGATCTTTGCCGGCAAGCAGCTTGAAGATGGCCGTACCCTTGCTGACTACAACATCCAGAAAGAGTCGACCCTCCATCTTGTGCTCAGGCTGAGAGGAGGTATGCAGATCTTCGTCAAGACTTTGACCGGGAAGACAATTACTTTGGAAGTTGAGAGTTCTGACACTATTGACAATGTCAAGGCCAAGATCCAAGACAAAGAGGGGATCCCACCAGACCAGCAGAGATTGATTTTTGCTGGTAAGCAGTTGGAGGATGGGCGTACCCTTGCAGATTACAACATTCAGAAGGAATCGACCCTCCATTTGGTTCTTCGCCTAAGAGGTGGTATGCAGATTTTTGTCAAGACCTTGACTGGCAAGACAATCACCCTTGAGGTGGAAAGCTCAGACACTATTGACAATGTGAAGGCGAAGATCCAGGACAAGGAAGGCATCCCTCCAGACCAGCAGAGGCTTATCTTTGCTGGGAAGCAGCTCGAGGATGGACGTACCCTTGCTGACTACAACATTCAGAAGGAGTCCACTCTCCACCTTGTCCTTCGTCTTCGTGGTGGTAATTGAATTGAAGCTCTTGTCTTGTTCGTGGATCTTTCTTTGTGAATGTTTCATGTGTTTGTTTTCTGAGTGTTGATGAACAATGTCGTACTTCGTTTGATTTGAAGTAATAAATAATTCTGTTTGTGGCTCATGATGTTTCTGTGAATGTTTATAAAGCGATTTCGTTGTGTGTGAGCGTAAAAAAATTGTCTCATTTCCTTGGAACACCTAGTTCAAGTGTGGGTATTGAGTGTGGCCTGACATGATGTTAATGGCCAACCAAAAATGTTTGGGTCCTATTCTTTCTTTCTTTTTTTTTTTTTGGTAACCATGATTTCCGACCTTTTTGGCCGACTAATCCACCGGGTTTGAACCCACCGCCACACAGACTCAAACCAGGTAAAGCCCTCCCTTTTCAGGAGGTTGGCGTGGCCACTTAAGGTTGTTTGCACCTAGCAGGAATTGAACTTGAGACCTCACACATTTTTAGAGTGATAGTCACAAGCTCTTTTGCCAATAGGCCACTATTTGGTGAAATTAGTTGTTCTACATGAGGAAAGATAGTTCAAAGACTTGAGTGAGGTATATCAGTAGGTCGCTGTTTGATCTCTGGTATGGAACTAAGGATGCTTCAGATTATTGATGATGACGACGAGCAAGAACCTGAAAACAGACCCGAGTTGTATATCCTTGAACTTGTGCTTGAGTACTTAATACACGAAATCTCATTCAGAAATAACTTGAGTTTATACAGGCTCTGATCCGATTGTTTTTGAAGGTTTGCACTTCTTATACTTGGTTGTTTCACATGCTTCAGATTGCAGATTTTTGAAATTCGTACTAATGTTGGTGTTTGTTCTTGGCAGATACATTTTGAAATTCGTACTTCTTAAATTTTTTTTTGGGTATAACCATGTTAAATCTTAAATTGGTAAATTTGGTGGATGGTTATTTGGTGCATTACTGTTTTCTTGTCTGAGCAAGGGGATAGAAAATGCGAGTAAGAACAAGAGTGATGAAGATATTTAGTTTGATGTTTAGTTTGAGGCTATGAGTTGTAGAATTAGAAGTAAAATTTGAAGAAAAGGAGAATTCATATTTGCCTAAAGGGTGCTTTTGAAATTGATTATTTGTTATTTCTTGCTTAAATTTCTTATTGAATAATTCATTAATTTGGTCGCCTCTTGGCTTTTCTTGTAAGCATACTGGAGAGGCGTATTTCTTTGCCGCTGTGCACCATAAATCTGAAGTTTAAAATCAAAACAACTATAGTGTCATTACGTAGATTATCTTCTCATGGTTATTTTCAACATGAAAGAGCATGTATAATGTTCGAAGTGTTATAAAGTAAATCGGTGTTTCTCTTACAGCAGTCGACATCCTATCATGTTGAACATGAATATGAGATGATACAAGTTCCAAGACATAGAGCATGGGCGGAGCCATGTATACCCGAGGGGTAGCGGTCGCTACCCCTGAACTTTTACCCGGTAGTGGAATTTTTGGCTATTTTTGGCGATTTTTGACGATTTCGCTACCCCTGAAGCAAATTTTCGCTACCCCTAAACAAATTTTCGTATTTCGCTACCTCTGAATTAGACTCCTAGCTCCGCCACTGCATAGAGGCAATATTTGAACACTTGTCTGCAACATTTTGTTGTCTTGAGATTATTCTTTAATCCTATAAGATTTGGTGTCCAATAGGTGCATATAAGATTTGGTGTCCAATAGGTGCATCCCTTAGTACGAGTGCACACTGGTACTATTTGTTTGATGTGGTAGTAAGTAATCTAACTGTAGACCTTATGGTCTTTTAACTTTTTAGGAGATCATCCAAGTCCCTGGAAGAATCCTGAGCATTTCATTTTAGAATATGGACATATGGTTGACAGTTTTAACCAACTAACACGGAAATTGGTCGTTTTGTGTTACATTTCACTTTAAACACAAAAGAGGGCAGAAATGAACACACCAAACGGATTGGAAGTTGTATAACGTGCATTCAGATGCTTACGCCATCTGAAATCATTGCATGTAAATCAGGTTGTTTCATGTATGTTAATACAATAGTTATTAGTAAGTTCTATTTATTCTTCTTAAAAAAATCCAAGAATCGTACAACATGTGTTGGCAACGTGATCCAACCTGGACTTGTTTTGACCTGTTACCAACTATCATTTGCGTTTAGTTTGGGACTTTAGGCTTCCTTGTTTGCATTACTTAATGGAACTTTATTCATGCTTTTGAGGTTTTTACAACGGCACGAGGAAAGGTGACTCTAGGATGAGTTTAGTTGAAGTACGTTTTAATTAGTAAAGGAGTCCGACCATTAATGAGACTTCATTTTTGGTGGAGCAGTTGTTTTTCAATCATGTCATATATTGTTCTATTGTCATAAAAGTATCCCTTTAATATGTATGCGTAACCAAATACTTTAACTAGTTGGAACCAGAATAGGCCGACTTGTGAGAAGTTCCCTTCCATTTTCTTTTTATAAAAAAAATGGGTGTAAAAAACCAAAGTTTTCTAGTTCCTAAACGACAGAAAACAAGTAATATTGCACAATTATTAAAAGCGTGAGAAGAAACAAGTGTATGTTGTACGAAGTTAACTTTAAACGTAGCTGCATAGTGCTTTAATGATACATCAGTACAGAATTTACTTCTTAAGTATAACTTTAGAGTGATAAATCAAGTGCAACAGGCTGTGTATCCGTAAGCCTCACTTGTGCTGCTTCTGCTTTTGGTTTAGCTGGTTCAATCATATGAACCACATTATCAACAAATCTAAAGTAGGATTCACCCCAAGGTCTTCTAATTGACATCATCAACCATGGGACCAAAATGCCAGTAGCAAATCCCAGTCCAATACTTAAAAGAAAACCAATTATCGTTCTCACCTTCACCTTTTCTTTCATCTGGAATATCCCCTGTGTTATTTGAGCTGTTACCATTGCAGTTAACAGCAAGAGGAGGTCCACAAAGATATGGATTTCCAGCAAACACGGAGGCTTTGAATGTTCCTATTTGACCTCCAACCGGGATCCTACCTGAGAAGTTATTATTGGACAAGTCTAGACGACTTAAAAATGTTAATGATGACAGACTTGAAGGAATGACACCTGAAAACCTATTGTTTGAGACGTCAAGTGTACCCAATTGACGTAAACTAGAGATGGTGTTTGGTAAGGGACCGTCGATTTGGTTTCTTGACAGGTTCAAAAGCACCAGACCAACCAGATTTGTTATGTCAGTTGGAAAATGGCCATAAAGGTTGTTTCTCGAGAGATCCATGTAAGCTACCAAGGAAAGAGTTTTTGTGTACTCTAGAAACCCGCCTTCAAGATTCACAACCAGTCTTTCACTATAGTATATTCCTCGGTAAAATCCATAAAACCGATACTGATTCATGATTTGACGACGAGACATGCCTGTGAGATTTCCCAAGGTTGTCGGGATCATGCCAGTCAGATTGTTTAAGCCAAGATCCAGGACCTGAAGACTCGATAAACTGGGAAGGTTTGTAGGAATTCCCCGGAAAATGAATTTGATCTTAAGCTCAGAATTTTAAGACTTGTAAGATTATTTCCTAACCATGGGGGGATATCTCCTGAAAATCTGTTGTTTGCTAGATCCAATGTCTCCAGGCTCGATAAGTTCATAAGAGATGATCCCAGGTCTCCTGAAAAATTATTGTCGTTTAGATGAAGTGACTGAAGGAGTTGTAAGTTGCCAAAAGATTCAGGAATCGTTCCTGACAAATTGTTATATCCGAGGTCTAATGCTTTTAGGTATGAGCAATATCCAAAGCTTGGAGGTACGTGTCCCGTCAATGAATTATTTGACAGATCAATGACTTCAAGTGATACCATTTCTCCTATAGATGATGGAATTTCTCCTGATAAACGGTTGCTTGCAAGCGAGAGGAATATCAGATTTGGCATTACTTTTCCAATGTTATAAGGGATAACACCAGAAAATCTGTTATCAGAAAGAGAATATAATTCAATTTCAACACTCGGAAGAGGGATGGGCCCTTCGAGAAAGTTCGAAGTAAAATCTACGTCTGCAAACGGAACCACATCAAATAAAGAGGGTATCTGCCCGTTTATCTGATTGTGGGACATGTTTAACAAAGATAGGTTAAAGGACGTGTCCCAAAACCATATGGGTATGGAGTCAGAAATGCTGGCATTTGAGACATCAAGATAGTTGACCTCTTTCTGAGTTTTAAGCCAATGTGGAAACAAAGGACCAACCTGACACGAGCCCACGTCTAAGAATATTAATTGGAACGGAGGGATCCAATCATAGCTGAAATTTAAGGTGAAGGAATTGGAAGAAAGATGCATGCGCTTCAGTTTACTCAGCTTCAAGAAATGGGCTTCAGAGATGATTCCAGTCAGATGATTGAAAGAGACATCAAAGTTGATCAGCTCCGAAAGTTGACCAAAACTCTCTGGAAGAGTCCCGTTTAGCTTGTTTCCTGCAAGACCTATATCCGTTAACTGTTTCAGTCCACCTAAAGAATCTAGAATTGGACCATCAAGCTGGTTGTAATCCAATCCCAATTCTTTAAGATTTTCCAACTGACCTATATCCGGGCAGTCTACCAATTAATTTGTTGTTGCTCAAGTCTATCTTCTGCAGATACGGTAACGGGATATTTGATATGCAACTTTTGACCCCTTCTAGGAACTCAGGTAAAGTCCCTGTCATGTTGTTTCCGGATATGTCCAAAAGCCTCAAGTTGCAAAGCTTTCCAATAGAACCTGGAATTCCACCTTCAATCATGTTATCAGATAGACTCAATGATCTGAGAGATGTCATGTTTCCAATAGCAGCCGGAAGCCTACCATGCAACTTATTTGAACCAAAATTAATAACCTCAATTTTTGGCCAGCTTCCTCTAAACAACTGTGTGCAACTAGCAGTGACATAATAAGCTTATGGAAACATAAGCCCAAAACCAAATACGCCATAAGCCGCCTATATAAGGCGAAACAAACACCCCAATAGATCAAGGCTTAATAAGTTTACAAACATGTTTAAATAGTTATAAGTTGGAGCTTTATAGGTCTAAAACCCTGTGTTGGTCGTAATTGGTTGGAGGAGCTATAGAGGTTCAAATACTAATGCTTAATAAGATGTCGGTTATGGTGTAATTAGCTATTGATGATTTATGGCTGGAGGTCCAAGTTCTGCTTAAGTATAGCTTTGTTATTGGTTGGAGCAAATAATGCGTAATAAGATGTGTAATTGTGTTCATGTAGTTACTAGTGTATGGTTAATCGAGTAGATGCTTAATTAGATATCGGGTTTTGTACCTGTTTTTGGGTTCTTTGATCTGCAATGAACTCTGAATTATCGTAATCAAGGGACTTGTATGGGATGCAATAATTAAAAACTAGTCTTTTAATACCAGAGCTGGCATTAGTCTAGGATTAGGTGATGAGTTGCGCGTCTTTTATCAGGTGATATTATTGTTATATTTGATTTACAAGTTCTGATATATTTGCTAAGATATCTTGACAGAGTTTGCTGTATTATATTTTGTGGTTTTTGGGTATTTCAGTCTCTTGAGGAATTTTCGGCTTGCGATTGTAGTATACTAAATCTTGAAGACTAGTTTGTTGCTTAGCTGATCCAATACGATATAATTGTTGCTGTTCTGTGGTATAATTTGTTGCTAAGGTTCTTAATGTGTTCTGATTTTTTATTTTGTGCAGATGCAAATCTTCGTTAAGACCCTCACCGGTAAGACCATCACTCTCGAGGTCGAGAGCTCAGACACCATCGACAATGTTAAGGCTAAGATCCAGGACAAGGAGGGGATTCCTCCAGATCAGCAAAGGTTGATCTTCGCTGGTAAGCAGCTTGAGGATGGTCGCACCTTGGCCGATTACAATATCCAAAAGGAGTCCACTCTACATCTTGTGCTCAGGCTTAGGGGAGGAATGCAAATCTTTGTTAAGACCCTTACTGGCAAGACAATTACTTTGGAAGTCGAAAGCTCAGACACCATCGACAACGTTAAGGCCAAGATTCAAGACAAGGAAGGAATTCCTCCAGATCAGCAGAGGTTGATCTTCGCTGGAAAGCAGCTTGAGGACGGTCGTACTTTGGCCGATTACAACATCCAGAAGGAGTCGACACTCCACCTTGTGTTGCGTCTACGTGGTGGTATGCAGATCTTTGTTAAGACCCTAACGGGCAAGACTATCACTCTCGAAGTGGAGAGCTCAGACACCATCGACAACGTGAAAGCTAAGATCCAGGACAAGGAGGGAATTCCTCCAGACCAGCAGAGGTTGATCTTTGCCGGCAAGCAGCTTGAAGATGGCCGTACCCTTGCTGACTACAACATCCAGAAAGAGTCGACCCTCCATCTTGTGCTCAGGCTGAGAGGAGGTATGCAGATCTTCGTCAAGACTTTGACCGGGAAGACAATTACTTTGGAAGTTGAGAGTTCTGACACTATTGACAATGTCAAGGCCAAGATCCAAGACAAAGAGGGGATCCCACCAGACCAGCAGAGATTGATTTTTGCCGGTAAGCAGTTGGAGGATGGGCGTACCCTTGCGGATTACAACATTCAGAAGGAATCAACCCTCCATTTGGTTCTTCGCCTGAGGGGTGGTATGCAGATTTTTGTCAAGACCTTGACTGGCAAGACAATCACCCTTGAGGTGGAAAGCTCAGACACTATTGACAATGTGAAGGCGAAGATCCAGGACAAGGAAGGCATCCCTCCAGACCAGCAGAGGCTTATCTTTGCTGGGAAGCAGCTCGAGGATGGACGTACCCTTGCTGACTACAACATTCAGAAGGAGTCCACTCTCCACCTTGTCCTTCGTCTTCGTGGTGGTAATTGAATTGAAGCTCTTGTCTTGTTCGTGGATCTTTCTTTGTGAATGTTTCATGTGTTTGTTTTCGAGTGTTGATGAACAATGTCGTACTTCGTTTGATTTGAAGTAATAAATAATTCTGTTTGTGGCTCACGATGTTTCTGTGAATGTTTATAAAGCGATTTCATTGTGTGTGAGCGTAAAAAAATTGTCTCATTTCCTTGGAACACCTAGTTCAAGTGTGGGTTTGATTTAGTTTTGTGTGAGCATATGATTTGTCTCGTCGCCTTATCTGCATAAACCTAGTTTAAGTGTATTTGAGTGTGGCCTGACATGATGTTAATGGCCAACCAAAAATGTTTGGGTCCTATTCTTTTTTTTAACCATGATTTGTGACCTTTTTGCCCCACACAGACTCAAACCAGGTAAAGCCCTCTCTTTTCAGGAGGTTGACGTGGCCACTTAAGGTTGTTTGCACCTGGCAGAAATTGAACTTGAGACCTCACACATTTTAAGAGTGATAGTCACAAGCTCTTTTGCCACTATTTGGTGAAGTTAGTTGTTCTACATGAGGAAAGATAGTTCAAAGACTTGAGTGAGGTATATCAGTAGGTCGCTGTTTGATCTCTGGTATGTTCTGGCATAAATTGGTACAGCAGAACCGAGCATTGATATTGAGTCATAAGCTCCCAAGTCAGGGTAGTCATGTTTTTTGTAGGTTTGGATGCCAGCAACTCCAATGGTTAAGCTATTTAGGCATCATCATATATGCCTCTCTTTCTATATATTACACTTAGTGATAGTTTTTGTTGACTGGTCTTGGTTGCAGGCGCAGCTTTGATTGTATTGTTTTGGTCCATTCCTATGTTTTCAGATTGTTAAATGTCCATTTCAGTTATGTTACCAAGGGATATCAAACCTTTTGTTTCGTATTGTTGCTTAACGTGTAGGGTGGTATAGAATCTTCTTTCCATGTTGTAGTGTCTGAGCAAGAATAGTGGGGCATAGATTTACATATGAACGAAATTTGACCCGAGTATGGGAATTTAGAGCCATATCATGAACAACAAACACAATATACAAAACTGAAACCAGTCCTCCCACCATCCTCTCAACCACCACCAGCGCCAAAAAAAGAGGAATGGATTCAGTAAACCATTCGTATCGCTTGTATGATTATTTAGTTTCTGTCAAACTGTAAAAACTCGTACACACATTGCCCATACGAGATTTCCTCTCGACACTGATCACGTACAATGACTTGGAGGTTCTAATAAGCTATGGTAATTTATAGCATGCGCAACTCCAACCTCGTTGAAAATGTTGGGTTAGAGCTTTCTAAGCGTCATGTCTCACATCTTTAGGTATGACGGACACGTCTCTTTTTTTCACATATATATTACGCTAGTGATTACTTTTGTTGACTATTCTACTATCTCAGATTTTTGATTCAAAAGTTTTGGTTCAGTTAATCAGCACACTGAACCAGTTGCTTGGCTTTATGTTCCAAACCATTTTATATACATACATATTATAGCTTCAGTAGATCAGTAGCTCAGTACACTGGACCCGTTGCTTGGCTTTGATGTTCCAAACCATTTTAAATGGTTTGTATGTTTATTTTATCTTTTCAGTTGAACTATAACTCCCGTTGCTCATTCTAGATTTCTCTTCAACACTGACTTTGTACAATGAATTGGAGGTTTTACATGCTACTGAACCAGCTTTGCCCGATTAAGGTTAACTTAATGCATGTCCAATTCCAACTTCATCCAAAATGTTAGGTTAGAGTTTTCTAAGCGCCACTTCTCTTTATCTGCTTGACTTGCTGTTACTTCCCCCTCGGTGTGGAGATTGCAATGCTCGGGCTTGTTGTCTAGGCAAACAGAACTGCAATCTTAACTTGTAAGCTTAATCAGGGGGTTTCACACAACATCTTTCATCTTGACTGGTATGATATTGACACCTAGGGAATGATTCCCATGTTACATAAGTACTAAAGTAATTGCAGAGGTAAATGATGTTGGCAATTAGTTAAGTTGAAAATGAACCAAAGTTGGAGGACACGAGAAAGGCCTGTGGAGTGTAACGAATGCGTGATATAAGATAGAACAAGGCCAATAAAGTTGCAGGAGATCAATACAGGATAGCAGAGGTTGGAATGATTTTCTGCTCAATATACGTACCCACCCTATCAACATTTGTGCCAAGAGATATATAGAATCGATGTACCAATTTTGGTGAATTTGTTTTGCTTGAGAGATGATGTAATTGGTGAAGTTGTTTGCTTTTGAATGTCGTTTTGTAATGATAATACTAATTATCTGCCTTTTCCTTATCTTGCTACCAAATATACAGTTGAGGCTTTAACAGATTACCTCAAAAGTTTATCTCCTTCAACATTGGATATGGAACTAAGGATGCTTCAGATTATTGATGATGACGACGAGCAAGAACCTGAAAACAGACCCGAGTTGTATATCCTTGAACTTGTGCTTGAGTACTTAATACACGAAATCTCATTCAGAAATAACTTTGAGTTTATACAGGCTCTGATCCGATTGTTTTTGAAGGTTTGCACTTCTTATACTAGGTTGTTTCACATGCTTCAGATTGCAGATTTTTGAAATTCGTACTAATGTTGGTGTTTGTTCTTGGCAGATACATGGTGAAACTATTAGACGGCAATCCAAGTTACAAGCCAAGGCACAAAAGCTTCTAGAAGCTCAATCTGCTGTTTGGCAGAAGTTGGATGGGATGTTTCAGAGTGACAGATGCATGGTCACTTTTCTAAGCAACTCACAGTTTTGATCATGTTAACATACGCCGGGTTCTTGTGCATTTTTGTGTCCCATTTTCTTATGACAAAAACCGTCAGAGGCCTTGAAGGAACTGAAGACAACTCCACGAGGAATCAAACTTGCCATTAATTTCCATAAAGATGAAAGAGTTGCCTTATGTCTTTGAGGAATACAAGCCTGTAAAAATTGGTATGGGTAATGTTCCAAGTGCCTAAATTTTACTGAAAATAGGATGAAAGTTGTAATAAAACAATTCGATGTATCATTTTTGTCGCTTTTGTTTAATCTTAAATTTTTTTTGGGTATAACCATGTTAAATCTTAAATTGGTAAATTTGGTGGATGGTTATTTGGTGCATTACTGTTTTCTTGTCTGAGCAAGGGGATAGAAAATGCGAGTAAGAACGAGAGTGATGAATGATGTTTAGTTTGAGGCTATGAGTTGTAGAATTAGAAGTAAAATTTGAAGAAAAGGAGAATTCATATTTGCCTAAAGGGTGCTGATACGTGGGTGATAGGTTAATTATGATACTAAGGAACTTAGATTTAAGAGTTAAGACCAATGGATATGACTTGGATAAAGTTTCCACCACCAAGCCTAACAACCTGATTAAACCTTGGGTAAAGTAGTTAAACACCACCAAAGATTAATCAGACTGGCGAAAAGATGAAGTTATTAGTGATAAAGCAAACAGCACCACACCAAGAACAATCAACAATCGACTCCTATTTTGAGTGAAAAACTCAGAAAAGCTTCATAAGCTGTTATGTGTTTAAAACTGAAGATGATGTCTTCTAATACCACTTGGAAGCCTTTTTATAGGCTGGAACATGTAACCAAAGCAAACATTTAATCCTTGCTTTGGGAAAGACAATAAAACTTTGAAAAAAACTGATAAGTAATTGAAACATTAAAAAAACTGCAATAACTAGGTGAATAATAAATAAAAACCAGCTCTCCTTGCTGAAAATGCAATTCTCAAAAAATACTCATTGAAGCAACTTGATGACTGATCTTTAAGGGCTCATGGGCTTGACTCAGGGCTGAGACTTGTGGGCTTCCATGAAATAACACTCATTCCTATAAGACTTTTGAACCCAAGTAAATCTTGTGAACCATAATCTAGCCCAAGAGAAACACCATACACAAAATGGGTCTGTCTTATACTAATCAGATTCATTGGGTTAGGAAGTCCTGATGCACCCGCATCAGGTGCTTTTGAAATTGTATGCTCGTTTTGTGTTACATTTCACTTTAAACACAAAAGAGGGCAGAAATGAACACACCAAACGGATTGGAAGTTGTATAACGTGCATTCAGATGCTTACGCCATCTGAAATCATTGCACGTAAATCAGGTTGTTTCATGTATGTTAATACAATAGTTATTAGTAAGTTCTATTTATTCTTCTTAAAAAAAATCCAAGAATCGTACAACATGTGTTGGCGACGTGATCCAACCTGGACTTGTTTTGACCTGTTACCAACTATCATTTGCGTTTAGTTTGGGACTTTAGGCTTCCTTGTTTGCATTACTTAATGGAACTTTATTCATGCTTTTGAGGTTTTTACAACGGCACGAGGAAAGGTGACTCTAGGATGAGTTTAGTTGAAGTACGTTTTAATTAGTAAAGGAGTCCGACCATTAATGAGACTTCATTTTTGGTGGAGCAATTGTTTTTCAATCATGTCATATATTGTTCTATTGTCATAAAAGTATCCCTTTAATATGTATGCGTAACCAAATACTTTAACTAGTTGGAACCAGAATAGGCCGACTTGTGAGAAGTTCCCTTCCTTTTTCTTTTTATAAAAAAAATGGGTGTAAAAAACCAAAGTTTTCTAGTTCCTAAACGACAGAAAACAAGTAATATTGCACAATTATTAAAAGCGTGAGAAGAAACAAGTGTATGTTGTACAAAGTTAACTTTAAACGTAGCTGCATAGTGCTTTAATGATACATCAGTACAGAATTTACTTCTTAAGTATAACTTTAGAGTGATAAATCAAGTGCAACAGGCTGTGTATCCGTAAGCCTCACTTGTGCTGCTTCTGCTTTTGGTTTAGCTGGTTCAATCATATGAACCACATTATCAACAAATCTAAAGTAGGATTCACTCCAAGGTCTTCTAATTGACATCATCAACCATGGGACCAAAATGCCAGTAGCAAATCCCAGTCCAATACTTAAAAGAAACCAATTATCGTTCTCACCTTCACCTTTTCTTTCATTTGGAATATCTCCCGTGTTATTTGAGCTGTTACCATTGCAGTTAACAGCAAGAGGAGGTCCACAAAGATATGGATTTCCAGCAAACACGGAGGCTTTGAATGTTCCTATTTGACCTCCAACCGGGATCCTACCTGAGAAGTTATTATTGGACAAGTCTAGACGACTTAAAAATGTTAATGATGATAGACTTGAAGGAATGACACCTGAAAACCTGTTGTTTGAGACGTCAAGTGCACCCAATTGACGTAAACTAGAGATGGTGTTTGGTAAGGGACCGTCGATTTGGTTTCTTGACAAGTTCAAAAGCATCAGACCAACCAGATTTGTTATGTCAGTTGGAAAATGGCCATAAAGGTTGTTTCTCGAGAGATCCATGTAAGCTACCAAGGAAAGAGTTTTTGTGTACTCTAGAAACCCGCCTTCAAGATTCACAACCAGTCTTTCACTATAGTATATTCCTCGGTAAAATCCATAAAACCGATACTGATTCATGATTTGACGACGAGACATGCCTGTGAGATTTCCCAAGGTTGTCGGGATCATGCCAGTCAGATTGTTTAAGCCAAGATCCAGGACCTGAAGACTCGATAAACTGGGAAGGTTTGTAGGAATTCCCCCGGAAAATGAATTTGATCTTAAGCTCAGAATTTTAAGACTTGTAAGATTATTTCCTAACCATGGGGGGATATCTCCTGAAAATCTGTTGTTTGCTAGATCCAATGTCTCCAGGCTCGATAAGTTCATAAGAGATGATCCCAGGTCTCCTGAAAAATTATTGTCGTTTAGATGAAGTGACTGAAGGAGTTGTAAGTTGCCAAAAGATTCAGGAATCGTTCCTGACAAATTGTTATATCCGAGGTCTAATGCTTTTAGGTATGAGCAATATCCAAAGCTTGGAGGTAAGTGTCCCGTCAATGAATTCTTTGACAGATCAATGACTTCAAGTGATACCATTTCTCCTATAGATGATGGAATTTCTCCTGATAAACGGTTGCTTGCAAGCGAGAGGAATATCAGATTTGGCATTACTTTTCCAATGTTATAAGGGATAACACCAGAAAATCTGTTATCAGAAAGAGAATATAATTCAATTTCAACACTTGGAAGAGGGATGGGCCCTTCGAGAACGTTCGAAGTAAAATCTACGTCTGCAAACGGAACCACATCAAATAAAGAGGGTATCTGCCCGTTTATCTGATTGTGGGACATGTTTAACAAAGATAGGTTAAAGGACGTGTCCCAAAACCATATGGGTATGGAGTCAGAAATGCTGGCATTTGAGACATCAAGATAGTTGACCTCTTTCTGAGTTTTAAGCCAATGTGGAAACAAAGGACCTACCTGACACGAGCCCACGTCTAAGAATATTAATTGGAACGGAGGGATCCAATCATAGCTGAAATTTAAGGTGAAGGAATTGGAAGAAAGATGCACGCGCTTCAGTTTACTCAGCTTCAAGAAATGGGCTTCAGAGATGATTCCAGTCAGATGATTGAAAGAGACATCAAAGTTGATCAGCTCCGAAAGTTGACCAAAACTCTCTGGAAGAGTCCCGTTTAGCTTGTTTCCTGCAAGACCTATATCCGTTAACTGTTTCAGTCCACCTAAAGAATCTAGAATTGGACCATCAAGCTGGTTGTAATCCAATCCCAATTCTTTAAGATTTTCCAACTGACCTATCCATTCGGGCAGTCTACCAACTAATTTGTTGTTGCTCAAGTCTATCTTCTGCAGATACGGTAACGGGATATTTGATATGCAACTTTTGACCCCTTCTAGGAACTCAGGTAAAGTCCCTGTCATGTTTGTGAACCAAGTTATAATCTCGATATTGCTTTAGTGAAAACTTGAAGGACTGAACTTGTAGAAATGAAAGTCTACAACCGCTAGTTAGTTATTAGTTAGAATCTGTAGAAATTAGCGAAGGGACATGTCGGTTTGTTTGTACCCATTCGAATACTATATATATGTACAAATCTGTAACATTACACTGGTTAGACAAAATAATATAAGTTATCTAGTTTGTTTACATTGTTTGCAAATCGTATTTGTCTCACACACAAAGATCCGAACACAACTGGGACAACAATTGGCATCAAGAGCCTTGTTGGAACATCTCGTTACAATCACTAAACTCACCCAGAAATCCAGAAACTGTTGTATCGAGACACAGAAACCAGAAACCCAAACACAGAAACCCACGACTGGAATTTGTTTTCCAGAATAACGCACACCCTTGATCCTTGTTAACATTAGAAGGGTTGCATAGATAACTTAGGGACATAAGAAAAGTCGTATACACCTTTTCTTTGTGTCGAAATTTGCAAACAGGAAGGATACCATTTCAGAAACTTGGTACCTTGGTTTGTTGTGAATTCGTACGCCACAGCAAAACCAGAAAAGTTTGGAAGATTTCTTGTCAACAAAGAACAAGAACGTACTTGTGTGTTTACTACTACAACACAACAAGGGAGAAGATTAGACGTCGAAAGATTGTGTACAAATTGTGGTACGCAAGAAGAAGAAGCGCGCAGAAAAATAAAAGGCATTGCTTGGAATAAGAGAAAGATACCGGTATATACAAAGAATAGGAAGGCACGTTGGCAATACAAGAAGCAACAACAAGTTTGAAATACAGAAGCGAATTGATCACTCACTTCACAAAAGAAAGAATACCGATTAGGTATTAGGTGTTGTTGACATACGGTGTGGACAAGAAAAGAAAACGACAAGGAGTATTGAAGAAACAACGAAGCGAAAGAAACAAGCAATAGCGGAACGACAAACAAATCATTTTGTTTAGACGTTGAATTTGGTACAACGAGTACTAAAGAAAAAGAAGAAGAAAAGCAATATATTTGCTACGGTAATAACTTTACCGAGACTCATTAAGAGGCGACTTGGAATAAGAAAACAACGACAACAATTATTGAAGTTGATCGTGGCCAGAAATCATTTCGAATAGATTTTTTGGAGTAAGCCGAGACATAACAAGGGTCCGAGGCAAGTAGTAGGAACCAAGTCGAGAAGGAAAAGGAACAACGTGAAAAAAGTTGGTTAGTATTCGACAACAATTAATACAAACCAAGTTTGGAAGGAGACGAGGAAAGAAAAGTACGTGGTTGATAAACTTCAAAGTATCGACACACAAGTGGGAACGCAATTGTGTTTTAACACAACATACGAGGTCACAATAATCACTACTTTGGATTTCATTTATACGCTTAGTATAGATTCATTTTTCATACTATTAGGAAATCCCGTGAACTATATTGATCCCGTATTACTAGGATTCCCGGATAACTATTTCTGTTCCCGTAGAAATAAGAATACCATATTGGTTAGAATTCCCATACGATTAAACCGTGAAGATTTTAAACACATTTAGGATGGCCGGTGATGATACAAACGCTACACCAAAACCCGTGACACCTATAGCACAATATCAATGCCCTAAACTTAAAACCACAAACTACACAGTTTGGACTATCCAAATTAGGGTTATACTTGAAGCACAAGGGTTATGGGAAACGATAGAAACTAAGGAAAATACACAAGTAGATGATAAGAAGGATAAGGCAACATTAGCTTTCCTATATCAAGCACTGACCGAAGATGTGATTTTACAAGTAGCTAGTTGTAAAACTGCTAAGGAATTGTGGGAATCGTTAAAAAGGAGACACGTTGGAGAAGAGAAAGTGCAACAAGCACGGTTACAATCACTTATGATAGGATTTAATGCACTTCAAATGAAGGAAGATGATACGGTGGATGCATTTACAAATAAACTAAATAGTTATGGCACGAAGGCCAAAGAATTAGGAAAAACCTTGGATGAATCACTTTTAGTACGAAAACTATTAGATTCCACACCAGATAGATTCATTCAGATAGTAGCATCCATAGAACAAACAAACGATCTAAATGACATCACCTTAGATGAGATCGTTGGAAAACTTAAGGCATTCGAGGAAAGGATAAAACTCCGAAGGGGAGGACAAATAGATAGCCAGGATAACCTATTATTCGCACAAGGCGAACACTCTAGATATAAGAAACGTTTCAACAAGAATAGGGGTAGATCAAACTACACAAAAGGAAACTGGCAGAATAAAGGAAATAGAGATAACTCGAATGAAGGAAACTCGACTCACTATGACAAGAACAATAAGAATAAAAGTGAGTGGAAGAAGAAAGTGAAATGTTTCAATTGCGGGAGACATGGACACTTTAAGAAAGAATGTAGAAGTCCATCAACAACTCAGATTCAATCAAACCTTATCTTTGAAGATGACGAACCATCATTGTTAATGACTACACATGAATAAGTATTGTTAAATGAAGAACAAATACAACCCGGAAAGTATGCTACAACAGATGCTAGCATATGGTATTTAGACAATGGTGCAAGTAACCATATGTCAGGAACGAAGAGTCATTTTAAGTATATAGACGAAAGGATCACTGGACGCGTTCGTTTTGGAGATGGATCATATGTAGAAATAAAGGGTAGAGGTTCTATATTACTAGGATGTAGAAACAAGGAGCAAAAGATAGTCTCAGATGTTTACTATATTCCAAACCTCAAGAGCAACATACTTAGTCTAGGACAACTTACTGAAATAGGTTGTAAGATCATCATGGATGGAAACAAGCTGACTTTGTATGATAAGAATAGGAAGTTGTTGATGAAGATAGAAAGGTCGAAGAATAGACTTTACAGTATTAGACTGCAAATAGAGATACCTATATGCCTCTTGGCAAATGTAGAAAGCCAAGCATGGCTATGGCATGCTAGATTAGGTCATCTAAACTTTGACGACATCAGCAAGATGACAAGAAAGGGTCTAGTGGAAGGAATACCAAGGATAAACCATGCAGGACAAGTATGTGATGCATGTTTATTAGGTAAACACAGCAGAACACCATTTCCGAATCAAGCTAAATTCAGATCTAAGAACCCATTGGACTTAGTTTATGGAGATCTCTGTGGTCCCATAAGTCCAGCCACACATTCAGGAAAGAAGCTCATCTTCTTATTAGTAGATGACTGTACACGTTTCACGTGGGCTTACTTCCTTACATCAAAAGATCAAGCATTCAACACATTTAAGGAATTTAGACAGAAGATTGAGATGGAGTTTAGAATGAAGTTAAGAATGCTAAGAACAGATAGAGGTGGTGAATTTACATCAACTGAATTCACTAAATACTGTAAGGAGAACGGAATAGCAAGACAGTTAACAGCACCATACTCACCGCAACAAAATGGAGTAGTTGAAAGAAAGAATAGGACGGTGTTATCAACTACTAGGAGTATGATGAAAGCAATAAAGTTACCCTTAACTTTTTGGGCGGAAGCAGTCAAACACGCCATTTACATACTAAATAGGGTACCAACACGAGCCTTGGAAGACAAAACACCATATGAAGCACTCTACAAAAGGAAACCAAACTTGGAAAACCTTAGAATATTCGGATGCACAGCTTATGCTAAAATAACAATCCCACACTTAAAGAAGTTGGATGACAGAAGCATACCGATGGTTTATTTAGGAGTAGAGGAAGGATCAAAAGCTTGTAGGCTATATGATCCAGTAGAAAAGAAAAAACATGTTAGTAGGGATGTAAAGTTTATGGAAACAAAACCGTGGAATTGGAATGAAAATGAAGAGGATACAGACACACTAGACACATTTTGGGCTAGTTTTATAGAAGGAGAAGTTGACAATGGAACTGCTACACCAGTCAACATAGGAAATGATGTTATGTATCAAATGCCGGATCAAATACCAGAACCAATACCGGATCCAGCATCACCAATCACACCAGCAACATACACTTACAACCCTAACTCAGAATCAGAAAAAGAAGCTACTTTTAGCTCATTAAAGAGCACAGATCAAAGAGTTGATGATACACCAATACGAGGTTTGAGAAACATAATGGATATCTATCAAGAAACACATGAAGTAGAAGCACCTAGCTTATTCTTCACAGAAGAAGAACCCCGTAATTACAAAGAAGCATCAAAGGATGAGAAGTGGATTGAAGCCATGGAAATTGAATTAGATTCAATCAACAAAAACAACACATGGACTCTTACCACATTGCCAGCTGACCAAAAGGCAATAGGACTCAAATGGGTTTATAAAACCAAGAGAGATGCACAAGGAAAGATCATCAAATATAAAGCAAGATTAGTAGCAAAAGGTTATGTACAAGAACAGGGAATAAACTTTGATGAGGTGTTTGCACCAGTTGATAGAATAGAAACAGTTCGATTAATATTAGCACTAACAGCATATCATGGATGGCAAGTACACCATTTAGATGTAAAATCAGCATTTTTACATGGAGATTTAAAGGAAGAAGTCTATGTCGCACAACCTGAAGGTTTCATTCAACAAGGAAACCTAGGAAAAGTATACAAGCTAACCAAAGCATTGTATGGCTTAAAACAAGCACCAAGAGCTTGGAACGTGAAGCTTGATAAGACTCTGAAGTTACTAGATTTCAAGAAATGTAATCTCGAACAAGCAGTTTATACGAAGAGGAGCAAGAATTCCACACTTATAGTTGGAGTATATGTAGATGACTTAATAATCACAGGCACTCCAAAGAAAGAAATAGACTTGTTCAAATCCCAGATGGAAGAAAAGTTTGAAATGAGCGATCTAGGATTGCTAGCATATTACCTTGGGATAGAAGTTACACAGACAGGAGGAGAAATTACAATCAAGCAAACTGGATACATTAACAAGATCCTAAAAGAAACAAGTATGATGGATAGTAATGATACAAAGATACCATTGGATCCCGGCACTAAGTTGGTCAAGGCGGAAGATGGAGAACCAGTTGACGCAACTTATTACCGAAGCTTAATTGGAAGCCTCAGATATTTACTACATACAAGACCGGATCTTAGTTACTCAGTCGGACTACTCAGCAGATTTATGCAAGACCCAAAGGATCATCACCTGAAGGCAATCAAACAAGTAATCCGATACCTGAAAGGAACAAAGGAACATGGAATATTATATAAGGAAGAAGGCGGCTGCAAGATTACAGGTTACAGTGATAGTAGTTATGGAATCAACACAGATCAAGGAAAAGGAACTACTGGAATCGTATTTTACTTTGGAGAGTCACCTATTACCTGGTGTACTCAGAAGCAACCAACAGTGGCGCTCTCATCATGTGAATCAGAATTCATGGTGGCTACTGCAGCAGCATGTCAAGCCTTATGGTTAAAACGCTTACTCGGTGAATTAACTGGACAAGAAGAAAAAAGGATAACGCTTAAAGTTGACAACGTATCAGCAATTGCACTTGTGAAGAACCCAGTATTTCATGGAAGGAGCAAGCATATAGATATTCGCTATCATTTCATTCGTGAATGCGTAGAGAATGGTCATATTAAAGTAGAACACATTAGCGGAGAACTACAAAGAGCAGACATCTTAACGAAAGCTTTACCAAGACTCAAGTTTACAACTATGAGACAAATGCTCGGAGTTCAAGACCTTGGACAAAGCAACGATCAAGATTAAGGAGGAGAATGTGAACCAAGTTATAATCTCGATATTGCTTTAGTGAAAACTTGAAGGACTGAACTTGTAGAAATGAAAGTCTACAACCGCTAGTTAGTTATTAGTTAGAATCTGTAGAAATTAGCGAAGGGACATGTCGGTTTGTTTGTACCCATTCGAATACTATATATATGTACAAATCTGTAACATTACACTGGTTAGACAAAATAATATAAGTTATCTAGTTTGTTTACATTGTTTGCAAATCGTATTTGTCTCACACACAAAGATCCGAACACAACTGGGACAACAATGTTGTTTCCGGATATGTCCAAAAGCCTCAAGTTGCAAAGCTTTCCAATAGAACCTGGAATTCCACCTTCAATCATGTTATCAGATAGACTCAACGATCTGAGAGATGTCATGTTTCCAATAGCAGCCGGAAGCCTACCATGCAACTTATTTGAACCAAAATTAATAACCTCAATTTTTGGCCAGCTTCCTCTAAACAACTGTGTGCAACTAGCAGTGAGATTGTCATTCATGGCAAAACTCACATACCGCAAATTAGGCAGTTCACCTAGACTAAGTGGAATTCTACCATACAACCCACAACTATCTAAATTTAAGAAAGAAACAGCCGTGTAGTTGAAGAACCAGTCAGGAAACTTGGAGTTGAAGTTATTATTAGAGAGGTCTAGTTCTGAAAGAAATGGAAGATCAACCCGAGAAAGACTAGTAAGTCCACAATTTGAAAGATGAAGTACTTCTAGCGAAGTAAGATTGTTCAATACTAGAAATAACTCAGAACCCACAATCGAAAGGTCAATGTTATCGAGCTTCAGATGTTTTAAATAACTGAGCTTGGTCAACCATTCAAGATTGTTGACGGTTAAACTACCAAACTCGGTTGAAACATCAAGGTACCGCAAGTGAGACAAGTTTCCTATATTAGGAGGAATTTGACCACTAAATCCAGCTTTCGAAAGGTTCAGATATCTAAGATTTCTTAATGAACCAATGAATTCAGGGATCTCTATATCTAGGAAAGTGTTGTAGCTCAAGTCAAAGTAAGTCAAGTACTTGAGTTTGAGCAAAGAAGGACTAATCTCACCACTCAGGTTCCACAAACCATGCCTGCCAGGCTCCTCACCATACCTCAAAGGATACAGATTATGCAGATCAATACTAGTAACAACTCCCGTGGAATTGTTACAGTCAATACCATGCCACTGACAACACTTGTTTCCTTTCCATGACGACAGGCGGTTTTCAGGATCGATAAGGCCCTCCTTGAAGTTGATTAAGGCTTCTAGTTCCGATTGAGAACACTTTGCCACATCTGAGATTACCAACTTTAGGCACACTAGATATGAGAAAAGTAGTAGAACGGGTATAAATGTACGTTTAGGCATTTTTTTGTGACTTATGTGAAGAACTGAAGATAAGCACTATCTAACAAGCTGTTTATAAGTGAATCCTACTTAACTTTACCTTCAAGTATATGATTTGGAAAGTTACTAAGTGAATCCCTTTTAATAATCAGCAGTTGTTTTCAAATGTTCTTTTAATATGTGATCTTTGATTAGATTACTAAGAGTTGAACTGGCCACCTACAGAATTTATGCTCCCCCCGTTGAAAAGTATGAAATATTTTCTATACTTTTCGATCGATGACAAAAAGTCTTCTAGCAGTACGCTAAGAAATGATCAGAAAAGTTAATCAAATGTCATGATTGTGGAATATTTTGGAATAAGAAATACTATAAAAGTCCATGTCTATTTCAAATTTGAAAGCTACATCATTCTTATTTTGTAAAACCAAAAGTCGACTCGTTATTGAGAGAGTGTTAAGTTATTTAGGAGGTATCCACGTTGGTCTCATTCTTTTTCCAGATTTACTCATGTTTTTTATAAGTAATAGAGTACGTACTGCAAGTCACTAAGGACTTGTTAATGAAACATTACACAACGAGTCAGGAACGACCACTAGCTAGGATTAATGTTTCATATCCACAAACCGTATAAGAAAGACATATTAAGGCTTATCAAACAATATAAAGTTATTGCTTGGTCAAGTTATCATGTGTAACACCCCCAAAATAAAGATATTGCGGAATCATACACTTTGGGTGCTAATAATCACAACACAAGATATAGAGAACGGATTAAAAATCCGTTTTAAAATACATTACATATTCAAAGTCATTTTGTCATACATTAAATTTAGTTCAATTAAAAATGTAGCCCATTTAACAAAGCGGTCCCAAACTCAGAGTTAACACATCAATAAAAACATTTCCAACAAATTTTATGACCATCGCCATGCCCTACCTTCATTAAACACACCCCAGTTTCCTGAGAAAAACATGCTAAAAGTCAGCTAACGCTGGTGAATTCATAGGTTTAAAGTAAATAAGCACATAAATTCATAGGTTTAAAGTAAATAAGCACATATGGACCATAGCAAATATTCAGAAAACAATTCAGCAATCACACACTATCCTGCTATGCAAACACTAAGCCTCATCCAACCGGTTTATCGTATATAAAAACGGTTTATCGTATATAACTCTTTGGTGATGGCTCATGGTGAAAGTGTACGGTGAATGTACGTGCGACGGAACTTCCGTCCTTTGCTTGAAGCAAACTGCGTAAGTAATATATATATATATATATATATATATATATATATATATATATATATATATATATATATATATATATATATATATATATATATATATATATATATATAGTGTGAGGTTATTTTCAGAACCAAAAAAAGGTACAGAACTGCGAGAACCGATCTCAACCTTCTATTTTTTTAATCAATGGCTATAAATGATGATGGCAGTTTTGTAATTAAACTGAAAATAAAAAATATTTAATTAAAAGAGAAAGGGTATTATAGGGTTTTCAAAATAGGTGCTAATAAAAACCGTACCCATTATCTTATTCTTCATTTAAACATAACCCTAAAAACAAACACATCTTTCTATCAAAAAAAAAAAAAAAAACAAACACATATCTTCTTCTCTCTTGCGCCGCCGCCGGCCACCAACAAAACACCACCACCGCCACCTCAATCACCTCACCGCCACCACCAAAACAACTACAACAACCTCCTCTTCACCCTACACTACCACACGCGCTCTCTAAAACTCACCACCATCACCTCTTTCATCTTAACGCGCCTCCACTCTACTCCCAACCACCTCCATTTATTAGATCTAGAAGGAAAAGGTAAGGCACACTGTGTCACGCGCGTTGGTGACCGGTGTGATTATGGATTATTGAAGTTGGTTTTTAGGGTTTGATCATATATGATGTTCTTGAACCTTGAATTTGGTAAGCCGACACACGGATCTATTTTATAAATTCTTTTTATTTAAAGATTCGAATACAAATGAGTTTTGTTGCAAGTTTTCGTGGAAGTAAGATAGAATAAAACATGTTTTGATTTTATTTCGTGTGGCAAACTAGTGGAAAAAATTATGTTAATCGTTGGTGGTGTGGTTTTGGTTTCGTGTCCAGCCATGTGAGATCCGGTTAAGGTTTCGTCTTGGATTTGATTATTGGTATCCTTATATTAGTCCTTTTTGTCTTTTGCCCAGTGCTATACTGCTATTAAACACGTCATTATTGGGGCTAATGTTAAATTGCTTAATTTTATGTGGTAGTTTTGGCTGGGGAACTTTTAAGGGAGGCCGAGAAGTTGGTAGCCACAAAAATTCATCCAATGACAATAATTTCAGGTATGTATTGATGTTTGTTATTGATTTAATGTACATTTAACTTTTCACGTGAATGTATGTGTGAGGTGTATTAAGTTCTTGCGCAATATCCATTTCTAGTGTATCTTTGTTTTGATTCTGCATATGTGTTTTGTTAGTTGTTATGATTAAATAATTCGTTTATTAATTGTTTGTGGTTGAAACACATGTGCACAAGGATTAAAGACACAAGTGCAGCCGCACTTGTGTCTTTAAGAAATGGAAAAAAAAGTATTAATTGTTTGTGGTATATTAAACTATTTAAAAATATGATGAAAGGCGACTCGTAAATCATTTCAGAAATGGAACAAAAAGTATTAAGTTCTTTATCTGTACATCTGGTGATGCGTATCGTCTGTTATATCTCAAATGTTAATAGTCTTACATATGCTGGTAGACCTGATCAGGTGAGGTGTATTAAGTTCTTGCGCAATATCCCTTTCTAATGTATCTTTGTCTTGATTGTGCATATGTGTTTTGTTGTTTATTAACTGTTTGTGGTTACAGGTACGATTAAACACATGTGCACAAGGATTAAAGACACAAGTGCAGCCGCACATACAAGTGTACATATACATACAAATAAATACAAAGTGTCCAGCGAGGGGAAAATACATGTGCATATATGACAACATTTTTGCTTTTAGAAATTTGTATTTGAAGTGTATTATCACATGATTTTAAATTTTGTATATAATGTTTTTGTTTTAAATTATAAGCAATACATGTAAAATACTTTTGTTTGCCATTTCATGCATTACAAACACCCGTAAATTTACATTATCTAAAAAAACACGTATGCATCTTACCAAATACACGTAAATTGAACACTACAAATATACGTAAACATACATTATATAAAAAACACATGTGCACCTTATTAAAAATGTATGCTGAAAAAAATATTATTCAAAAAAAAAAAAAAAAAAAAAAAAAAAAAAAATCCCTAAAATGTAGGAACGGTTTTTATTTAAAAAATCAAAAAGAAATTAAAAAAAATGCAATTTTACTATTATACCCTTTTGAATTAAATAATAAAAATAAATATTCAAAAAAATCTGATTGGTTGATGCTGGTTCTCGCAGTTCTGTACCTTTATTTGGTTCTGAAAAGAACCCTTCCCTATATATATATATATTATATATATATATATATATATATATATATATATATATAGTGAGACTTTCTTGCGAGAACCATCTTATCTGCGAGAACTGACAGAACCACTAGAAACATACATGCACACCTTCAATAATTGTATTTTTGCACATATGTTCTAAAAACAACATATATGTTTTAAAAAAAACCATGGTTGTTCTAAAGAATTTGATAAGAAATTGGAAATACAAATTTTTTCTTTGAAGGTGTGCATGTATGTTCTTATAAGGCGTGCAATGACAATATTGCGGCCGTGTGTAAGGTTTTTGTGAAAAAAGAGGATGAGTTCATGATGATATTGAAGAACATAGGTGGATACTTACGATTATTGATGATTTGCATGTATTTTTATTTTATTTTAAAAGGCGTACATGTATGTTTTTGGTGGTTCTGTCAGTTCTCACAGATAAGATGGTTCTCGCAAGAAAGTCTCCCTCCCTATATATATATATATATATATATATATATATATATAGGGTGGGGATACAATGAAAAGTCCCTTACAATGAAAAGGATGGGAAGCGATCTCAACCATCGGATTAGGGTGGGCAAGATAAAAAAAGGCGGCGTCGTTTTTGTAAATATTGTAAAATTCAAGGGCAAAGCTGTAGCAACTACAAACTAACCTCAGAATTACCTAAATAACAAAAAAGGCGGTCATCCTTTTTCACCAAAAATTCACACATGTCTCTCTCTTAATTTCACACACTAAATTCACACACTAATTCCGGCAAATCGGTACAGCATCAAATCGATGGTGAAGATGAATATGCAACAGTTTAAACCTCCTCGTAAGTTGATATACAAACTCTAAAATTGTTACTGCATCAATTTTTAATTTAATTTTAATGAAATCGTGTTTCTGAATAACCTACTGCATCAAATCTGATAGCAAAACACGATTTTGTTCAAAAGTGTTTGGATGTGTATGTTTATGACTGATGCACTAGATTCTGAACTGTAGGTGTCTAGATTTTGATTTGCTAAAATCGTGTTTTTATTGATTTGTTAGGATTTGTGTTTGTAAATTTTGTTGTTTGTGAGATGCACTGGAATGAGAACTATTATGCAGTAGGTGTTGAGTTGGGGCGTATAAGGATGTATACAAGGTGTTTGATAAAATGTCTCAATGAGATTTTATACCTGTGATGCACTAACTTTATATTATGATGCACTAATTTTGAACTGAAATGCAATAGGTTGTTTTATGTGTGTAAAATTGTTTGTATGCTTGGTTGTACGTATGATGCATCGGAATTTGAACTGAGATGCAGCAGGTGTTCACTTGACACGTGTAAGGATGAAGTAAGCTAAGCGTAGGTTGTTTTATATGTGTAAACTTGTTTGTATGCCTGGTTGTACGTCTGGTGCATTGGAATTTGAACTGAGATGCAGTAGGTCCCCAGTTGGCGCGTAAGTTGGTTGTATGTGCGATACACTGGAAAATGAACTGAGATGCAGTAGGTGTTTAGTTTGACCTGAGATGGAGTATGTCTAAATATATTTAGGTTAAGCGTAGGTTGTGTTATGAACGTAAATGTGTTTGTATGGTTGATCTATTGAAGTGATGCAGTAGGTTATTGTTTATGTAATTTATGGTTACATTAGGTTAGGTTAAGTGAGATTTATGTTCTTAAAAAGTATTTTTATGTGTGTGAGAAAAATTAATGTTGTTGTTGTATTGAATTGATGCAGTAGGTAGATGTTAGTTGCTTATAAAATTAGATTAGGTTAGGCTAAGTGAGATTTATATGCTTAAAAGTTACTTTATTTGTGTTTGAATGATTAATGCGGTTGGTGCAAACAAGTGATGCAGTAGGTAGATGTTAGTGAGATTTACTACATTATATAGTTATATGCTACTGCATTACTGTTATTTTATATTCTACTACATTACATCTATTTGTTAGTGCATTACAATATATAACTGTAATGCAACAAATTATATATTGTAATGCACTAACAACATACATTGTGATGCAGTAAGCTAATTATTTTTTTTATTTTTTTATTTTTTTTATTTATTTATTTATTTTTAATTCAGGAAATGAAAGCAGCTTTAATAGTGGAGGAAGGAAATCGATTGTTCTTTGAAGCATATAGTTGCATAGCGTTTTATGTCTGATGCAGTAGTTGTGATAAAGTGCTGCAGTAGAAATTTTGGCATATAAGCTTACAATAGGTCAGTCGCATAGCGTTTTATGTGTCGAAAAGTGATTTTGTGTTTGTTTGAATGTGTGATGCAGTAGATGTGAAAAAGTGATGCAGTAAGGAATTATATTTGGCATATAATCCTAGATCAAGTTAGGCGCATAGAGTTTTATGCGTCAAAAATTGTTTGTGTGTTTGTTTCAATGTGTGATGCAGTAGTTGTGAAAAGGTGATGCAGTAGGGATTTGTATTTGGCAAATAATCCTAGATCAGGTTAGGCGCATAGCGTTTTATACGTCAAAAAGTGTTTGTGTGTTTGTTTAAATATATGATGCAGTAGTTGTGATAAAGTAATGCAGTAAGGATTTATGTGTGGCATATAAGCCTAGAATATTGTATGTGTAGAGTTAAGCATATAAGTAATGTAGGTTTAATGATTATGGATATCTGACATGAAGCTAATCAAAAACCATCGAGTTAAACATTGCAGCATAGATGTCGAAAAGTTTATTTGAGTGTATTTAAATGCATGATGAGTAGTTGTAAAGAAGTGATGCAGTAGGTTCTTGTATGTGTCATATAAGTCTAGATTAGCTCAGGTGCGTAGTGTTCTAAGTGTTTAAAAGAGTTTGTGCATGTTTGAATGCATGATGCAGTAGTTGAAATAAGTGATGTGGTAAGTTCTTGCATGTGTCATATAAGTATAGATTAGATCAGGCGCATAGTGTTTTAAGTGTCAGAAAGTCTCTGTGTATGTGTTTACTTGATTGATCCAGTTGTTGTAATGCAGTGATGCAGCAGGGTCTTGTATGTGACAGTTAAGTGTAGATTAGGTATGGCGTGTTGTGTTTTAAATGTTTGAAAGAGTTTGTGTGTGTGTGTTTGAATACATGATGTAATAGTTGTAAAGAAGTGATGCAGTATGTTCTTGTATGTGTCATATAAGTCTAGATTAGCTCAGGTGCGTAGTGTTTTAAGTGTTTAAAAGAGTTTGTGTGTGTCTTTGAATGCATGATGCAGTAGTAATTGTAATGAAGTGATGCAGTAAGTTCTTGTATGTGTCATACAAGTCTAGATTAGGCCAGGCGTGTAGTGTTTTAAGTGTCGAGAAGTGTTTGCGTATGTGTTTGATTTATTGATGCAGTTGGTGTAATGCAGTGATGCAGTAGGTTCTTGTATGTGGCATATAAGTCTAGATTAGTTTAGACGCGTAGTGTTTAAAGTGTCAAAATGTGTTTGGTGTGTTTGAATGATTGATGCAGTTGGTATGATGCAGTGATGCAGTAAGTTCTTGTATGTGGCATAAAAGTCTAGATTAGGTTAGGCACGCAAGTGTTTTAAGTGTCGAAAAGTGTTTGTCTATGTGTTTGATTGGTTGATCCAATATTTGTAAAATTGTGATGTAGTAGGTTCTTGTATGTGTCATTTAAGTGTAGATTAGGTTAGGCGTGTAGTGCATTACCGTTTTTATTCTACCGCATCACTATTTATTTGTTACTGCATCACAGTTTATATTCTGCGGCATTACTATATTTATTCTACTACATCACTCTTTATTTTTTACTGCATCACTTTTTATTTGTCACCGCATCACAGTTTATGTTTAAAAGAAAAGACATAGAATTGGAGTTGGAGTTGCCTTTTATGTTTGCTGCATCACAGTTAAATTTCTACTGAATGATAAATGCGGTTGTTGTGTTGAATTGATGCAGTAGGTAAATGTTAATTGATTATAAAGTTAGATTAGTTTATGCGAAGTATATTTATGTGCTTTAATATGTCTATGTGTGCGTTTGAATGCTATTGATGGAGTTGCTGTAAACAAATGATACAGTAGGTAGATGTTGATTGAATATGAGGTTAGATTAGGATAACTGAAGTGTGTTTTATGTTAGGGGGGGGGGGGGGCGAGCACCCTCCAGCCCCCCTACTGGCTCCGTCACTGCTCACTGCAAGGTTGTGCATGTTGATTTTGATTCAGGAAATGAAAGCAGCTTTAATAGTGGAGGAAGGAAATTGATTGTTCTTTGAAGCATATAGTTGCATAGCGTTTTATGTATGATGCAGTAGTTGTGATAAAGTGCTGCAGTAGAGATTTTGGCATATAAGCTTACAATAGGTCAGTCGCATAGCGTTTTATGTGTCGAAAAGTGATTTTGTGTTTGTTTGAATGTGTGATGCAGTAGATGTGAAAAAGTGATGCAGTAAGGAATTATATTTGGCATATAATCCTAGATCAAGTTAGGCGCATAGAGTTTTATGCGTCAAAAATTGTTTGTGTGTTTGTTTCAATGTGTGATGCAGTAGTTGTGAAAAGGTGATGCAGTAGGGATTTGTATTTGGCAAATAATCCTAGATCAGGTTAGGCGCATAGCGTTTTATACGTCAAAAAGTGTTTGTGTGTTTGTTTAAATATATGATGCAGTAGTTGTGATAAAGTAATGCAGTAAGGATTTATGTGTGGCATATAAGCCTAGAATATTGTATGTGTAGAGTTAAACATATAAGTAATGTAGGTTTAATGATTATGGATATCTGACATGAAGCTAATCCCTAATCAAAAACCATCGAGTTAAACATTGCAGCATAGATGTCGAAAAGTTTATTTGAGTGTATTTAAATGCATGATGAGTAGTTGTAAAGAAGTGATGCAGTAGGTTCTTGTATGTGTCATATAAGTCTAGATTAGCTCATGTGCGTAGTGTTCTAAGTGTTTAAAAGAGTTTATGCATGTTTGAATGCATGATGCAGTAGTTGAAATAAGTGATGTGGTAAGTTCTTGTATGTGTCATATAAGTATAGATTAGATCAGGCGCATAGTGTTTTAAGTGTCAGAAAGTCTCTGTGTATGTGTTTACTTGATTGATCCAGTTGTTGTAATGCAGTGATGCAGCAGGGTCTTGTATGTGACAGTTAAGTGTAGATTAGGTATGGCGTGTTGTGTTTTAAATGTTTGAAAGAGTTTGTGTGTGTGTGTGTTTGAATACATGATGTAATAGTTGTAAAGAAGTGATGCAGTATGTTCTTTTATGTGTCATGTAAGTCTAGATTAGCTCAGGTGCGTAGTGTTTTAAGTGTTTAAAAGAGTTTGTGTGTGTCTTTGAATGCATGATACAGTAGTAATTGTAATGAAGTGATGCAGTAAGTTCTTGTATGTGTCATATAAGTCTAGATTAGGCCAGGCGTGTAGTGTTTTAAGTGTCGAGAAGTGTTTGCGTATGTGTTTGATTTATTGATGCAGTTGGTGTAATGCAGTGATGCAGTAGGTCCTTGTATGTGGCATATAAGTCTAGATTAGTTTAGACGCGTAGTGTTTAAAGTGTCAAAATGTGTTTGGTGTGTTTGAATGATTGATGCAGTTGGTATGATGCAGTGATGCAGTAAGTTCTTGTATGTGGCATAAAAGTCTAGATTAGGTTAGGCTTAAGTGTCGAAAAGTGTTTGTCTATGTGTTTGATTGGTTGATCCAATATTTGTAAAATTGTGATGTAGTAGGTTCTTGTATGTGTCATTTACAATTGTTCAAATCGATTATGATCAATAAATTAGATGGTGTTCTAATTCAATTAGTTGGTGTACTAATCCTCTTGTTTTCAACACTTTCAATCCTCGTCAAGATTTTAAGATGACAAAAACAATATTAAGTTTTGATCAAACAAGACTAACACAATTCAATCACTTGATTCGCTATCGTTTTACAAGTAATTGACAACTCCACTTTTTAGTTTTCTAAGTTTAACCAAGTTACATATGAAATGGTCAATACATAAGGTAACGCCTTTATAAACAAAGGTTTACAATTGATTAAATGACAATGTCTTTTTCGACCTATTACACCATTAATAATCAACCGAACTTGATAACTCTTTTGTTTATGAAAACTTTAAAAGTACAATTCAATCTTAGTATTAGCTTTTCATTGAACTAGAACCATAAAGTCATAATCAATCAACATTCATGTAACAAACATCATCTAGGCAAGTGCACAAGGCACTTAGCCACTCATGGCAAACAAAGAAATAACCACAGAAAATTTATCACTTGAAAACATGATTAAGAAGTCTTACAAAAGTTGTAATGATGATTACAAAAGTTGTATGCAGTAGATTATAAAAGTAGATTATAAAAGTTTATGCAGTAGATTGTATGATACTTAATGTGCTATTGATGCAGTAGATTATAAAAGTTGATGCAGTAGTTTGTATGATACTTAATGGGCTATGATCCCGTAGATTATAAAATTTTATGTAGTAAATTATAAAAGTTGATGAACTAGATTGTATAATACCCATTAAAGTTGATTCATTAGATTGTATAATTCTTAATTGGCTATGATGCAGTATATTATTAAAGCTGATGCAGTATATTTAATACACATAATGCAGTATATTATTAAAGTTGATGCAGTATATTATTAAACGCAGTCAACTTGACAGCAATATAACCAATTAAAGTCAACTTACGGTTTACTACTTGAAAAGGTGGTGCTTCTATGTCTGGATATAGTAATCCTGGTCTTGGAGAAGGATTTGTCGGTTTCTGACAAAGGATGTCCCAGTTCACCATATTCAACTTATATTAAACGAGTCTGCACAAATAAAATGTAATAAAATGTACCACCGAGACTACTTCTAAAAGTTCAAGCGGGATTGGATTTTTATGAGGTATTAGCCTTTTTATGTCATAACAGCAAGGAAGACAATATGTGTGTCTGTACTTAAGGTATTAGTAACTGTTTTTGAGTTATTAATATTTAGTTGTTTTGCAGGTATAGAAAAAATGCAACCAACCTTTTCCTCATAATCGTTGTGTTCACGAATACTTGTAGCCAGTCCCATAATAAAGGTATCCACTGGGGCCCGGTTTTTAGTCCATCCATATTCGATTATTTCACAGCTCGTCTTTAAGACACTGTCAAACATAGCTCCTTGGCTACTTTCCCAAGTCTCAGCCTACTCAAAGTGTCATGATGCAAATAAACAATTAAACATCTAAACAAAAACCGAACAAGTATAATAACCAAAAAACATCTACCTGCGCACATGTGATTAGCACAAGCTGTTTGAACCAAATAAGTAGAACCCTTAGTAGATGACCTCCACGACTGAAAGCAATTTTTGAGATACCATCAAGCAATGAACTGAAAAGATCTTCACATGTTCTCAACCTACGCCATACTGAGTAGAGACAAGCTTCAGCAGCTTCTACTAACAAAGCAAGAGCCCCGTGCAATAATTTCTTTGACGTCTTCCTGCGCCTCTGTATCAGATGTGACATGGCTTCTTACTTTTAACTTAGCAGCAGCCTTGTAAACTGAAAGCTTTAGATTAATTCTCCCTTTCAGCGAGGAAACCTGATCTGTCCAGTCATTCTTCCTTATCTGTCAACAAAACACTAGCTCAAGTACTCAGCTCTTTTTATTTCTCAAATTGTGCATTTGAAGTAGGGCAAATTGCATAAAATGATAACCAACCTTTTTAGCCCGTACCAAACTATCAACCTTTTGACAATACTGATTTAGGGGAACCTGCAACAGAATTGGCGCTGGCTTCATCTGTGGAAACAATGTGACCATTGTCTTGTTGTTTACTCCCTACACTTTCATCTTCAGCCACCACGCCAACCTGCGAAAGAAGAGTACAGATATTTCATATTCCAATATAGCCTCATTTGGATTAGAAGGGAGAATTAATAACTTTCTTATCAAATGTCATTACCTCGTCATTGACATGTGGCGTAACATCCTGAGTCAAAACTTGTTCTTTATCACCAACATTGTGCAGATGTGAAAAAAATACATCTAACCATCTCATGCATCGTCTGTCGAGCTATCCTCTGCAGCAGTTCACTTTTTGAGCTTGCTTGATGAACTATCTGGAAACAAGTGTTCACCATGTCGCATACATGCTGGTTACTCAACTTAACTGATGCCTTGCTCTTCATGCAAGCCAGGAGAACCTGAAGTGTCTTCACCAATACTACTTCCTCATATGCAGGATCCGTCACTTCAAAGCGACAACTTGTCACGGCATCAACAATAAGATGCAATGCATAGGCTACATTGACTGTATCCAGATCCAGTACTTCAAGGGTTACAAATTTGTTAATTGAAGATAGAGCGACACCAGTAATTGGTGCACTAGTTTCATCAGACCGAATTACATCTAAAAAAGGCTGCAGATACACAACTGGATTGATAGCATGCCACTGACTTTGCCATGAAAAAACTTCTCTCCGTATATCCTTAAAAGATTTGATGAGGTGGTGCTCTAATTGATCTTCATCTTCCATATATTGAACTCCCCACCGCACATTCCTCCTCATGACAGACAAAACTGCCCCAATTTCAGAATTTACTATCAAATACTTTGTTATCCTGAACTTTGATGAGGTGGTGCTCTAGTTGATCTTCATCTTCCATATATTGATCTTCATCTTCGTATATCATGAACTTTATTAAGTACACGTTCAATCACTATCATGGCTCTTTCGAATATAAGTTGACAACACCCGCTGGACTACTCTTATATCTACTTTTATTGATTCAGTAGATATTAAACTAAAACATAATTTCAAAAAAAGCATCAAAAGCAAATATCGATCAAATCTACTGAATCACAAAAAAAACTAAAATTATACCTAATATAATCCAACCTACTCTTATATCGACTCATCATACTCTTATATCTAAATCATACTCTTATACCAAAATCCTAATACATAGCAAGCAATCTAATACAAAAGTAATATCAGTTTAACAAGTTGGACACTCACTGCATCGTAGTTTAATATCTACTGCATCATAATGAAAAAACTACCAAAAGCAACAGAACATAAACAAATAGATACAACTCATATATAAAATCATACAACATGAATTTCAGACATACAAAAACAAAAACATCACAGTACAAAAAAAAAAAAAAAAAAAAAACGCAATAGCTCTTGAATTAGGTTCTTACTATCAAATACTTTGGATGAACTACAATCAATATTGTTTGGTGATTCAATCAACATCTTTAAAACTGATGTAGAATTAGGCTTATGAAATCAAAACGCTGAATTAGGTTTAGTTATTAGATAAGGATGAATGGTGGTTATCGATTGATAATTAAAAATTAATCGATGGTAGTTAACGGTGGGGAAGGTGGTGGTGAGCGGCGGGAAGGCGGTGGTGAACGATGGGGAATGCGCCAGTGAACGGTGGGGAAGATATTGGTTATGGAGGGAAAGGTACTAGTGATGGCGGGAGGATAAGGGAGAGATCCAGGAAGAAAGAATAATGAAGATAAAATGTTTTTACAGGTTTGGTCGTAAATGACAAAAATACCCATCCAAAGTATAAAAATTAGGGGTGGACTAATTGGGACAGGTGGCGCGCGGGGAAGGCTTCCTAGCCTTCTCATTTTAAGACTCCTTCTCAATATATCCCATCTCTATATATATATATATATATATATATATATATATATTATCGTATATCTATATTTAATGATTAAATATTTAATTAATTAAGACTTACACTTAATTAAATAATCATTGAATAATTAATTTGATAATGGTGCTAGTGGGGTATTATTATATTATAAATTATTATATTTATTTATAATATAATAATAATTATAAAGAAAATTACAAGTATTTAGTTTTTGAGAAATTAATAAGTGTGAGTGCATAAGTGCCCGAAATATTTTTATAAGTCTTATAAGGCCTAAAAATATTAATTTAGGAAAATTAATATTTTTGATAATGAAAATAACCTATTTTGTCTTTTAGTCGGTTTTCGTCCGAAAAATATTCTAAGTGTCGAAATTTTAGAAAAATCGGGCATAACCCATTCGTTTATTCAAGCTTTCCCAATTTTTCTCAAGTGTTGCAAATTTCCTCAAAAATCCCTTTTTATCACTATAATTGCAAAAATAGTCCAAAGTGTATATTTATCGATATAACTATACTTATCGTTACAATTACTTCATAATTATAGTTTTCGATACAAAAGTCAACGTTTAGTCAAAATTCCTTCAAAAGTCAACAAAAGTCAATGTTCATATTTTATGGGCTGAAATTCCTTTTATTTGGCTTATTGGGCTTAAAATGCCAAAATAAGCCCAAAATGGTTTTTATCGATATAAACCGTTCTATTTTGCAAAAATAATTATAGCGAGTCCAAAAATGTTTCAAAATTCATTTTTATCTCCCGAGATGTTTATTGGGCCGAATAGGCCACTTTTAGCCCAATAACACATTTTTAGTCCGATAACCAATTAACCCTTTTTAGTTAAGTTATATTTTACGTTAAATATCAAATAAGCCAATAAGCACTTTCAAATAAGCAATTGGTCCAAAACAACCCACATAGGCCGACAACATGGTGGGCTCGGCCCAATTATGCCAAATTAAATTTTAGTCCATTACTTGTAGTTATAAATCAATAATCTAGTGCTTATTACAATAAGCTAATAAGCATAATCTTCACCATTTCACCACTAGAGCCAAAATTTTATGTTTTTCAAAACCCTAATAATTATATATTTTATAAAGTAACCGATCCATATATATATATACTCAAAAGTGTATATTTCGTCTTAATTACACGTAATTAGCACTAATCACTTTTGTACCATCAAATTAGTACCACAAGCAACAAGATTTACCATACAAGCAAGAAATAACATAATTTGTTCAAAAACTTCATAAAAGTCGAGCATGTATATATAAGACATCAAACCCTAACTTTTTCATATTAACAAATCATACACATTTAACACTTTTAAACATTAAAACATCATGATATGAACAAGATTTGAACAAGTTTTCAAGAATCCTTACAATGCTTTAAGAATGTCGAGAGGTTGAGGGCTCAAGAACACACCAAAATGTACCAATTTTACCCAAGACACGTTCTAAATAACCCGAAACAGTTGAAAGTACACCCCGATTACTTATAACTTCAACAAAATTTTGTGGATCTTGAATGTTTTAAGTTGGCCGTGGGTTGTGATGGTGAAGAAAGGGAATTTTTTATCTAAGTAACTTTCTTGGATGAGTATAGATGTGTGAAAATGTAATGTGCTAATATGGGTATAAATACAAAAGTTATGCATGTAATCCCACTAACTAATATTTACCATATAATATTGTTTTGTCTTCTAATGTTGGCTGTACACGACTTATAGGAGGGGGAAAATAGTGTGTTTTTGATCCTCGTTGGTGTATCATGTGTCGGTTTAAGCTTAAAAGTTACCGTAAAGTACCGGTTTGACTTTTTGGACACGTATACGCAAAATAGAGTTTTTATTGACGTTTCTGTCAGAAAAATATTAAAATATTATTATTTGCTCAAAAATGCATTTATTTGACTGCTACCATATATACTGTGCTGTTGGTACGCGTGTGAAGTTGCTTTTCAGTAATTACGAGAAAGCTCTCAGTAAATTATGAAACTTGTCAGTAACTATCAGAAATGGAATAATTTATGCTTACTGACAAAAATAAACTTTTTCTGCAGTGACTGTAAGCTACAGTATGTGGGACAGCTCCCAAAAGTGCTCAAAAATACTCAGAAACATGCAATCGCGCATAGAAATGCTCAGCTTAAAAATAATAAATAACCATTTATTATTAATTTAAATGTGAAAATTACCATTTGTCACAGTTTCCGCAGCTAATCGGGAAATCCGTCCCGGATTTCAATTTAAGTTACTTGATGAGTCCGAAAAGAGATGAGGATATTTTCGCTTAATTTCATCCTCTCGCTCCCACGTGTACTCGGGGCCTCTGCGAGAGTTCCAACGGACCTTCACAATTGGGATACGATTCTGCTTTAGCCGTTTAACTTCCCGGTCCATGATTTCAATCGGCTCCTCGATGAAATTCAATTTCTCGTCAAGCTGAATCTCGTCCAAAGGAATGATGGCGTTATCATCAGATAAGCACTTTTTCAAGTTGCTGACATGAAAAACGTCATGCACAGCGCTGAACTCGGACGGCAGTTCGATTTGGTAGGCTACCGGCCCGATTCTGGCAAGAATTTTGAAAGGTCCAATATAACGAGGGTTCAGCTTACCACGCTTACCAAATCTGATCACGCCTGTCCATGGCGAGATCTTTAACATCACTTTGTCACCCACTTGGAACTCAAGGGGTTTTTGCCTCTTGTCGGCATAGCTCTTTTGACGGTCACGAGCGGCTTGCATTCGGCTCTTGATCTGCACGATCTTTTCAGTAGTCTCGTGGACTAGGTCTGGTCCGGTAAGTTGACTTTCTCCGAATTCAGCCCAACATATTGGCGATCTGCACTTACGACCATAAAGTGACTCATACGGTGCAGCCTTAATGCTGGTGTGATAGCTGTTATTGTAGGAAAACTTGGCTAAAGGCAAATGCCTATCCCAACCGTTTCTGAAGTCAATTACACAGGCTCTCAGCATGTCCTCTAACGTCTGAATGGTCCTTTCACTCTGACCATCAGTCTGAGGGTGATAAGCTGTACTCATGTCAAGGTCGGTTCCCAATGCGTCCTGGAGCGACTTCCAGAAATTAGACGTGAATCGGCTGTCTCGATCAGAGATGATAGAGACAGGCACACCATGCCTTGCAACAATTTCCTTCACATACAGTCGCGCAAGTTTGTCCATGCTATCATTCTTCTTTATAGGAAGGAAATGAACAGATTTAGTGAGATGGTCAACGATCACCCAGATCGTGTCGTAACCGCTCGATGTCTTAGGCAGCTTAGTGATAAAATCCATAGTGATGCGCTCCCATTTCCATTCTGGAATTTCAGGTTGAACAAGCAGACCGGATGGTCTCTGGTGTTCAGCCTTGACCTTCGAGCACGTTAAACATTTACTGACGTACTAAGCTATATCGGCCTTCATGTTTGGCCACCAATATAACTTCTTCAAATCTAAGTACATCTTTTCGGATCCTGGATGGATGGAGTACTTGGATTTGTGGGATTCGTGCATGATCAAATCACGAATTCCTTCGTATAGCGGGATCCAACTCCTGTCCCCATAACACAAAACTCCATCGAATCTTTTTACGAAGCCATTCTCACTCTCTGGCATTCCGTAAATCTTCTCACGTGGTCGGTTTTCATCATTAAGTGCCTCGACCTGAGCCTCAAGAATTTTTGCTGGAAGCGGCGAACTGATCGTCATCCCTAACGATCTAACTCTGAGGGGTTTAATCCGCTCCTTTCTGCTGAGGGCGTCGGCAACCACATTTGCCTTGCCTGGGTGGTAACGGATCTCACAATCGTAATCGCTAAATAGTTCTAACCATCGACGCTGTCTCATGTTCAGCTCCTTCTGGTTCAAGATGTGTGATGAACTCAAATAAATACATTTTATTACTATCATTTATCCTATTAATTTGACTTGTTTTATTATATTATCTGTAAGAATTGATACTTAATCGTTTACTTTTGTAATTCTCAGGTAAAAACAAGCATTTGGTGAAACTTAGCGATTTTGGACTAATTATGGAGCAAAACATGCAAGAAGTTAAGAGTCTACTGAAATGCACACAATCAAGACTATTCTGCTCCAGATGCGCCGCATCTCACTTATTACATACGGCGCATCACTATCAAGATTTCACCAGATACGATCCAAGATACAAGAGGACATGCGCCGCATCTATTTATGGAGTTACGCCGCATCTTCTGGCGTTGTACGAATATTCCTGAATATATTAATCTTGGACCCCACGCGAAGTTAAGTCAATGCGCCGCATCTACTTACTAGATGCGCCGCATCTTACCCTCAGACAGAAACTATAAATACCCCAAGACCAGACGAATTCCAAAAAAAGCTTTGAGACATATACTATATACGAGACCGAAGTACAAAAACCTTAGGACGAATTCAGTCAAGGCAGCAGCACAAGACACACCTTGAACGAAGATACAAGAGCTTTAAGAAGGTCCTGCATGTATTTAATTCATTAAGTAGTTTTGTTTTATTGTGTTAGTAAACTTTAATTCATCAGGATTGGTGGCTTGTGTAATGTGACAACGGAAAGATTGCACTCCCTTAAAACTGCTTTCCCATTAATTAAAGTTTATATGTTGATGTCTTTGGTGACTTTTATTAGTGCATTGATAACCTCTGTGTCTAGCTGAGCGTTGATCGGGTCGCCATGCCTCTGCCCTCGCCTATTTATTAGATCGCCTATGCATTCTATCGTCTGTAGAAAAGTAAGAAGAAAGATAAATATGATAGTCATAAGTAATCATTAAGGGTTTACTCGCCGATAAGATTAGAACCAACGAGAAAGGACTTAATCTCGGTGCGTTGCATCGAACTTTACACTTCATATAAAACTAGCAATAAAACAAGTGACAAACTACTTATCTATCAGGACAGGTCTTCTTATTGTCTCGTGTATTTATCTGTGTACGTGTGTGCTACTTGCTGATTCGTGCCTATTGGTTTAGTTTATTATTTAATTGCAACCAATCGTGCCAGTCTCTCAGGCTGAAACCCCCTTGCGTTAGATTAGGTTGTATAGCTAACTTAATATATTAAAATACTGATTAGAATAACTAGATAATACGTTCCACTCTTAGTGATCGACACTCTACTTACCATTATATTCATACTGACCGGGTACACTGCTCGTTAAGTGTGTGTGTTATTGATAAGTCGGCTAAATATAAATTTAAAACTTGAGTAGGCATTAATACTGCTAAACCGCAACGACACATCGCACGCATCAAGTTTTTGGCGCCGCTGCCGGGGAGTGAATTGTTATTATCTGTTAATTTGATTAGTATTTTAATTAGGTTTTTAATTTTATTTTTAATCTAACCGCTAATTCTGTTGTATATTAGATTAATTTGCATTCATTGTATTATTTTGCATATTTTCTGTTTTTGTGTGTTATTTGTTTTCTTTGTGTTTATTTTCGTTTGTGTTTTTATTTGTTTTTATTTTTCGTATTTTTTTTGTGTGTTCTGCTATCGTTGTACTGAGCTAAATCGAACGATACGGCGCATCTGATTTCTCAGATACGGCGTATTGCGTTTAATTTTTATAAAATACAACGCGTTTAATTAATTCGATACGACGCATCTTTCCCAAAGATACGGCGTATCTGTTTTTAAGGAATTTTTTTTCTAAACGTTAACGCCATACGACGCATCTGCTTCAGCAGATACGGCGTATCTATTATTTTAATTAAAAACAGTTTTCGAATTATTAAACAGATACGACGCATCGATCTCTGTCGATACGGCGTATCTTCTGAATCAAAAATCTTATATTTTGAAACTTAACGAAATACGGCGCATTAACTTTTGTTAATACGACGCATTTAATTTTATTAAATATCGATTTTTGATAATTAAAATTGATACGGCGCATTCTAATTTCTAAGCGGCGTATCTATTTTCTGAATAAAGTCTGATTTAATTTTAACGATTATAAGATACGGCGTATCCAACTTTTTGGATACGGCGCATCGTCTGCAGATATCAGTTATTTTTTATTCTTATATCCGTTTCTATATTCATTAATTTTTCTTCTAGCGAACAAATCCTACTGATGATTTTACTTGTGATGACAGATTTTGCTATGGAAGATATGTCGAAGAACGGATATCTTGCTATGGAACTCTTGCTTTCAAACTCATCCATGGAAGTTTATGATAATGTCAACTTCAATGTACTCGAGATTGATACGGATTTATTCTCTTGGGAGACCCCTCTTGAAGCTGCTTTTAAGGAATTCATGCGTTTATGCAACATTGACAAAGGGGTATTCTCTTATGATGTATTTGTGAGGTACACTGGAGATGAATTGTTGCTCTTATGGCCTATCATTGAATCCAAAGGATTGACTTGGACTACTATTGAAGAAGATGATGGGAAATTCTATCTTGCATACATGGACTCAAGCAACAAAAGCTGTGGTGGAGGCAATACCCAAATCTCTTACATGCCTTATTCCGAACAGTACTGGGGATTAAATGAGAACTATCTGGACGATGAAAGAATTTATGCTGTGGTGGAATTACTATTTCATGGTAGGTTGGTAAGATTGATGGACCTCTCCCTCAATGATTGGCTTGAACTTAAATATGGTAGTCCGAAATTTGCCCCTGCAAATGAAGTCAAGCGGATTATGACTTCATGGTTGACACGGAGTTTTAGGGAGCAATTTAACGAGTTCATAGAGATAAGGAGGAAAATGATGGGAAAAGCTTGCTTTGACGTTGACCATGATCCTAACAATGTTGATTTTTCAGAGTGGTTGGCTAGTAAGTTTAATAACCATAAGAGTATGGATCGAGCTACTAAGGATGCGTTATGGGTATATTGGATGAGAGGTGAAGACGAAGAAGTAGAGAGCGACTATGGGTCGTCACTTCATGATTCAACAGTCAATGAGGGCATTGAAGAATTATTCAGAATTGACATTGATGTGTTCGATTATGAGACACCCTTGTGCAAGCAATTCAAGGAATTTAACTACCTTCTTCAAGTTGACGATGATGTGCTAACTGGAGATCTACCAGGATTCAAGACTTATGATGATTTCAAAAACACCTGGTACTACGAATGGAATGACCAAATACCATGGGTTTGGGATAAACCATGGGAATTTGAGCATATTAATCACACCTGTACACCTTTCGTTTTCAAGGATGGGAGTAGTGTTTGGCCGACCTGTGATTATAGGAGTGACGGAACCTGTAATGGGGGAAGTATAATTGGGATGAAACGGGTTGGAAACGATGTAACCTTTGAAGATTATGAGTGGTACGATAATGTTGAAGACTGCCCACAAAAAGCGGAGGCTTTGCAAGAAAAGGGTAGAATTGAATACTTGAAAGGACTTAAGGGAACATCGGATACTACTTTCTGGGAATGGGTGCATGAACAATTTGATGATTACACGAAGCTTAGTCGACGGTTACAATGGGAATTGGAAAGAGAGTGGGAGGCAATTCAAGATGATGATAACAATAAGTCATTAATTGATGAACTAAATGACTATTTGATTAAGGATCCTTATTTTAAGTTTGTTGATAAAGACGAGGAAGAATTCACCAAAAGAAAGTGTCAACTACTTGGGATCCCTTATAATGAGCCACCCATGATTATTTCTGAAAAATTTAAAATCATCAAATACTCTTTGGGACCAGAGGAGGAATATGTTGTGACGAAGACCAAGAGTTATAGAAGATTAAGCCGAACGGAAGAAAACGTCGCAAAGCTATACGGGAACATCTTTCGGATGAAGGAAGAAGGATGGACCGTGACAAGGACTAAATGAAGAGCTGAACGTGAGTCTAACTTGAAGACTCTGGAATAAAGACAAGTGCTGACCGGGAGACAACCCGGAGAAAACTTTTAATTTTCTGTTCTGAGTCGAGTCAGTCAGGCCGTAGAGGATACGGCGCATCTCAATTCTGAGATGCGGCGCATCTCCTGCAATGGTCATATCTTACTTTATTTTTCTGCATTTATTTTTTACTTTCGACTTTAAAACTTTTTATCAGTTTATTTTAATGCGGCGCATCCCTGGTTAAGGATGCGACGCATCTTCTATTCTGATCCGTATTTATTCCAGGCTCGATACGGCGTATCTTTTTCCATAAGATACGGCGCATCGACTGACCTGATGATTTTCAGTTTTAATTTTTATGTTTTATTTTTCCTAACTACTAATGTATTATGCAAGTTTGAACCTTTCTTAACTTTGGTGTGTTTTAAAGCCTTGGTGGTATTATAGATTCCTGCATTTCCTGTGGATACATTGATTATGAAGCTTAAACGTTCTCATCCACAAGAAAGATGATTTTTGCTCTTATACAAATGGAGGATCATACCGAGCAAATCTCAGGGGAGTTTTTCTGTTCTAATTCTTTTATTTTCCAGTTTTTAACCTTTTATACAAACAACGAGGACGTTGTTTAACTTAAGTGGGGGGATTGGAGAATTAGAACACTTAACACTTACTTGTCCTAAACTTTTCAAAATATGCTTAAAATGTGCTTAATATATCAAAATTTAAAATTTTTTAGCATGTTTTTGTTTAAAGTCTAAGTTGCATTGCTGCACACATGACGTTATTTTCAAAAATTGTGATTTTTCAAAATTCACAAATCTATGAGTGTGCCGGTGACTTGTAAACTTTAGAACTTGGCTTGTATACTATTCGAGACCACCATAATAAGTATTATTTATATAATTGGAATGACTTGTCTAAATTGGTAAATTTCTAGGATTACACCCAAATAGCCTTTATATGTTATGTGTTATTAGCTAACTACACTGGTTAGTTAACCCCCGTAAAAACCCTTTTGTTACTCTCATTTTTAGAGTAAGACACCCCTAGAAAAACATTCAGAGCCATTCCTTTCGTTTCTTACACCTTTGTTAAAATGTTTCGTTACACCCTTACACCTTAGCCTACCCTGTAGATTAAAATCCGTGGTTGTTTAATTGCTTTAGGCAAAGTGTGTTTCCTTACATTACCTGTGTTCACGTGCGTAATTCATTATCTATGGTTAGGTCGGGAAATTGCACAATGCAATTGGAATGAAAGTAAATATTGTATATCTTTGAGTTTATTTTTCGTGTGTTTACTACTTTCACTATTACCGTTATTTCTGAAGTCATGAAAAGTATGGAAAAATTATCCAGAATTATCATTATAGTGATGTGGTGAAATTTTACACATCTTTGTTGATGTCAAAAAAAAAAAAAAAAAAAAAAAAAATGAAAAAAAAAAAAAAAATCGAAAAAATAGAAAAGAAAAAGAAAAAAGAAGAGTTGGATGTTTGTTTAACCAACTTATGTGAAGTTTTGTATTAAGTGGTCGATATCACCACTAGTTGTTGTATATTATATCTATGGATTGAATGGGAGTTGGCAGTTATGGGAACGCCAACTAAGGTTTATTCTTTGATTAAGATCTTGTTGAGTATAATTCGTGTCTACCTAAAAGCGTGTGTTTCAAGTGTTAAAGCGTGAGTTATTCTATGATATGAGTCTTATTCATGGGATGGTTGGGATAGTGATTAACCACACTTAGGATTTTAATCTATCTGTTTTGTTTATTTTTCATTTTACACCAATTTGTATCCCAAATATTATCCATACCCTATATTATTCTTGATCCAAGCCTTTGATTTATTGAGATTAGGGATTTGAGCAATCTTAAGTATCGTAGTCGTGGATTCGGCTATGTATTTATGATTTTGTCGCCCTTTTTGATATAATATTATTGGTGAAGATTACTTGGTCCTATCTTTAGCCTATTCGAGTTAAGGATTTGAGCAATTGCAAGTATCGTGTTCGTGGATTCGATCATGTATTTGTGATTTTGTCGCCTTTTCTGGAATTTGAGATCGATAGAGATTAAGGAGAATAATTAACCCTTAAACCTCAAAACCCTTTTTACCGCTTTAGACTTGTTATTCCTTGGCTTTAGTGGGGGAGATGTGTATACTTGCCAAGCTTATGATAGAATATTCGTCATGACTGGACAGTCAAACGATTAGATTTGCTTTTATCAGAATATTTTATTTTACTTCTAATTCGTTAAGTGTTTGGTTGTGTGATTATGACAAAAATGAATACATGCTTAAATATAAAAATAAATCCTAATATCTTTTAGGATACATTTTCATAAGATTTAATCTAAGGTTTACTTGGGGACAAGTAAAGTTCAAGTGGGGGGATATTTGATGAACTCAAATAAGTACATTTTATTACTATAATTTATCCTATTAATTTGACTTGTTTTATTATATTATCTGTAAGAATTGATACTTAATCGTTTACTTTTGTAATTCTCAGGTAAAAACAAGCATTTGGTGAAACTTAGCGATTTTGGACTAATTATGGAGCAAAACATGCAAGAAGTTAAGAGTCTACTGAAATGCACACAATCAAGACTATCTGCTCCAGATGCGCCGCATTTCACTTATTACATACGGCGCATCACTATCAAGATTTCACCAGATACGATCCAAGATACAAGAGGACATGCGCCGCATCTATTTATGGAGTTACGCCGCATCTTCTGGCGGTGTACGAATATTCCTGAATATATTAATCTTGGACCCCACGCGAAGTTAAGTCAATGCGCCGCATCTGCTTACTAGATGCGCCGCATCTTACCCTCAGACAGAAACTATAAATACCCCAAGACCAGACGAATTCCAAAAAAAGCTTTGAGACATATACTATATACGAGACCGAAGTACAAAAACCTTAGGACGAATTCAGTCAAGGCAGCAGCACAAGACACACCTTGAACGAAGATACAAGAGCTTTAAGAAGGTCCTGCATGTATTTAATTCATTAAGTAGTTTTGTTTTATTGTGTTAGTAAACTTTAATTCATCAGGATTGGTGGCTTGTGTAATGTGACAACGGAAAGATTGCACTCCCTTAAAACTGCTTTCCCATTAATTAAAGTTTATATGTTGATGTCTTTGGTGACTTTTATTAGTGCATTGATAACCTCTGTGTCTAGCTGAGCGTTGATCGGGTCGCCATGCCTCTGCCCTCGCCTATTTATTAGATCGCCTATGCATTCTATCGTCTGTAGAAAAGTAGGAAGAAAGATAAATAGGATAGTCATAAGTAATCATTAAGGGTTTACTCGCCGATAAGATTAGAACCAACGAGAAAGGACTTAATCTCGGTGCGTTGCATCGAACTATTCACTTCATATAAAACTAGCAATAAAACAAGTGACAAACTACTTATCTATCAGGACAGGTCTTCTTATTGTCTCGTGTATTTATCTGTGTACGTGTGTGCTACTTGCTGATTCGTGCCTATTGGTTTAGTTTATTATTTAATTGCAACCAATCGTGCCAGTCTCTCAGGCTGAAACCCCCTTGCGTTAGATTAGGTTGTATAGCTAACTTAATATATTAAAATACTGATTAGAATAACTAGATAATACGTTCCACTCTTAGTGATCGACACTCTACTTACCATTATATTCATACTGACCGGGTACACTGCTCGTTAAGTGTGTGTGTTATTGATAAGTCGGCTAAATATAAATTTAAAACTTGAGTAGGCATTAATACTGCTAAACCGCAACGACACATCGCACGCATCAATGTGCTCTAGACTTTTGTGGTCGGTATACACCACACACTTAGTGCCATAGAGATAGTGCCTTCAAATTCTAAGAGCAAAACACGACTGATCCTAACTCTAGGTCATGGGTTGTGTAGTTTTTCTCATGGGTTTTCAGCTGTCGAGAAGCGTATGCTATCACCTTCTCTTTCTGCATCAGCACAGCTTCCAAACCTTTGTGTGAAGCGTCACAATAAACAACAAAGTCTTCACTACCCTCAGGTAAGGACAAAATAGGTTCACTACACAATCTTTCCTTAAGGAGTTGAAATGCTTCTTCCTCCTTATCTCCCCAGTCATATTTCACATTCTTTTGTGTCAGTTTCGTCAAAGGCTTAGCTATCTTGGAAAAACCTTCAATAAACCTTCGGTAATAACCGGCAAGACCTAAGAATTGGCGTATTTCGGTAGGTGTTGTGGGTGTTGCCCAATCCTTTATAGACTCAATCTTGGCGAGATCCACGTGAATGCCCTGACTATCTATTACGTGACCCAGAAACTGCACAGTCGATATCCAGAATTCACACTTCGAAAACTTGGCATATAACTCCTCCTTTTTCAATAATTCCAAAATTAGCTTGAGGTGCTTGGTATGTGCTTAAACACATACCTTTATTTGACTAAAACCGGACCCAAATAGACCAAAAACTAACCAAAATGCCAAAGATATTTGTGTTTTTGTGTTTGTTTATATGCAGGTGTGGATATTGTAAAAATGGACAAATATCGAGATAAAAAGACAAACCGAGCACGGGATTTGTGAAGAGGATTAAAAAGCCAAGCCGGGAAGCAAATGGTCAAAGTTCATGCTCAAATGTCAAACAAGCCCTTGGATCACAAATTTGAAGTTTGGCAGAATTAGCCCTAGGAGTTTCAGAATGTACACAATTGGTCCTTATTATTTTTCACTTTACACAAGTCCTAATACTAAACCTATATCCGGATTTTAAATTAAATCCAAACATAAACCCAATCCAATAAAACAAACCAACCCAACCCACTTTACAATCCTACAACCCAAGCCCAACCTTTTATAACCCAAACCCAATCCATCCACTAACCCCTATACCCGGTCAACAAATATTAAAACACAGTCAAACAAAAATAAATAAACCCAACCCGCACCCCAATTCTTATTTCTACCCAGAAATTTACTGTACGATGAACCCTAATAACCCCAACCTTAAAATTACAGCAATTAAGGGTATCCTCGTACTTTGCACGCATTTCTAGAAGCACCTGACACCAAGGAATGACAGCGTGGCAGTTTGGAGCACTCTCATTGGCTGTGCCACATCACTCAACGATCCAAGGGCTGATAATCAAGGATTGGTGACCAAGAAATGATCAAGGGTTGAGAGATGATGATCCAGAGGGTTCCAAAACCCTAGCTTCGGGCTATTTATACCCCTGACCTCACTCACATTGGAGCTGTTAGTTAAGTAGTTAGGTTTTTAGATTTAGGAGTAGGATTAATGTAGCTTATTTTAGTTTAGTGTTACTGCTTTTTGTAATTTCCTTTCAAGTTTTCAAATTATTGTACTCTTTTCTTCAGTTTTTAATGTAAGTCAACCTTAGTCATATTTCTTATTTAATGCTTATTTTCTTGCTTAATCTGCTTATTGATAGTTGTTATTGCTTCTTATTGCTTATTTGTAGCTTAAATTTAGTCTGAATTTCCTTTCTCTTAGTTTTCATAGAAAACTCAAAAAAATCTCAAATAGTCAACAATTTAGTCAACTGCTTATTCTGATTATTTTGGTGCTTACTTGTGGCCTAATATTGCTTTTTAAGTTTGAATAGAGCTAGTGATTATTCTGTTTTCATGAAACCTAGTTTAGTAAGGTCTAATTTAGCTAAAAGTTCATAACAGTTCTGTGCAAGGTTTTTGAAACCAGGTTCTAGTCCATATTTTAGGTAATTTGAGCTAAAATTTAGTAGTTATAGATAGTTTGGTATCTATTGTTTGTTTAATTTTAGTTCCCACTTCATTAGATTAAAGCTTGTTAGCTTTCCTTCTAGCTTAAAACTACCTCACCAGCCCATTTTCTCCCCTGCATATCAATATCTTGCAGCTTGCATCAGTTAGTAGCCTCCTTATCAGCTCACTTTTCAGCTTCATTTAAGCTCTATTAAGTCTGATATTTGGAAGATAAGCTCATTGGTTGTTTAGCTCCATCTGTTTTCCACTGTTGAGGATTAGCTTGTAGGATAGATAGCTTTTTCTAGTGCTTAAAGTAGGGCTCTAGGTCTGTTTTGTGTCTGCACAAAAGTGGACTGCACTAAGCAGACTGTTTAGCTTATTAAAGTTGTTTTGAGCTTATTTGCTTTTACCTGAGGTTTATTCTGAGTTCTATTGTTACTTTATACCCTGCTTAGCCTAATTTAGCTTATTGTTTTCTCCCACTTAGATCATATTAGCTTATATCTTTTTCCTTAAATAGCTTTTCTCTAGTTCATTCCAGTAACTGATCTGCTCACTTTGCTTATTTCTGAGCTCATTAGTGGTTTCTAAAAATAGTTACTTTTATAAATATAGCTTATTTAATGTGCTTAATTAGTTTTAAAAGAAAAAAAAATGTTTTGAAAAAAAGTGCAAGACCAGGGATTCGAACCCTGGTCTGCACACTCACACACCACACACCATACCATCTGCCCTAGGGACTGTATTGGTATACCTTTACATCTTTAATAACTTAATCAGTGCTTTTTAGTTTAGCTCTTATAATCTGTTTTTGCTTAATTCTGCTTATCAGGTTTAGCTTTTTCCCCCATTTTATTTTTCTTTAATTTCCCATAGTATAAAGTGGTTTCTGCTAAATTTTCAGATTTTTCTTTATAGTTTTAGTATTTTTAAACATTTAATTTCTTTAAAATAGTTTTTAATTCATAAAAATTAAAAAAAAAAAAAAAAAAAATCTAATTCCTTTTTCTAAAATTTCATTTTAATCGAACCTAGGAAAATTAATTTGGTGTTATTTTTAGGATTAGAATTTCTTTAATTTGACTTTTAGGTTCGGTTTTCTCGTTTAAAACGCGATTTTAGGATTCCTTTTACATTTTTAAGATACGTTTGCCTTAGAATAGAATTTTCCCTTGCCTTATTTACTGTTTTTAGTTTATGTTTCATCATTTTAGTTTAAAAATCATTATCACTCACTTTTATTCACCATTCACTGCACGTTTCACGAACCCGAATCACAATTCCATTCAATCTTCATCGGGACTACGAACTCGGGGTTTTCACATTATTTACCTTTTGTGATCCCTTTTCCTTGATCTATAATTGTTAAATCAAATTTTTGGCGCCGCTGCCGGGGAAGGTTGAAGTGAGTTCGTGATTCCGTTTTTCGATTCGTGTTTTGAAGACCCTTCCTCGTGAAGTTTTCGCTTTCATTTGTAAATATTTTTCTTAATATAAAAACCCCAAAAAGATTTTATTTTCAAATTTATTTTCCTTTTTCTTTTGTGATTTTCCATGTTTCTAAAATTTAAAAATCCAAAAATATTCTTCTTAATCCTCTTATCCGTTTGATTCTTTATCTCTATCCCTCTATCCGTTTAATTCCTCTTCTCTATGTCTTCATCTTACCATTATGGTTGTCAATGGTGTGGCGGTCCTCATAATGGTGGGAATTGTCCCGGTTGTAGCATGGTGGAATCGGGAAACGGGTTTGTCTATGACCAAAATCCTTATTCTTACCATGAAACACCCGATTATTTCAACCAGCCACCACACCATGAGATGGAAACATATTCTTGTGAATATTGTGGAGGTCCACACCCGAGTTTTGATTGTCAAGCAAGGAATACGTTTGTCTATGAACAAGTTCCATGTAATCAGAACTTCGGGTATGACCATTATCCACATAATTCACCGAATCAGTCACAACAATCATATTGTTGTGAATACTGTGGAGGTCCTCACTTTAACTCTGATTGTCAAACGAGGAATCCGCTTGTCTATGAGCGTGGTCCTTGTAACAATTATGACTATTCTTATCATCACCAACCTCTACAGTATGAAACGATTCAAACACCATCTCTAGAACTTCCTCGAGAAATTCTCATTGGTATTCTTGATGTTCTTAATGCAATAAAAGATGATCTTAATGAACGTACCCCAGAAGAACCTCATCAGAAAACTTATGGAGAACTTCTAGCTGAAGAACAAGCAGCTAGAGTTAGCTCCCAATATCATCAAACTTTTGTTTACGATGACGACGATGATGAGGATTCTACATGGGGAGTTTGTGAGAGTTCGTCAGCTGCAGCCACTCCTGTCCAGACGAAGCTTTGCAGTAGTCTACCAGTTGCTGTCACACCCGTTGAAAAGCAAGAAGATACAAGAACTATGGGTGAATTACTAGCAGATGAGCATATGCAATATATCAGAGCTTTATATGGCGGACATAAGGCCAACGACGTTTATGACGAGGAGTGTGCCCATGCAGATATTCAAATATCAGATGAACCTCCGAGTGGCAATCCCACTCCACCTATCATTTCCGACTCTTCCCCTTCCCTCACTCCGTCTGAGGGAAGTGATCCTATCTTGGAAGAGATCGATGCTTGTCTCAAGGATGAATCAATTTCGCCGGAAATTGATAATTCTTATCTTGATCCGGAGGGAGATATTCTTTATCTTGAGAAATTATTGGACGATGATCCACCACTTTCTCTCCCTCCGAAGGAAGTTGAAATCAATGCACCAAAGAAATTTGATGACCTTGTTCCCGAAACCTTCAAAATGACTCTCACCAATCCTCTGTTTGAGTTCGAATCGGAGTTTACTTTGATTTCTAATAACCCACTCTTTGATAATCAGGTGGAGGAGAGTGATGAGTCCGTGACGGAACTTGAGCTCACAGATTCTCATCATATGATTGATTCTCTTCATGAGGAGTTCTCCGATGAACTCGCTCCTATCATATCTCCTCCAGAGTATGATTACTTTGCTTTTGATGAAGATCCTGACCCGGGGGGAGATGTACTCTATCCTAAGAGTTTGATTATCGATGATATCACCCCAACCCTCCCTCCCGAGGTTTTTGTTGATGATAACCATAAGAGCTTCAATGATGATATTCACAATAAGAAAAATGGTAATTTTGAGGATGAAGAATGGATCTTCATTGTGATTAAGATCCTTCTCCCTTTCTTCACCTACCCGGTGACTTCTCGTCTCCTTCACTCCTTCGGGAGTGAAGACACCATCTTTGACCCCGGCATCTCTCCTTCTTTTAAGCCGTGGGTATCTCATCGGAGTGGAACTTTCATATGCTTCAATGTTTATCCAAACATCTTGAATGAAAGTCCGATTGAGAGTATCTTTTCCACATGCTCCCCCAAGGACAATTAAATTCGGGGCGAGTCTAAGCTATACGACTCGATAAAAAACAAGCGCTTCGTGGGAGGCACCCCATGCTTATCCTTCTATCTTCTTATCTCTTTTCTAATAAAGTGACGTGAGGAGGGCTACCTCTTCCATTTGTCGTGTTTCGTGGTTGTTTGTGTATGTCCAGGATTTGCCCGAATTATGAAGACTCTCGTGCTCGTGGTTTACTTTTCTCCACTCGAGTTTCATCATTCGTTGCTCATCCGATATCCTAAATCTTATCGTTTTACATCTATCTTTTGGCATAATTAATAAACGGCCTTAGATTTATGTAGGAGAACCCTTACCTTTAAGACATTGAGGACAATGTCTCGTTTTAGTCTTGGGGGGGGGGGGTAATCTTTATATTTGATTTTTGCCTTGCATTTTTTGCCGTTTACTCATGCAACCCCGTTTTTCCACCAAAAATTAAAAAAATTAAAAAAAAAAAATGAGAAAAATTCAAAATTTTTTGCAAAAATATAATAAATTTTGACATATTTGTTGACTTTCCGCTGGTGAGAGTAGGAATAAAATTCTGACTTGACCGGGCGTGTTGAGCCCTAGCTTGTCCCCTTAACCATTTATAATCTATAAGCTCGTGCTAGTCTTTTATACAAGGAGCTATAAAACGCGAATTCTTTTTAAGAGTTTGCAAGTTCCCATAATTGACTTTATATATGCATGGCTTGATTATAAGGCTAATGATCGGCTCTAAACAGTCAACTAATATGGACCAAGGATTTGGTCAACAAAAGTCAAACTAGAAAGGGCACAGTACAATTTACCAAGGAGTATAGTTTTATCCCCGGGTCGTTTAAGTCCCAGCGAGATGCGAAATTGTGCTTAAAAACGGATCGTGATCAAGTGTTATTGAACAGAAAAGGGATTATGGTTTTGATTACACTAATGAGATAAGAAAATAGCTTTAACCAAGCTATATAAACAAGAACTGGAAACCAAATTACTTAAAAACGTTTAAAACCTAAAACACGTACGTTTAAATTTAAATAAACGTAAACGTACGAAATAAAAAGTGAGATTTAAGAAATAAAAAGCCTACGGATATGAAATTTATATTTTTACAACCCTAATAATAAAAGAAAATTATTGGAAAAAGAAAATTATTTATTTGACTTATTAATTAATTATTATTAATTAAAAACTATTTTTAACTATTAAATAATTATCTAAAAAATGAGAAAATAAGAAATAAACCTAGAAAAATGAAATTATCACTTAGATAAATCTAAAATATTATAAAACTTATTTTAAAACTGAAATTATATTTATTAAACTTTTTATCTAATTATTATTAATTAATTGTTATTTTAAACACTTTTTAACTATTTTAAATTCTAATAAATACTAAATAAGCAAAGAAAATTCTGAAACTTTTTATATAATTATTAAATAAGTAAAAGAGGCTAAGAAAATTATAAAAATGAAATTTACTTAATTAAAATTTAAAAAGATAAATCCTATTAAATAGAAGCTATCACTATATTTATGTTTTTGGTTTTTCTTAAGGACTAAAAATATTTTTATATTTTTCCTAGATTACAAATGACAAAAGAAAATTATGAAAATTGGATTTATATTTTTCTTATTATTTTTCTATTTATTATGATTTAATTACTACTAAAAACTAATTAAAATGATTAAAAATATAAAATAACTTAGGAAAAATCTGAAAAATTTAAGTTAAGTCTAAATTAATATTAGAAGGCTAGGAAAATTAAAATTGGAACTTGTCTAAGGCTGATGGACTGATTTGGGCTAATAAGCAGTTGGCTTATAAGCACAAAATAAGCTAAAAAGCAAATAAAGATGCCAAAAGTTCAGGAACAAGGTAATATGATGAAATAACCACAAATCAACTAAAAAACACAAATAACAACAAGAGATTAAACAGATTAAGCACTTGACTGATTTGGATTCTAACACAGAAAACTCAGGAAATCAGGCAAACTTTAAGGGCAATTTAAGCACTTGAATAAGCTACTGAGATGCCATATTTTGAGGGCAAAACTTAGCTAGGCTTATGAGCTATCTAGAAAACACAAAAGCCCTATCAGAAACTAACCAATTGAGGTCTGATTTAACCCTAGATCAGCAACCAACACCACTCAGCATACACTGAGTTTGACTTATGCAGTAAAACAAGAGATTTGACTTTGGTGGATTTTGGGCTTAATCTAATGATTGATTATGAGATGTTAAGTTATGAAAAGACTAGAGAAAGCAAGATTAACAACTTCTTAACACAAAAACATGATCATGGATCCTAAATCCATATCAGATAACAAAATTAGAGGGATCAAAGTGATTTTGACTTTTTTACTGATTGAGGTCTGGTTTTTATGTTTGTTCTAAACTTATATGACCTATAGTGACATGTGAGATCCAAAAGCAACAACAAATAACAACTAGCACACAGAGAATCAACTAGATCCAAACACCCCTGATCAGGACAGGTTTGCAAGGTTTTCAAAGCAAATCTGAATTTTAAAACACAACACTTGTTTCCAATACTTTCTTATGATTATATAAGACCAACTAGACTAGAAAATCCAAATATAGCAGCAAGAAACAAAGAACTTGACAATATGCTATGTTGACTGTGAAATTAAGGATTTAAAGCAACTATGGATTCTAAATAACAAGCAACAAGTTTTATGCTATGAATCTACTTAATAATATCTTAGAAACACAGAAACACAATGATCAAAGCTTATAAACAACTAACACAGTGAAATGCCAAATTACTTAGAAATGCTTACAACTGATGTCAAGCTTGAAACCAAGAACATGGACCAAAGAAACACTCCTATAGAACCTCCTCAGGTTCACTAACCCAGGGCAATCCAATATTTACCCTGCTCCAGCAATAAACTCCATGAACCTGTTGTGTTGACTTTTGTTGACTGTTTATGAATTTTTGATTTTTCTATTACTAACTGATTTTAATGATTACTAATAGCTTAAATAAGCTATATGGGAGCTTATGTGAACTTGTGAAATCCAGAAACAACACTAACAACAACATTCAATTATACATGAGATTTTTGAAATTGAGAAAAGTGCATAAACTAAGATTGAACTGAAGACTTGAAATTAATTATTGGAAAAGATTTATATTACACTGGAACAACTAAAAACAACACTTGAAAGATTAAAATTACACTGAGAATTTAATTTTAACTAATTCGACACTAAATAACTAAAAATTACACTAGATAGATATTACATTGCTTCTCCTCTATTCTTTATAGTATCTAATCTTCTTGTCGACATCTCTGAGTACTTCCCACCATCTTTTGACCATTGATTTAATCAATTTCATCACAATCGACCACTTGGCAATTTTGGCGGGAAAAAGATCAAGAGCAGGTTTCTTCAATTAAAGAAATTTGGGTGTTTGTGGAGGTGGAGGGGAGAGATTAGTGACTAGGGGTGCAAGTGGAAGGGTGAGGTGGATGGTGGTTTGAAGCAGTGAAGGTGGTTTGGAGGGGAGGTGGTTTTGGCGGGTGTTGTGTGTAGGAGATGGGTTTGACCAGGGTCAAACCCTGGTATTAGTTAATTGGGATTGGGCCGGGTTAAATGTTTAGGTGATTGGGCTGGGTTTATTAAATAAAGGGTTGGGTTGGTTGTGTTTTGGGTTTAGGATTAGATAAGCAGCTAGGGTGTTGGGCTTAGGATTAGTTTAGGGTCCGGATTTGGTTAACACAAGGACCATTTTTGTAATTCTCTGAAAGTTGAGGGGCTTGAGTTGTCATCCTTCCAAAGTTATTCCAAAGGACCAATATTGCCAAAATAAATAGCACAAGGGTTATAATTATTTATTTTCCATTTTAAATAACCCAGGGACCATTTTTGACACTTTTCAAAATTGAGGGACCTTTTTGTAATTTTTGCCCAAACAATCATTCAAGGACCAAATTTGACAATTAAGATTATTTTAGGGACCTTGAATGATAAATTCCACTTTTTTAGATTCTAGGGACTAGATTTGCCAAATTCTGAAAGTTCAGGGACTAAAATGCAAATTATGCCATTTATTGTTTGTTTTTCCCTGAAACTTATAAAAACACAGTCAGATGATATTTTTATACATTTTTAGACTTTTTAAAGTGTTTTTGACTGTTTCTGTAGCTCAAATGTGAAAGAAATGATGAGTATTTACACACTCATCAGCTAAGCATTCGCGGATCTTATTATTTAAGATTTTAAATTTGCGAATAACGAGAAATGATAGAGTTGTTTATAAGTTAGATTGCTAAACGTGGAGTAGTTGGTTCTCTTTAGAGCTCATCGAAGTTATTTGTGGCTTTTTTGTTCCCATAAGCTTGTTTCACCCAATAATAGTAATCTAGGAATAATTAAAGGTATTTTGGTTTTGGCGATAATTAGTTTTTACTCCTTCCTTAGAAAATCCTTGCTTATGAAAGTTGGGTACACATCAAGGTACTGTCAGTGTTACGGTATAATAGGCAACTGATTCCTGATAGTACGTGCTATTGTCTCTATTGCTATAAAAGCCATAGGACTCGGGATTTGGCAAAATATATAATGAATAATGAATAATAATAATAAATAATCCAAAGCCGATAAAAGTTTTCTGTTTCCTGACGGTTCGCTCCCGTTGAATCAGACTTCAAAAAGGCAGAGGAAAAATATCCAAGGTCAAAATAAGACTCCCGATTCTTGACGGTTCGCTGCCGTTGTCTAGGTTGTTTAAAAGGCCGAGGAATAATAATATGTGCTTAATAATGTTTAAAAAAATGCCAAATTTCGACTCCGGGGGTATCCTAATAAAAGCTTCTGTCTCTAGACTCGTAGATGAGTTGTTTCGGTCGTATATAAAAGGGATATCCTCAAAATCGTGTTAAATCAGAGACCTTGATGTGGACCTCATTTTTGTATGCAACGGTTTTCGAGGGAAGGTTTGGAAACTACTTAGCGTCTAAACTAGGTATCTTTATCGGACTAAAAATTATCGAAACGAGAATATGAAGCAATTCATTTCTCACAAAAATAAAATAAATAGAGGAAATTAGGAAAATGGGAGCAAGAGGTAATTACACAAGTAACTTCCATGGGTAGTGTTGGCATCTAACTTGTAAATAGACAATGATTTCGTTTTTAAGCTTAGTTTGGGGACTCGTGAAAAATCAGGGACGACGAATTTTATCCGTATGGTCACTTCTTCATGAGTCGTGTTTCCTACTCAATGACCCAAAAAGTTATTGAAAGATAATGATTGTCAACAAAACCGTCACAATAGAAAAATACAAAAATAGAATAAAAAGGAAAATCGGGGAGTTTTTAAAGCTTAAGATTTCTTAATCTCTTTTGAAAATTTTGCTACTTCTCAAAGTTAGTAAAAAGAGATTAGAAATTTTTGGATTTAAAAACGTGTTTTTATAACATTGCGTGAGGACACAGCAATATCTTAGTCTGGGGGAATTTTGGTATGTGCTTAAACACATACCTTTATTTGACTAAAACCGGACCCAAATAGACCAAAAACTAACCAAAATGCCAAAGATATTTGTGTTTTTGTGTTTGTTTATATGCAGGTGTGGATATTGTAAAAATGGACAAATATCGAGATAAAAAGACAAATCGAGCACGGGATTTGTGAAGAGGATTAAAAAGCCAAGCCGGGAAGCAAATGGTCAAAGTTCATGCTCAAATGTCAAACAAGCCCTTGGATCACAAATTTGAAGTTTGGCAGAATTAGCCCTAGGAGTTTCAGAATGTACACAATTGGTCCTTATTATTTTTCACTTTACACAAGTCCTAATACTAAACCTATATCCGGATTTTAAATTAAATCCAAACATAAACCCAATCCAATAAAATAAACCAACCCAACCCACTTTACAATCCCACAACCCAAGCCCAACCTTTTATAACCCAAACCCGATCCATCCACTAACCCCTATACCCGGTCAAGAAATATTAAAACACAGTCAAACAAAAATAAATAAACCCAACCCGCACCCCAATTCTTATTTCTACCCAGAAATTTACTGTACGATGAACCCTAATAACCCCAACCTTAAAATTACAGCAATTAAGGGTATCCTCATACTTTGCACGCATTTCTAGAAGCACCTGACACCAAGGAATGACAGCGTGGCAGTTTGGAGCACTCTCATTGGCTGTGCCACATCACTCAACGATCCAAGGGCTGATAATCAAGGATTGGTGACCAAGAAATGATCAAGGGTTGAGAGATGATGATCCAGAGGGTTCCAAAACCCTAGCTTCGGGCTATTTATACCCCTGACCTCACTCACATTGGAGCTGTTAGTTAAGTAGTTAGGTTTTTAGATTTAGGAGTAGGATTAATGTAGCTTATTTTAGTTTAGTGTTACTGCTTTTTGTAATTTCCTTTCAAGTTTTCAAATTATTGTACTCTTTTCTTCAGTTTTTAATGTAAGTCAACCTTAGTCAAACTTCTTATTTAATGCTTATTTTCTTGCTTAATCTGCTTATTGATAGTTGTTATTGCTTCTTATTGCTTGTTTGTAGCTTAAATTTAGTCTGAATTTCCTTTCTCTTAGTTTTCATAGAAAACTCAAAAAAATCTCAAATAGTCAACAATTTAGTCAACTGCTTATTCTGATTATTTTGGTGCTTACTTGTGGCCTAATATTGCTTTTTAAGTTTGAATAGAGCTAGTGATTATTCTGTTTTCATGAAACCTAGTTTAGTAAGGTCTAATTTAGCTAAAAGTTCATAACAGTTCTGTGCAAGGTTTTTGAAATCAGGTTCTAGTCCATATTTTAGGTAATTTGAGCTAAAATTTAGTAGTTATAGATAGTTTGGTATCTGTTGTTTGTTTAATTTTAGTTCCCACTTCATTAGATTAAAGCTTGTTAGCTTTCCTTCTAGCTTAAAACTACCTCACCAGCCCATTTTCTCCCCTGCATATCAATATCTTGCAGCTTGCATCAGTTAGTAGCCTCCTTATCAGCTCACTTTTCAGCTTCATTTAAGCTCTATTAAGTCTGATATTTGGAAGATAAGCTCATTGGTTGTTTAGCTCCATCTGTTTTCCACTGTTGAGGATTAGCTTGTAGGATAGATAGCTTTTTCTAGTGCTTAAAGTAGGGCTCTAGGTCTGTTTTGTGTCTGCACAAAAGTGGACTGCACTAAGCAGACTGTTTGGCTTATTAAAGTTGTTTTGAGCTTATTTGCTTTTACCTGAGGTTTATTCTGAGTTCTATTGTTACTTTATACCCTGCTTAGCCTAATTTAGCTTATTGTTTTCTCCCACTTAGATCATATTAGCTTATATCTTTTTCCTTAAATAGCTTTTCTCTAGTTCATTCCAGTAACTGATCTGCTCACTTTGCTTATTTCTGAGCTCATTAGTGGTTTCTAAAAATAGTTACTTTTATAAATATAGCTTATTTAATGTGCTTAATTAGTTTTAAAAGAAAAAAAATGTTTTGAAAAAAAGTGCAAGACCAGGGATTGGAACCCTGGTCTGCACACTCACACACCACACACCATACCATCTGCCCTAGGGACTGTATTGGTATACCTTTACATCTTTAATAACTTAATCAGTGCTTTTTAGTTTAGCTCTTATAATCTGTTTTTGCTTAATTCTGCTTATCAGGTTTAGCTTTTTCCCCCATTTTATTTTTCTTTAATTTCCCATAGTATAAAGTGGTTTCTGCTAAATTTTTAGATTTTTCTTTATAGTTTTAGTATTTTTAAACATTTAATTTCTTTAAAATAGTTTTTAATTCATAAAAATTAAAATTAAAAAAAAAAAAAAAAATCTAATTCCTTTTTCTAAAATTTCATTTTAATCGAACCTAGGAAAATTAATTTGGTATTATTTTTAGGATTACAATTTCTTTAATTTGACTTTTAGGTTCGGTTTTCCCGTTTAAAACGCGATTTTAGGATTCCTTTTACATTTTTAAGATACGTTTGCCTAAGAATAGAATTTTCCCTTGCCTTATTTACTGTTTTTAGTTTATGTTTCATCATTTTAGTTTAAAAATCATTATCACTCACTTTTATTCACCATTCACTGCACGTTTCACGAACCCGAATCACAATTCCGTTCAATCTTCATCGGGACAACGAACTCGGGGTTTTCACATTATTTACCTTTTGTGATCCCTTTTCCTTGATCTATAATTGTTAAATCAGCGCTCCTCATGCTCTTTCTCATTCTTGGAATATATCAATACTATTACGAATGTATCCAAATACGGCTTACACACCCGATTCATGAGGTCCATGAATACAGCTGGTGCGTTTGTCAAGCCGAATGGCATAACTTGAAATTCGTAATGGCCATATCGGGTTCGGAATGCGGTCTTCGGGATATCCTCTTCCCGGACTCGGAGTTGGTGATAACCTGATCTCAGGTCTATCTTTGAATAAACCGATGAACCCTGCAATTGATCAAATAGATCGTTGATTCTCAGGAGCGGGTACCTACTCTTGATGGTTAGCTTATTCAGTTCCTGATAGTCGATACACATCCTGAAGGATCCATCATTCTTCTTAACAAACAAGACCGGAGCTCCCCTAGACGAAGAACTCGGTCTGATGAAACCTTTTCCTGACAGTTCAGCTAACTGATCAGATAACTCCTGTAACTCCGTCGGTGCTAGCCGATAGGGTGCTCGCGCTACAGGCGCGGCTCCTGGCACCAAATCGATTTGAAATTCAATCTGTCTGGCCGGTGGGAGTCCAGGTAGGTCATCTGGAAAAACTTCCGGGAAATCTCTCACGATTGGCACATCTTCCAATCGTTTCTCTCCGGACTCCTTTTCCTTCTTCTCAGTAACATGAGCTAGAAAGAGGTGGCATCCTTTCTCAATGCACTTCTGCACCTTCGTACATGAGATGATGTTTAATCTTGACGAACGCGCACGATCGCTCCGATCTCCTTCAATTATCAGAAACTCGTTCCCGTAGGGTACTCTGACGATCTTTTCATCACAGATAATGACGGCATGATATTTCGATAGCCAATCCATCCCTATGATGACGTCAAAACTACCCAACTCTACTGGCATAAGATCGATGTTGAATGGGTGGTTTAATAAATTTAGAGTGCAACCCCTTATAATGATATCTACTCTTTCTAAGTTCCCGTTAGCTAACTCTACGTCGAAGACATTGTCTAAGGTGGTTGGAGCTATATTAATTAAAGGACTAAAAGCAGTCGACACAAAACTTTTATCTGCTCCCGTATCGAATAATACTGAAGCATAACGATTATTTAAAAAAAACATACCCGTCACCACGTTCGGGTCGTCCTGGGCTTCCCTTCTGCCCACAGCATAAACTTTTCCACGGGCTCCTCCTCCATTGCCCTGGTTTCCATGGTTGACTATTGCTACCTGGTTATCACGACTACCACCATTTCCCTGGTTTCAGGGTTTGTTGCACTCATTTCGGTAATGACCCTTTTCACCGCACCCAAAGCAGGTGACTTCCACCCTGCGATTGTTGGGTGGTGCTGCTTGCAGTGGCTAGGGGTCTTGACCTACAATTCTTTGCCAAATGTCCCACTCTCTGGCAGTTGTGACATTTTACCGTGCACTGTCCCTTGTGGTGTAGCTTACAGCGGTTACAAAGAGGTGCATTCCTATCATACCCCTTCTTATCACCTGAACCCGCTGCATAAGCCTTGGCTACATCCTGCCTTTTGTTCTGAGAGTTGCTGTTACTACCCTTCGAGTGATCTTCCCACTTCCTCTTGTGGTCAGCACACTTTTCTGGGACATCTTCCAGTTCCTGATCCATCAACTTGTTTGCTATCTCCATGGTTTCATGAAGATCTGCAGCCCTTGAGGTGGTCACATCACCTTTTATGGACTTCGGTAAACCTCCGATATACCTCTCAATCAACCTTGTCTCAGTCTGAACCATTTCGGGACATAGCAAAGCCAGCTCTTGAAATCTCTGGTTGTAAGCAGCCATGTTGTTGTTCTGCACCTTCAAATTCCAAAATTCTATCTCCAACTTCTTGACCTCATTTTGTGGGCAATATTTCCTAAGCACTAATTCCTTAAAGTCATCCCACGACATAGCATAAGCAACATCTATGTTGGCAGATTTCATGTAGTTGTTCCACCAGGTCAAAGCCGCATCCATGAACGTGAAAGATGCGTACTTGACCCTGTCATCATCGTTACAACCACTGATGCGAAACACGGTTTCCAGCTTTTCAATCCATCTAGTCAGGCCAACGGCTCCCTCTGTTCCTCCGAAACCTCCAACCATAATCTTTCGGAAGTCAGAGTAAGTACAACTACGGCTGTTGGTCACTGGCCTTGACGTTCCGGTGTTGGTGGTTGAATTGTTTGCGGCTGCGAGAGTGGCGGCCGCTCGATCATTAACGAGCTAATCTAGAGTTGCTTGATTCACCACAGGTGGATTTGCCGCGGCCTTGGTTGGGGTGGCGTTATCAGCAACTTGGCCCTGTGCGGCTTCTGCTGGGGCGGCATTTTCAGCAGTCCTTCCCCTTACTGTCCTTGCTGGGGTAGGTGTGTTAGTAGTTTGCCCTCGTGTGACTCTAAAAGCTCCAACTCTCATCACTCAAATCCAACTCTAAAATGAAATAACTAAGGTTGGGTTGGTCCTCTAAAAGCTCCTACTCTCATCACTCAAATGCCAGCATCCCGCTTGAATACCTGCCGCAGGGAAAAAGAAAATGCGGCTGAGCTTAAAAAGCCCAGTGAACAGATATAAAGGAATAATGAACTGAATATAAATAGTATATGAAATGAAATAAAAAAGAATCTGCCGAACAGAATATTATAGGTCATGAGAATCAAATGAATAATAAATTAAGTGAAAGGTAATGAAGGCAACGATTCATAAGAAATTATCCACAAGCTTACAAAGCAGCCACCTGATTAATCACACAATAATATATCATAACATAACAAATGGAGACATGACCTCCCAAAAGTGACATGGGGTATATGGCACACACCACCATTCACTACAAAGCCATAACATAATCATATCACAAAACAAACCTAGGATGCATCCATACGCTCCCTGCAAAACAAAGTTATGTACACCACCATACACCTGTACTCTGACAAATATATTGGCGTACCAAAATGGCAAATAAGTGCACAAGCTCAATAATCATATATATATCAAAAGGGAATGCCGTGGACCAATCACACCGCCACAGATAGTGTCATGTCATTGGTGCCTCAATGACATGGCCATGGTACCTCCATGACTAGTTAGCTCGGGTAACAGAATAAACAAGATATCACATCATAACGAGTTAATGATAGTATATTTAAACAAAAGAATATTAACTGAAATAAATGCCATATTAAATAACATAGAACTAAATATCATATCATAAGAAATCATATCAAACGGAAATCACCAACGAATATCATAACGAATGAAATAAAGTCAAGGATCGAAGAGTCAATGCAAAACCCTTACAGAGATAGGGTAGAATATCCGTACCTTAGCAAATGAAATGAAAGCAATGAAAACGAAAGGAAATGAACACGGGGAATGGAATCACTCCTTCTTCAGAGAATCTACATGAATTATGGATCAATTATTATTTATCAGTTACTATATTTATTTAGGGTTTCCTTCCATTTTTAGTATCTTTCCATTTTTAGTAACTTTCCAATTTAGTAACTTTCTGATTTTAGTAACTTACCACTTTTAGTAACTTCCCGTTAATTGGTAAAATTAGGGTTTCGAAATGATAATCAGTTAAGTCTAGGGTTTGAATGCACTTAAAACCAATATATAACAAAGTTAGGGTTTATAATAACTAGTTAATTAGGGTTTACATTGATAACCAATTTAAGCAAGATCAATTAAATATAGGGTTAGGTCAAAAGTAGGTTAACACATGTTTAAGAGTATCCGAATTAATGTTACAATGTTATTAAGGTCAAAATACATTCAATGGTTTTAGGTTATACTAAATTCTTATCTTGAAAGATAGTTCATATTTTACCTTATTCTGGTCCTGATTTTTATGAATTTTAAACCATACTTAAGTGTCTACTGGGAAGCTAATATTTTTATCACAGATACCTATACATGTTGAGCACTTATTGTAATTTTCTTAGATTTTATTTCAAAGTTATAGTACCCTTTCAAAAATATTTTTCCCAGACCTACCCAGAAAGATAACTACACAGACACCCAGAAAGTTTGCATTTGGCTACCCCATGAGAACCCTTCAGAAAATTCCATAAAAATTCCAGTAAGTCTACATCCTAAATATTCTACCTGTAAAATGAGACCTCCTAATTCCACACTGATCGAAAATTAAATTCAAAAACACCAGCTGAATTTCCAGACTCCTAAACTCAGGATTGACATCTAATGTTCTAAAAATCAAAAAGTCATCTTCCCGACCTCCAAAAATTATGAAATTTTATATGCAGATATTACACAACCTGAACTTAGTTTTAGGCTCAAAAATCTTGCAAAAACACGTTGTCATCATCAATTTAGACCCCCTTTAATCCGACTCAAAAATCTGGACAGCAACCGTTTTGTTTTAAGACCCTCTAATCCTATCCAAACTCATTCCTTTTTACTTCTAATTTTACGTGGATGTTGCTATATGGTCTTAAACACAAGTCGTCATTAAGTACCCACACAAACACCAATTTAACGAGACATGACATGACTTATACCAAAACCATTCACACGAGCACACATAAAATCATAAATTCCAAAACTCCAAACCCTCTAATGCCCTCGTTAGTTTATCACTTAGGGTTTCCCATTTGAGGCCTCATTAATGTATCATTAAAGACTGATTTTAGGGCTTGCATATGTTTAATATATGTCGATTAGGGCTGTATAAATGACCAAGAATAATTCACATATACACGACACAAATTAATTCAATATAGGGCGCATGGTTTGCGATTTCATGTGGCGCCTTTAAGTGATTATAGATTATCGAACAATAGCCATTCAACAGATCATACGAGTATGTTATCTGATTAGTTTAAGGTGTTATTAATTCAGATCATATGTGTGTCGAATGGAAGCAAAACAAAAAGGAATAATCGTGATACCTCTTGAAGAATCAAATCTGACAAGAACAAGGATGAGAACTACACGAACCAAACCCTAATCCTCGATCAAATAGAAACAATTACTCACGATCCCAGCCACTCTTTGCACTCCATGAATTAACACCAACAGCAAGACAACTTCGATCTTGGTTTTGGAATAAAGAATGGCGTATAGGTTGAGAGAATGACCAGGACTTGTGTGTTATAATATTGACGATCGGTTAGGAATAATAAAAAGGGGTCGTATGGATTATAGAGAGAAACCATGTTTTGTAATCTTGGAAACAATATAAACCGTATAAATCAATTAGAGAATGTTGAGTGATTTTAGGCTGACAAATGGTGATGGTCTATTGATTATGTAAACAAATATGGTAAGTATATAATATATATGTATTGTGTCATATAATGTGAATGAAAGTAGGCAAGGAAAAAAAACGTGTGAAAGCTTTAAGACACAAAGAATGAATCGTATATAGGATTAGAACAAGATTAGGCAAGTTACAAATATTAGTTAGTTAATTTCTTAGGTTATATTACTTTTTAATTTGTCATTACATAATATAAGGTTCTAATTCTTATTAATATCCAAAATACTTAGGTTAAAATTCAAATTATATAGAAAATTAGGAAACCAGATTTTAGGGTTTTACATGTTGTATCACAGGTGATATACTACCAACTAATACTAGAGTCAAATACCGCTATTAAACATATCGAAGCATGCCCAATCTATCCATTATGCACATATATCTACCACAAATCTAATAAAAGCATGTTACAGTCACAATATTTATTTTAGCCTGTTAAGTCTCTAATATTATCACAATAATCATCTAACTTTCACAACAATCCCTCAGTAAACTACTAAAATCTACAAAAACAACAAAATGTTCATACTGTAGAATAAATATCCGTATTTTTAGGGATACCATTACAACATTCTACTGCAAGTATGTGGAAAACTAGAAGGGGGTTGAATAGTTTTACGTCTTTTTAATTTATGAAAACTTTTGTTTACTTTTTAAAACTTCGATTCTATCTTATGTGAATTCAACTCTTGATCAATATGAACAAATATAAACAAGTATAGATAATCAATGCAAGTAAAGTAAATATAATGAAATGAAAGATAGAGATGGAAAGATCAAACCACAACAAGGAGATTTATAGTGGTTCGGCTACAAGGACACCTTCCTTGCCCTACTCCACTCCTCGAGTCACCTACTCGAGAGTTTTCTTCACTATGTCAACAAACTCCCTTATGGCGGAGAAACCTTACACAACTTTAGCTTACACCGGCTTAACGACACAAAGCTAGATGTCGAGTTTTAATCGTAGCTAGAACCAATCTCACAAATTATACACAACTTCTACACGACTTCTTCACGACGGTTCACAACGGCTTCATGACTTCTTCACGACTTCTTCATGTAACACCCGTTTCTCAGGTATTGGGACCCTACCCTAGATGAAGTTGACCCGAGCCTAAGTATGTGTGACTAAGAATATGTAGTTGAGTCTTTTAAGTGAGGCTTAGATGCGGAGCATCTGAAATGTAAATACGGAGCATCAGGAGATACGGCGCATCTAAAAGATAGATGCGGCTCATCGACCTAAAATGGATAGAAATGACAGAAATGCCCTCCCAGCTAGTTTATATGTGTTGGGTTCTAGACATTTCCACACAATTCTTGTGTGTTCCTGTGATGTCGAGATAGAGAGAAGAGAGGGAAGAAGATGGAGCTTTTGATGATGAGATGATGATGGTTTAATGGTGATAATTCAAGGGTTAAGCCTATAGCTTGTTTCTTACATAAGGTATGATGTTCATGAGGTTTAATTAGAGTTTAATTGGTGATTAAGAATTTAGGGTTTGTGAACCCTAACTTTGGATTAAAGGGTAAATGGTGTTTTAAGATAATTAAGAGTTAATGATGATTATGTGATGAGTTTATAATGGGTTTAAGTTATTAAATGATGGGATTGATTATCATATAATCAATATATGATTATATGATGATTAGAAGTGTTTAGAGGTTAGTTATGGTTGTATTAACCATGATTATATTTAATGATTATGTATTATATGTTATGTATGATTATGTGTTTTAGGATGCTTATGAGGATGATGATGATGATGTTGATGATATAGATGATGATGATATTGATTATGTGCTTAGCGTGGAGCTAAGGTAAGTAACTCTCCCTAAAGCATGTGTTATGTATGTATTTACTATGTATGTATTGTGGTGGTATAAGTGTATAAGAGTTGGACTAGTATGGTTGTAAGCTAAGGATGGATGGCTAGTGACCTTGGATAGGAGTATGTTAGTGATCGGCTTTGGATTAGTTAAGGTATGTTGTTGGTTATGGTTGTGATGAATGAATGTGGTTATGTTATGAAGTTGTGTATGATATGAGTGATATGTGGTAGTTTAGAGGCTTTTATGCGATTATGACGCTTATGTGAGAATATGTGTATGATATATGTTTTATGACGGGTTACTTACTAAGCGTAAGCTTATTCTTTTAGTTTTTAATGTTTTTGTAGGCTTAAGTGCGGCGGAATGGAAGGCTTGGATTGTAGCATGAGGATTTGGAATGGATTTGGAAGATAACAAGCATTAGGAGCTAGGTATAATACCGAGCTCGAGTCAAAGTTGTACCCCGAGAGTCTATTTTATGAGTCGTTTAAAGTGTGTCAAAGTCGGGTAACGGTTTGGGGGTCTAACGAGTTGTCAAGTGTGTTTTAAGTGTTTGTAGTGAATGTTTAAAGGAGCGTTTGGATTTAAGCGTGTTTGTACCCATTTTGGAGTCAAACGGGTCAATTGCCGTGTATTATAGTTTAATATGGTTTTGAATGTAAATTGAGTGTTTTGATACAAGTTATAGTGTTGTATTGAGGTCAAAATGAGTTGTGGGTGAGTAGTGAGTTTATGCAGGTTTTCCTGCTGATGTTTTATTTCGGAGGGATAGATACGGCGTATCTCTTTTTGGGATACGGCGTATCTATCCAAACCCAAATTTCGGTTTCAAGTTTCGTTTCCAGTTGGTAGATGCGGCGTATCTAATATATTAGATGCGACGTATTAGAAGTTTAAGGTGATGCGGCGTATCACTTCAGGTTGATACGGCGTATGGTCTCCCAGCTTTGATACGGCGTATCCCTTAAAAGGATACGGCGTATCGTTGGTCAGAAGGGTTGTTTGGTTGTGTTATCAAGTGGTGTGAAATGTTTTGAAGGGTTTTCGAGTATATGTTCTTGCAAGTACATTTAAAGGGTTAAATGTTATAGGTTCTGGTTATTAAATGAAGAATTTGTATGAGTCCGTGTTAGTCAAACGTTTCCGCGTCAAAAGTTTTTAAATTCCGGTCAAACCGGGTACGGGGTGTAACAACTTGGTATCAGAGCTTCGGTTTAAGTGAATTAGGTTTTCTTTAGGATTGCCTAGACTTAAACCACTCTTAGAAGCGTTGGACATAAGTGTTGGTTGCGCGAAAATTAATTGCTAAGTGTTAGATGGATTACGTTTGATGCTAGTTGAGCCTATTGATGGTAGGTGATGTATGTTTATAATAGTGTTGTTGTGTTTGAGTTACAAGTCCATGGGGACTTGAGATACTTAGATGATTAGTTAGTCGTGCACCTTGGTTGGTGACGGGGATCGTATTGCGATATGTGAATGTATGATAGAACTATAGTGATGAATTGCGAGTAGCAATGCTAAGTGGTATTAGAGACGGGCTAGTAAGTAAATTAAAGGGTTATGATGCCTTAGTTATAAGGTTGGCTATTGCTTGCGAATAGCTAGAATATTGATGCTTAGGCATAGATTGATTATGCGATATGATATATGATGCCATAGACTTCATGTTTTGATTACGTTATGAATGTTTTAACACTTGCCGGATAAGTGTTAAGAGTTATGATATGATTGCTTATATGATGTTAAGTGTTGTCGTTTATGCGATGTTAAGTCTATGGTAAGTCATTATAGGTCTAAGTTTTATGTGGTGTGCTTGAGAGCACGAAGGCTTAGAAGTGTATGAGTTGAGATGCATTAGAACGCATGTTATGTGTTGACCTAGTTGTGGTCGGTAAAATTAAAAAGAACACATCGATATGTGAAATAAGTTAAGAAGCAGGGTAAGTACTTGGAAAACATAGATGTTTTGAAAGTGTAATATAAAGTAAGAAATGAATAACGAAGTATGTTAGTAGTTTGATGATTGGAAATACATGAATGAATATATGCTTGGGGCATGAGTTTTTATATGCTAAACCAAATGAGAAAGTAAGGGTGTATGAATAAAATGTGGTGAGGTCATGAATCATATAAAACATGATAACTAAAACATATTAATACCCAATGGGTAGAAATGATGAATGAGATATAGATTCCGCTAGAAGTCAAAAGTAACTTGAAGTGTGCTAGAAAGAATTGTAAAACATGAATATAATCATGTCAATATATCTGTATTGAAATGTGTATGATGAGACTTATGTGAGTGCGATAGAATAAACCTATGAAAGGTTTATATGCGTAAAAGTTGAATAGACTAAAATGAAGTAATGGTAAAGGTTGAGAATATGGTCAACACGGGGTTGACGGGCAATAGTAAAAGTGCGTTGTAAGAACACATAGAATGTGTAAACTATAATGAACAAATATTATATAGAACTTGTCTAAATAAAGATGACACGTAGTGAGTTGTTGACGAACGTAAGAATGAGTTTATAGTTGGGTTGTAGATGTGTAAGTAAGTGGATCAACGTAAGGGTAAACAACACAAGATTGTGTATGATAAAAGAATAGCCATAGCAAGACAAGAAGAGAGACGCTAACTGGTATTAGGGATGGAATCAATAAATAACTTAAGGTGTTAACGCATAAATAATGAAACGTGATGACGAGAAGTGTACCAAATTATAATGTATAATGATAAGATGAACTTGACACGCTAAATGTTAAGGGTTATTGACATAAGGAAAATAAATAAGATTAAACAATGACGTTTTAAGTGTAAATCGTGATGATATTAAGCGTACTAAAGTAAAGTGCGAAAAGACAAGATGAAACTAGCAAATTAATGATTAAGTGTTTAAAGACTTGAAGATTAAAGAATGAGGATAGGGAATGATGGCATAAAATGTGACCAACATATGGTCTCATTATATATAGTGTCTAAAGACTAAAGTTAAATTGGTATAGAGACGGGGTAACGGTAAGGTAAAGTACTTGAGGTTTAAGCGTGAAAGTGAAGTTGCGATTAAGCAGGGATATATATAAAGGACGGAAATTAAATGAAAAAGTTTGAGTGTCAGAAATTAAATGCGATAAGTTAAGAATGTACATGGTATACTTAACTTCGTCGGTGCTAGCCGATAGGGTGCTCGCGCTACAGGCGCGGCTCCTGGCACCAAATCGATTTGAAATTCAATCTGTCTGGCCGGTGGGAGTCCAGGTAGGTCATCTGGAAAAACTTCCGGGAAATCTCTCACGATTGACACATCTTCCAATCGTTTCTCTCCGGACTCCTTTTCCTTCTTCTCAGTAACATGAGCTAGAAAGAGGTGGCATCCTTTCTCAATGCACTTCTGGACCTTCGTACATGAGATGATGTTTAATCTTGACGAACGCGCAAGATCGCTCTGATCTACTTCAATTATCAGAAACTCGTTCCCGTAGGGTACTCTGACGATCTTTTCATCACAGATAATGACGGCATGATATTTCGATAGCCAATCCATCCCTATGATGACATCAAAACTACCCAAATCTACTGGCATAAGATCAACGTTGAATGGGTGGTTTAATAAGTTTAGAGTGCAACCCCTTATAATGGTATCTACTCTTTCTAATTTCCCGTTAGCTAACTCTACGTCGAAGACATTGTCTAAGGTGGTTGGAGCTATATTAATTAAAGGACTAAAAGCAGTCGACACAAAACTTTTATCTGCTCCCGTATCGAATAATACTGAAGCATAACGATTATTTAAAAAAAAACGTACCCGTCACCACGTTCGGGTCGTCCTGGGCTTCCCTTCTGCCCACAGCATAAACTTTTCCACGGGCTCTTCCTCCATTGCCCTGGTTTCCATGGTTGACTATTGCTACCTGGTTATCATGACTACCACCATTTCCCTGGTTTCAGGGTTTGTTGCACTCATTTCGGTAATGACCCTTTTCACCGCACCCAAAGCAGGTGACTTCCACCCTGCGATTGTTGGGTGGTGCTGCTTGCAGTGGCTAGGGGTATTGACCTACAATTCTTTGCCAAATGTCCCACTCTCTGGCAGTTGTGACATTTTACCGTGCACTGTCCCTTGTGGTGTAGCTTACAGCGGTTACAAAGAGGTGCATTCCTATCATACCCCTTCTTATCACCTGAACCCGCTGCATAAGCCTTGGCTACATCCTGCCTTTTGTTCTGAGAGTTGCTGTTACTACCCTTCGAGTGATCTTCCCACTTCCTCTTGTGGTCAGCACACTTTTCTGGGACATCTTCCAGTTCCTGATCCATCAACTTGTTTGCTATCTCCATGGTTTCATGAAGATCTGCAGCCCTTGAGGTGGTCACATCACCTCTTATGGACTTCGGTAAACCTCCGATATACCTCTCAATCAACCTTGTCTCAGTCTGAACCATTTCGGGACATAGCAAAGCCAGCTCCTGAAATCTCTGGTTGTAAGCAGCCATGTTGTTGTTCTGCACCTTCAAATTCCAAAATTCTATCTCCAACTTCTTGACCTCATTTCGTGGGCAATATTTCCTAAGCACTAATTCCTTAAAGTCATCCCACGACATAGCATAAGCAACATCTATGTTGGCAGATTTCATGTAGTTGTTCCACCAGGTCAAAGCCGCATCCATGAACGTGAAAGATGCGTACTTGACCCTGTCATCATCGTTACAACAACTGATGCGAAACACGGTTTCCAGATTTTTAATCCATCTAGTCAGGCCAACGGCTCCCTCTGTTCCTCCGAAACCTCCAACCATAATCTTTCGGAATTCAGAGTAAGTGCAACTACGGCTGTTGGTCACTGGCCTTGACGTTCCGGTGTTGGTGGTTGAATTGTTTGCGACTGCGAGAGTGGCGGCCACTCGATCATTAACGAGCTGATCTAGAGTTGCTTGATTCACCACAGGTGGATTTGCCGTGGCCTTGGTTGGGGCGGCGTTATCAGCAACTTGGCCCTGTGCGGCTTCTGCTGGGGCGGCATTCTCAGCAGTCCTTCCCCTTACTGTCCTTGCTAGGGTAGATATGTTAGTAGTTTGTCCTCGTGTGACTCTAAAAGCTCCTACTCTCATCACTCAAATCCAACTCTAAAATGAAATAACTAAGGTTGGGTTGGTCCTCTAAAAGCTCCTACTCTCATCACTCAAATCCCAGCATCCCGCTTGAATACCTGCCGCAGGGAAAAAGAAAATGCGGCTGAGCTTAAAAAGCCCAGTGAACGGATATAAAGGAATAATGAACTGAATATAAATAGTATATGAAATGAAATAAAAAAGAATCTGCCGAACAGAATATTATAGGTCATGAGAATCAAATGAATAATAAATTAAGTGAAAGGTAATGAAGGCAACGATTCATAAGAAATTATCCACAAGCTTACAAAGCAGCCACCTGATTAATCACACAATAATATATCATAACATAACAAATGGAGACATGACCTCCCAAAAGTGACATGGGGTGTATGGCACACACCACCATTCACTACAAAGCCATAACATAATCATATCACAAAACAAACCTAGGATGCATCCATACGCTCCCTGCAAAACAAAGTTATGTACACCACCATACACCTGTACTCTGACAAATATATTGGCGTACCAAAATGGCAAATAAGTGCACGAGCTCAATAATCATATATATATCAAAAGGGAATGCCGTGGACCAATCACACCGCCACAGATAGTGTCATGTCATTGGTGCCTCAATGACATGGCCATGGTACCTCCATGACTAGTTAGCTCGGGTAACAGAATAAACAAGATATCACATCATAACGAGTTAATGATAGTATATTTAAACAAAAGAATATTAACTGAAATGAATGCCATATTAAATGACATAGAACTAAATATCATATCATAAGAAATCATATCAAACGGAAATCACCAACGAATATCATAACGAATGAAATAAAGTCAAGGATCGAAGAGTCAATGCGAAACCCTTACAGAGAAAGGGTTGAATATCCGTACCTTAGCAAATGAAATGAAAGCAATGAAAACGAAAGGAAATGAACACGGGGAAGGGAATCACTCCTTCTTCAGAGAATCTACATGAATTATGGATCAATTATTATTTATCAGTTACTATATTTATTTAGGGTTTCCTTCCATTTTTAGTATCTTTCCATTTTTAGTAACTTTCCAATTTAGTAACTTTCTGATTTTAGTAACTTACCACTTTTAGTAACTTCCCATTAATTGGTCAAATTAGGGTTTCGAAATGATAATCAGTTAAGTCTAGGGTTTGAAAGCACTTAAAACCAATATATAACAAAGTTAGGGTTTATAATAATTAGTTAATTAGGGTTTACATTGATGACCAATTTAAGCAAGATCAATTAAATATAGGGTTAGGTCAAAAGTAGGTTAACACATGTTTAAGAGTATCCGAATTAATGTTACAATGTTATTAAGGTCAAAATACATTCAATGGTTTTAGGTCATACTAAATTCTTATCTTGAAAGATAGTTCATATTTTACCTTATTCTGCTCCCGATTTTTATGAATTTTAAACCATACTTAAGTGTCTACTGGGAAGCTAATATTTTTATCACAGATACCTATACATGTTGAGCACTTATTGTAATTTTCTTAGATTTTATTTCAAAGTGATAGTACCCTTTCAAAAATATTTTTCCCAGACCTACCCAGAAAGATAACTGCACAGACACCCAGAAAGTTTGCATTTGGCTACCCCATGAGAACCCTTCAGAAAATTCCATAAAAATTCCAGTAAGTCTACATCCTAAATATTCTACCTGTAAAATGAGACCTCCTAATTCCACACTGATTGAAAATTAAATTCAAAAACCCCTGCTGAATTTCCAGACTCCTAAACTCAGGATTGACATCTAGTGTTCTAAAAATCAAAAAGTCATCTACCTGACCTCCAAAAATTATGAAATTTTATATGAAAATAGTACACAACCTGAACTTAGTTTTAGGCACAAAAATCTTGCAAAAACACGCTGTCATCATCAATTTAGACCCCCTTTAATCCGACTCAAAAATCTGGACAGCAATCGTTTTTTTTAAGACCCTCTAATCCTATCCAAACTCATTCCTTTTTACTTCTAATTTTACGTGGATGTTGCTATATGGTCTTAAACACAAGTCGTCATTAAGTACCCACACAAACACCAATTTAACGAGACATGACATGACTTATACCAAAACCATTCACACGAGCACACATAAAATCATAAATTCCAAAACTCCAAACCCTCTAATGCCCTCGTTAGTTTATCACTTAGGGTTTCCCATTTGAGGCCTCATTAATGTATCATTAAAGACTGATTTTAGGGCTTGCATATGTTTAATATATGTCGATTAGGGCTGTATAAATGACCAAGAATAATTCACATATACACGACACAAATTAATTCAATATAGGGCGCATGGTTTGCGATTTCATGTGGCGCCTTTAAGTGATTATAGATCATCGAACAACAGCCATTCAACAGATCATACGAGTATGTTATCTGATTAGTTTAAGGTGTTATTAATTCAGATCATATGTGTGTCGAATGGAAGCAAAACAAAAAGGAATAATCGTGATACCTCTTGAAGAATCAAATCTGACAAGAACAAGGATGAGAACTACACGAACCAACCCTAATCCTCGATCAAATAGAAACAATTACTCACGATCCCAGCCACTCTTTGCACTCCACGAATTAACACCAACAGCAAGACAACTTCAATCTTGGTTTTGGAATAAAGAATGGCGTATAGGTTGAGAGAATGACCAGGACTTGTGTGTTATAATATTGACGATCGGTTAGGAATAATAAAAAGGGGTCGTATGGATTATAGAGAGAAACCATGTTTTGTAATCTTGGAAACAATATAAACCGTATAAATCAATTAGAGAATGTTGAGTGATTTTAGGCTGACAAATGGTGATGGTCTATTGATTATGTAAACAAATATGGTAAGTATATAATATATATGTATTGTGTCATATAATGTGAATGAAAGTAGGCAAGGAAAAAAAACGTGTGAAAGCTTTAAGACACAAAGAATGAATCGTATATAGGATTAGAACAAGATTAGGCAAGTTACAAATATTAGTTAGTTAATTTCTTAGGTTATATTACTTTTTAATTTGTCATTACATAATATAAGGTTCTAATTCTTATTAATATCCAAAATACTTAGGATAAAATTCAAATTATATAGAAAATTAGGAAACCAGATTTTAGGGTTTTACATGTTGTATCACAGGTGATATACTACCAACTAATACTAGAGTCAAATACCGCTATTAAACATATCGAAGCATGCCCAATCTATCCATTATGCACATATATCTACCACAAATCTAATAAAAGCATGTTACAGTCACAATATTTATTTTAGCCTGTTAAGTCTCTAATATTATCACAATAATCATCTAACTTTCACAACAATCCCTCAGTAAACTACTAAAATCTACAAAAACAACAAAATGTTCATACTGTAGAATAAATATCCGTATTTTTAGGGATACCATTACAACATTCTATTGCAAGTATGTGGAAAACTAGAAGGGGGGTTGAATAGTTTTACGTCTTTTTAATTTATGAAAACTTTTGTTTACTTTTTAAAACTTCGATTCTATCTTATGTGAATTCAACTCTTGATCAATATGAACAAATATAAACAAGTATAGATAATCAATGCAAGTAAAGTAAATATAATGAAATGAAAGATAGAGATGGAAAGATCAAACCACAACAAGGAGATTTATAGTGGTTCGGCTACAAGGACACCTTCCTTGCCCTACTCCACTCCTCGAGTCACCTACTCGAGAGTTTTCTTCACTATGTCAACAAACTCCCTTATGGCGGAGAAACCTTACACAACTTTAGCTTACACCGGCTTAACGACACAAAGCTAGATGTCGAGTTTTAATCGTAGCTAGAACCAATCTCACAACTTATACACAACTTCTACACGACTTCTTCATGACGGCTTCACAACGGCTTCACGACTTCTTCACGACTTCTTCATGTAACACCCGTTTCTCAGGTATTGGGACCCTACCCTAGATGAAGTTGACCCGAGCCTAAGTATGTGTGACTAAGAATATGTAGTTGAGTCTTTTAAGTGAGGCTTAGATGCGGAGCATCTGAAATGTAAATACGGAGCATCAGGAGATACGGCGCATCTAAAAGATAGATGCGCCGCATCGACCTAAAATGGATAGAAATGACAGAAATGCCCTCCCAGCTAGTTTATATGTTTTGGGTTCTAGACATTTCCACACAATTCTTGTGTGTTCCTGTGATGTCAAGATAGAGAGAAGAGAGGGAAGAAGATGGAGCTTTTGATGATGAGATGATGATGGTTTAATGGTGATAATTCAAGGGTTAAGCCTATAGCTTGTTTCTTACATAAGGTATGATGTTCATGAGGTTTAATTAGAGTTTAATTGGTGATTAAGAATTTAGGGTTTGTGAACCCTAACTTGGGATTAAAGGGTAAATGGTGTTTTAAGATAATTAAGAGTTAATGATGATTATGTGATGAGTTTATAATGGGTTTAAGTTATTAAATGATGGGATTGATTATCATATAATCAATATATGATTATATGATGATTAGAAGTGTTTAGAGGTTAGTTATGGTTGTATTAACCATGATTATAGTTAATGATTATGTATTATATGTTATGTGTGATTATGTGTTTTAGGATGCTTATGAGGATGATGATGATGTTGATGATATAGATGATGATGATATTGATTATGTGCTTAGCGTGGAGCTAAGGTAAGTAACTCTCCCTAAAGCATGTGTTATGTATGTATTTACCATGTATGTATTGTGGTGGTATAAGTGTATAAGAGTTGGACTAGTATGGTTGTAAGCTAAGGATGGATGGCTAGTGACCTTGGATAGGAGTATGTTAGTGATCGGCTTTGGATTAGTTAAGGTATGTTGTTCGTTATGGTTGTGATGAATGAATGTGGTTATGTTATGAAGTTGTGTATGATATGAGTGATATGTGGTAGTTTAGAGGCTTTTATGCGATTATGACGCTTATGTGAGAATATGTGTATGATATATGTTTTATGACGGGTTACTTACTAAGCGTAAGCTTATTCTTTTGGTTGTTAATGTTTTTGTAGGCTTAAGTGCGGCGGAATGGAAGGCTTGGATTGTAGCATGAGGATTTGGAATGGATTTGGAAGATAACAAGCATTAGGAGCTAGGTAGAATACCGAGCTCGAGTCAAAGTTGTACCCCGAGAGTCTATTTTATGAGTCGTTTAAAGTGTGTCAAAGTCGGGTAACGGTTTGGGGGTCTAACGAGTTGTCAAGTGTGTTTTAAGTGTTTGTAGTGAATGTTTAAAGGAGCGTTTGGATTTAAGCGTGTTTGTACCCATTTTGGAGTCAAACGGGTCAATTGCCGTGTATTATAGTTTAATATGGTTTTGAATGTAAAGTGAGTGTTTTGATACAAGTTATAGTGTTGTATTGAGGTCAAAATGAGTTGTGGGTGAGTAGTGAGTTTATGCAGGTTTTCCTGCTGATGTTTTATTTCGGAGGGATAGATACGGCGTATCTCTTTTTGGGATACGGCGTATCTATCCAAACCCAAATTTCGGTTTCAAGTTTCGTTTCCAGTTGGTAGATGCGGCGTATCTAATATATTAGATGCGACATATTAGAAGTTTAAGGTGATGCGGCGTATCACTTCAGGTTGATACGGCGTATGGTCTCCCAGCTTTGATACGGCGTATCCCTTAAAAGGATACGGCGTATCGTTGGTCAGTAGGGCTGTTTGGTTGTGTTATCAAGTGGTGTGAAATGTTTTGAAGGGTTTTCGAGTATATGTTCTTGCAAGTACATTTAAAGGGTTAAATGTTATAGGTTCTGGTTATTAAATGAAGAATTTGTATGAGTCCATTTTAGTCAAACGTTTCCGCGTCAAAAGTTTTTAAATTCCGGTCAAACTGGGTACGGGGTGTAACACTTCACGACTACTTTTCCACAACTACTTCACAACTACTTCTACACTACTTCTTTACAACACAACTAGTTACTTACACTAGGATCTACTTATCACAACTATACAACACTTTACAACAACACAATTGAATGAGGTAAGTAATAACACTTCTTCACTTGTTGAAGTAGAGTTCTTCTTTTGCACTTTTTGGTGGTGGAAGCTTGGATCACTTAGAAACCAATGCTTAAGAAAATATGATCAAAGGATTTACAATGTTTAGAAAGGTTTTAAAACAGAAAGTTTTAGTGTGCAAAAGGTGAGTAAAAATCCAGGAGAAGGCTGGTATTTATAGGAGAAAAACTGGACAGCTGGAGACCTACTGGAGCGTGGCCGGCCCCCTTAAATAGGGGGGCGGTCCCCTTATTTTTAAGGGGGCCGCCCAAGGTGTCCGTTGCCCAGATTTGTCCTTTTGTGGGGAAAGTTTTTCTGGAACATTTTAACTGATTTTGGTTAAAAATTTGAATTCATATTTTTATAAAAGATTAAACATTTTTATTTAATACCAAAAATGTTTTTCAAAAATATATAAAATGTTTTTGATGTTTTATAAAAAATCTAGTTATTAAGAAAATGTTCCTTTTATCATATAATGCATTAAGCATTAGTTCATTCATACCTTAAGTGATTTGAGTTGTAGAAATAGATATTTACAACTAAATACTTGTTTACGTCATAATTTTCCGATTAATGATTTTACATTTTGTGATTATCAAAACGTAGAGATATCGAAAAATATTAATAACGTGTTTAGGCATTATTTATATCAACAATCTCCCCTTTTTTATGATTACAAAATCTAAACTCATTAAGTCTAAAAATTAGTTTTTAGACAAGTATTTAGTGAGTTTACATCTATTTCTCCCCCTTTTTGTAGAATCAAATAGGTTATGCCGACAAGTTTTAGAATCTAAATTTGTCGGGACGAGAACTCCCCCTTGATGTGTACTCCCCCTCGTTTGGGGGCACCAAGGAAACGAGCTATGGAACGCTTGCAAGAAAAATGTTAGAAGCACAAGTATATGTAACAACAATAAGCAAGCATGTAGAATAAGACCATTCATTTAATAAAAGTGTTGTGTATAAATACACAACCAAGTAGATTACAACATGAGGCATACAAACATTCAAGTAAAAACAACTAATGATACTACATAATCGTCCTAGTAGTACATGATCTTCCATGGAGCTTGCATACAAAAAGGGTTTGAAAATTATTTATAAGCATTGCATATGCTTAGTTGGGTGAAAATGGAGGTGGTGGTGGTGTAGTGGGTGAAGGTGGTGGAGGTGGTGGTGGTGGTGGGTTGGTAATCATGTGTTCAAGAGATGAAAACATGTAGTGTATCTCATCTCTAAGACCAAAGATTATGGTCCGGTTATGGATGCAACAAAGACAATTTTCACCATGGGCTTCAAGCAATGCCCAAGGTATAGGAAAGAATGGTTGTGGGGTTGGTGATGGTGAGAAGTGAGCATCAAGAGGTGTGATGGGTGATAAGCAAATGGCAAGTTGGGTGTATGAAGGTTCTTGAGTGGATGGTGGTGATGATGCTCTTGGTGATGGTGTTAGGTGAGTGTGGATGTAGTCATTGATGGATGAAGTGGATGGAATGGAGGAAGATGAAGCTCCATGGGTAGAGGGTGTTTTTGATGGTGCATTTGGTGCACTTGGGGATGAACATTGAGGTGGTGGTGATGGAGTTTTGATGTCATCTTGGGTTAGGTCTATGAAAGGTTGTTTTGGTGGTATGATGACAAGTCTTTGCTTCCTTGGAGTCTTAGAGATGGAGGATTTTGGTGATAACATGGTGGTTTTGGATGGTGAAGGATGATGGAATGAGAGGTGATTATATGGAGGGAATTTATAGTATAAAAATGTGGTTGGTTTAGGTTAATTTTTGAGGTTTTTTAGGAAGATTCCAATACCAGTTCGTCCATAAGGAGAAATGGTAGCTGGGGCTAGGTAAAAGTGGTCACAAGATGCAAAAGAAAACAGTAAATTTTACTGTCCAGATGGCCGGTCCCCTTAATTGTTGGGCGGCCCCCTTAAAATTAAGGGGACCGCCTAGGAAATTAAGGGGGCCGCCTAGGAAATTAAGGGGGCCGCCCGTCTGGTGTTTTCCCAGGCGACTGATGAAGCGAAAAGTGTACCGCTTTTAAGGGGTCATTTAAGCCCTAAATCGTATTTATTTGATCAAATATTGCCCTAAATCGTTCCTTTTGTCATTTTAGGTACTTTTGAGAAGAAATCTGGAAAAGGAAGCATTTTGGACGTTTTTGGAGCATAAAAGTGAAGAAAATGACAAAGTCTCAAAATCGGCTAAAAGTTACCTTTGACGGCGTCAGGGATTGCCCTGGACGGCGTCATGGCTTGGCAAGAAAAAGGTGGATGTGAAAATTACTCATGATAAGCCAGAGAAATTTGCATGGGAATTCTGAAGGCGTCACCCTTTGGAGTGATCAAGGTCGTCACGGCTTAATTTAAATAGGGACGGCGTCACGCCTAATTCTGACGGCGTCAAGCCTTGATAAGCCAGAACGGATTTTGGAGAGCTAAAGAGGGACGGCATCAAGAAGGCCATCCGGGAACCCTAAAAGCGGCGAGGTGACGGCGTCACACTCCATAACGTGACGCCGTCAGATCTGAAAGTCTATATATAGTTTTGCAATTTTTTGTCATTAGGGTGGAACTTATTGGGGAACTTTGTGTGTGAAAACCCTAAGACAATTTTAGCAGCTTTTTCAAGGCTTTTTGCCTTGAGATCTTCCATGTTACATTGAAGATAAGTTATCAATTAATCATTCAATATGTCTATGTGTTGTTTGATTCTATCTTGTTCTTGTCTTTTGTTTAACATGCTAGGCTAGATTTATCTTGTGTTTGCTTAGATCTAATGAAACCTAGCTATTGATTATTGGTTATTAGTGTGTTATTAGTTGTATTGGATGATTGTTTATCTATGTTAGGCTTAAGAAAACTGGCTAACTTCCTATTCGGTAACTTGCTTGAACGTCTTAAGAAACATGAACCAATGCGTACTAAAGGTTTTTATGGTTGTATTTAATGCATGAGCGAATTCTAGTGATCCCATGTTAGGAGCTTCCTAGCCGGCTCGACATAGGAGTGAAGTAGGAGTTCATAGAGTTGGGGAAGTACGTACGCCACCCCACGAATGGTATTAAGGAATACACCCGTCATCCACGCAATTAATACACACTAATCAACCGGTAAAAGATAGTTAGGGAGTAAGGAAATCTAAGTAAACACATTTCTCTCCACATAAGTTTCACCACATTTTCATTTTCTGTTATTTTATTTTATTTGCATTCGTAGTAATTTGGGTTAGTTGATTAGCAACTAATTCCGCCCACTTTTTCAAACCCGAGATTTTACTTGCTTTCATAAAATTATAAAAACATAAAAAGAATCTTCTCTCACCCTTAGACCTATTAGAGTAGTTTTTTATACCTAACGAACACTATTCCCTGTGGAGAACGATCAATCCCCCGTACTTACCACTACACTATACTACATCGGTCAGGTACACTGCCTGGTGGGGTTGTAAGCCTCTTGAGATCCCTTGAGAGGTAAAACCTGTTGTAAGGTTGCAAAACCACGCATCAAGTTTTTGGCGCCGCTGCCGGGGAATAGTTATTGTTTAGGTTGAATTTTTATTTTATAGGTCTACTCACTAGATTCCTTTCTAGTGAGATTTTTATTTTATTTTTCTAGGTTTTCTTTAGTCTATCTTATTTCTTTGTACTTTTGTTTGTGATACCTTCCAACTACCTCATGAGTAATAGTGATCGCTTGGTCCCTGTTATTCGTATTTTCCACCGTGCAAACTTCCAACTACCCGTTCCCGCCCCCATCGTAGAAAACAACAACCTTTCACCCGACCACCACTTTGGTAACAATTCTAAGATGGAGGAGTCTGACCATGAGAATGACTATGTTAGTCCATTTTACTACTCAGACTCCGATGAGGATGCTGGTAATGGAGAAGTGGTTAACGAGGAATGGGGAAAAGAGGAAATTGATCCCTTTAAGTATGTTGACCCTAGGACTAAGATCGAAAAGGATAGCCTCTTTAACATGCAATTTCCGTGTAAGATTGGTTATCATGATTTTTATGCTTATCTTAACTCATCTTTGCCTATGAACATTATCTCTCGCGCTAATTATAATAAAATCATGGTAGATGAGCTAGAATATCAAGGAGATAACATTGTTTCTAGGATTAAGCCACTACACGTATTCGTTAGAAGTTTTGTGTATTTGGTGGATTTTATGGTTATGGAGAACTTAGGAGAATTTATTGATGACAAATTAACTCAAGTCATTTTTGGAGAACCCTTCAAAAGGTTGACCAACCTTGACGAAAAACTTGTGGACGGGTTAATTACATTCTCGGATGGGGATGAAGATTTTACTTACCAAATGCCCCGAGCACATCCTAGGTTTAAAAACTTCTCCATTGAATCTTGCAATAGACTTGTGCCTCTTGATTTGTTAAGTGAGAATGATAAGAGGAAGGGGCTCAAATATCCACATGAGAAAAATAAGAGATACTATCATGGATGTTTGGAGCTGAATAACGAATACAAGAAAGATGAGGCAACAATTAGATGGCTCACACTCGGATACGTGAGCATAAGCGATACTAGGTAGAAGGACTTTGAGTCTAGCTACAAGACTCGTTAATAAAGAAAAGCGCTTCTTGGGAGGCAACCCAAGCTTTATTTGTTTTGTGTGTTTATTTATTTGTTTCTTTGATTTTATTTGTTTCCGTATGTATGTTTAAATTTTATTATTATTGATTCATGTTAAAAACTAATTTGTGAAAATGCTTTATTTTGTTTTTAACTTCGTCTTAACTACATATAAAGGTATTTTGCAAAAGTTAAGTGTAAGGGAAATCCAAATCGGTTTATTAGAACACAAATAAACATGAATCATAATAATAATAAATTAACATACATATTAGTATTTGTTTGAGTCAAATGCTTGTATCGAGTCATAATGATGTTTTGCAAGAATTCCAGGAAGTAAGGTATAGGTTTTTCCAAAAATTTTCCGGAAACGTAACATGAGAATTCTGTCAGATCATTTCTGACGGCGTCAGGCTTAACAACCTGACGGCGTCAGGTTTAATTTTCTGAAAATTTTTGAAAGTTTTGTTTTCATAAAAAGTTTTTATTAAATCTATAACTTATAATCTCCAGGAATCTGCAAAATTATCATTCCACGAGCATTATATCCTTATATATAGAGTTTATCCCGCCGATGTTATGCAGGTTTTCGTGTTTGTTTTCTCAGGTTTAACAGGTTATTTTGGACAAGGAGATGTATGTGGAATCAAGCTATTGGTGATGCATTAGTCTTGGAGCTTTTACATTCTCTTGGAAGAAGATTTAACCATGTTACTTCATTATCCACTGAACGAATCAGGGGAGTATTTGATTTCATTCTTTTACTTTTTTTTCTTTTACATCTTGTTATTTGAACATTGGGGACAATGTTCATCTTAAGTGTAAGGGGGGGTAAAAGTACGATTAGAGAATGCTATTACGCTTGATTTTTGTTTGTTTAATGGTAGATGTGTAATAAAACTGAGATAAATACCTGTTAGGGCAATTTTAGCGCCAAATTTAAAATTTTTTACAACATTTAGGAGTGAAACTTTAGTTCTAATAAGCGTCTCACGGATAGGAGTTATATGACTAGCACAAAAACCGTACCACTAAAAATTTTCCACCCCCAAATATGTGAGGTTCGCCCCTAGAATTGGTAGGAAAAGCATTTATGCCATGATGTGTGTACCGGTAGCACTTAGATTCTAGAACTTGCGTTAGGACCATTCCGAGGCCACAAGTGAGACTACATTCGTGTAGTTAGATTTACTACATGATAAGAGGCATTAGGATTAACCCATTGTTTTACACATGTGTTTTTGTTATAATTACTTTGGCTACATTGGTCAAGTAATTCTCCCACACCCTTTGCGTTGTACTCATTTTTAGTACACGATACCCCTAGTACACCCCTCAGAGCCTATCTTTTCGTTTCAACCTTTAAGCATTTTACTTAAAGGAAGAATTTGTTACACCCCACTAAAATGTACACCCAAATCGCCTTAGCCTACCTTGTATGCACTCATTTTTAGTGCATTATTGTGACAGCATTTGTTTAAACCCAAGTTAATTATCTAGTTGATTACATGGTTGCTAAGTCGAGTCATATCCTTGTACATATTGTTTTGGGACGATTGGGACTCATGGGTAAAGTACTAGTGTAATGGAGTAATGGGGAAGAACATCATTTATTACCCCCATATGTGCTAAATATTTTAAAAAGTACTCCAAGTGTTTTAATTATCTTAATTCGAGTCATTAGAATAGTTATTTGAAAAGTTATGTAAAAGTTCAAGTGTAAGGGGAATGCAACGCCCCTATGATGTATTATTTTGGATGGTAGGGCAAAAGTGTATGAAAAAAAAAAAAAAAAAAAAAATCAAGAAAAATACAAAAAAAATGAGAAAAAGAAAAGTAGAAAAAACATACGGACTACCATCCCGTTTTATTTTATATTTATTTTATGTTTTTGTTATTTTGTTTTTAGCTTAAGATTGAGTCGAGTCTTGGCTTAGCAACATTGTATAGTACATGTAATTGATCAAGATCTTTAACTCGCCACCAGTAAAATATCCTTTATCCAACAAAACCGTGTTTTCCTTTTCCCTACACCTAACGTTATAACCCATGTAAAAGCCCTCTTTGATAGTTTATCTTTGGTGCTTACGCCTAGTGGAGGAGGTTTTCGATCCTTTCCCAAGCCTATGGTAATCTATTTGCTATGACAGGTAGTGAGAGATATTATCCGTTTTCATTTACGAGATTTATTTTGATGACACTTGAGAGATGTAAGTATCTAAACACTACTTGTGAGGTGCTAGTTTGTAATCTCCGTGCTTATTATGATTAAAGTGGAACGAATATTTGTTGTAATTACTTTTATGTTAGCATTAAATGACCCCTAACTTGTATTTTGATTAGAATAAAAGCGCATTTGCTTGAGGACAAGCAAATCTTAAGTGTAAGGGTATTTGATGAAGCGAAAATTGTACCGCTTTTAAGGGGTCATTTAAGCCCTAAATCGTATTTATTTGATAAAATATTGCCCTAAATCGTTCCTTTTGTCATTTTAGGTACTTTTGAGAAGAAATCTGGAAAAGGAAGCATTTTGGACGTTTTTGGAGCATAAAAGTGAAGAAAACGACAAAGTCTCAAAATTGGCTAAAAGTTACCTTTGACGGCGTCAGGGATTGCCCTGGACGGCGTCATGGCTTGGCAAGAAAAAGGTGGATGTGAAAATTACTCATGATAAGCCAGAGAAATTTGCATGGGAATTCTGACGGCGTCACCCTTTGGAGTGATCAAGGTCGTCACGGCTTAATTTAAATAGGGACGGCGTCACGCCTAATTCTGACGGCGTCAAGCCTTGATAAGCCAGAACGGATTTTGGAGAGCTAAAGAGGGACGGCGTCAAGAAGGCCATCCGGGAACCCTAAAAGCGGCGAGGTGACGGCGTCACACTCCATAACGTGACGCCGTCAGATCTGAAAGTCTATATATAGTTTTGCAATTTTTTGTCATTAGGGTGGAACTTATTGGGGAACTTTGTGTGTGAAAACCCTAAGACGATTTTAGCAGCTTTTTCAAGGCTTTTTGACTTGAGATCTTCCATGTTACATTGAAGATAAGTTATCAATTAATCATTCAATATGTCTATGTGTTGTTTGATTCTATCTTGTTCTTGTCTTTTGTTTAACATGCTAGGCTAGATTTATCTTGTGTTTGCTTAGATCTAATGAAACCTAGCTATTGATTATTGGTTATTAGTGTGTTATTAGTTGTATTGGATGATTGTTTATCTATGTTAGGCTTAAGAAAACTGGCTAACTTCCTATTCGGTAACTTGCTTGAACGTCTTAAGAAACATGAACCAATGCGTACTAAAGGTTTTTATGGTTGTATTTAATGCATGAGCGAATTCTAGTGATCCCATGTTAGGAGCTTCCTAGCCGGCTCGACATAGGAGTGAAGTAGGAGCTCATAGAGTTGGGGAAGTACGTACGCCACCCCACGAATGGTATTAAGGAATACACCCGTCATCCACGCAATTAATACACACTAATCAACCGGTAAAAGATAGTTAGGGAGTAAGGAAATCTAAGTAAACACATTTCTCTCCACATTAGTTTCACCACATTTTCATTTTCTGTTATTTTATTTTATTTGCATTCGTAGTAATTTGGGTTAGTTGATTAGCAACTAATTCCGCCCACTCTTTCAAACCCGAGATTTTACTTGCTTTCATAAAATTATAAAAACATAAAAAGAATCTTCTCTCACCCTTAGACCTATTAGAGTAGTTTTTCATACCTAACGAACACTATTCCCTGTGGAGAACGATCAATCCCCCGTACTTACCACTACACTATACTACATCGGTCAGGTACACTGCCTGGTGGGGTTGTAAGCCTCTTGAGATCCCTTGAGAGGTAAAACCTGTTGTAAGGTTGCAAAACCACGCATCAGCGACCAAATTTGAAAAATTTCCAGAAAAAGGTCATTTTTAGGGTGTATTTGCAGCAAGTTCCATTTGGATCATGTACATCAAGAATGATTAAATATTATCAATAGCATATTAAACAAATAATATACATATTTAAGACTAGGAAAATATTAGAAGCATGGGCATATTATATAAACTAAATATGTAGCTTAGTACTAATATGACATAAGTTTTAATATCTAACATAGTAAAAGTCATGGCAAGCAAATGTTAAGATAATATTACTACATATAAATGTCTAAGCATAACATCAACAATATCAACTAAACACTCATCAAACATATTTACTTCTTCTTCTTTCCAAACATCCTTTCAAGTGTCTTTCCAATAGACTTGAAACCGCCTCGTACTTCTTGGCGCATCTGATGTTGAGCGTTGAGTAGTTCGGTTTGTCTTTCAAACAGTAGTTCGTCTGTTCGTTCGGAAGGAGAAGGAACTTGATACTCGGTGTAATCAAGATCTGAAAGATTTTCAACGAAGGTCCTAGGTGATGGGGTACTAGCACGTGTTGTGCCCTCCTCCTCATCATCATCATCATCATCTCCTTGATGTGACGTGGAACGACGAGGTGGAAGTGAGACAGATTTAAGAGATTTTCCCTTGTCGCTTCGGGAGCGATGGGCACTGACACGAACAAGTGGATTAAGGACCGATTGAACAGACTCATAAATTGGACTCTGAAGATGTGAATAGTGTATCATGACATGATTGTAGAGGCGAGTGAGAAACATGCCATACGGAAGATTTGCATTATGAGTGTTTTTGGCGGACAAGATGCGGAAGACAAAGAGATATGCCAAATTGTACGGCTGTTCAGCGACAATACAGTACAACATGTGAGCTATGCTCGCCGTGACATGATCACGGTGACCACCGGTACCGAACGCATTCTCACGAATGAGTTCTTCCCAACGCTTCATGTCGGGGCGTAACTCCTTGAGGAGGATTTGGTTAGCATGGATGTCAACATCTTTTGACTTGATCTTCCGGCTAGTCGTACCACGAGCTAGCCCAAGATATTGACGAATTTCTTCGGAGGATGGAATCTCAGAGTAGTAAGGACCCTGTTGAGGTCGATGTTGCTCAAGAGATGAGAGATCCCACTCATTTGAAAAGACGGCTTGACCAGAGTAGGGGATTCTTAGAATTTGACCGAATTGAGCGAGAGTAAGAGTAATGAATTCGTGTTGAATCATAAAGGATATGAGGATATAGCCATTGGGATCGGTTTGCACCATCACTTGGCTATAGAAGTCAAAAACAAAGCGGGGAATGATAAGCTCATTGATTTTGTAGAGACAATCAAGACTAACGTTGGAGAACATTCGTTCGATATAGTCGGATTCATAGAACGATGGATAGACAACTCTCCCTTCATGAATGTTTCTATCTTCAATGGGACGATAGAAACAAGCAACGGCGAGAGAAATGCCTGGAGTGGCAGAGACTTTTGGAATGTATTCTTTTGTTTTTGAGACATCATCGACTGTAGTTTTGGGCATTTTTCACCTATACAAGAAAGCAACACAAAAAAAAAAATAAGAAAATGACATACATATATTATATATGCTACTTATGTGGAACGTAAACATACTTCTACTCTAAAAACTTAAATTCTAAGAAGTAGTTAACAATGTTCCTTAGTTTTAATTTTTAACTCGCTTAAAATGTATTTTATGATGTTAAAGAAAAGTTATAGGGATATTATGATAAGAAATAAAAAATATCCGAACGTTCTTTTATACATCATAAGCTACTTTGAAATGTGGCTAGACAAACATTGGATTGTATATCTAGCTATTTCTTACGAGTGTTTATGTTAAGTAACTTAGATTTTGACTCAAAATTTTTTTTTAAAATGTTGTGCCAAACGCTCCTTTAAATATGAAAATAACTAGTAAAATTTCAATATACATATGAATTATGTATCTTGATGACTTAAAACAACTAATTGCGTGTTTATAAACTTGACAAGTAGTTGTGAACTTAATTTTGATCAAATTTAGATGATTCTAGCTCCTAATCCAAACACTCTCTTATATTTAACAAAAACATTTTTCTGATTCGAAAAAAAAATATATTTTTAGGATTAGTGAGTTGTATTAAACCAATGTGATTAGTTTTAACAAGTGTTTATGGCATCATTCAACAATGTGATTAGTTTTGAAAAGGAGTGATTAGTTTATCAAATGGTTTTTAATTACTTAGTTTCTAGGTTGATTAAGCATTCTAATCCTATGGGGAGCATTTGGTTATAAGATTTCTAGACTTAATTTTAACAAAATTTGGATTAAAAGAAAATTGAGTAAAAGACCTAATTATGATTAGACTCAAAATTGAATGGAATTAGATGAAATGTGAATTAGAAAACTTACAAAATGTGTTGCTAATCAAGATACAAGTGTTTGCCCCTTGCGAAATTAGTCGAAAATGGTGATTTGGTG